>VZDJ01000101.1:932190-980943 GCA_008694505.1 Cyanoderma ruficeps | reverse complement strand
CTGTCTGTCTGTCTGTCTGTCTATGTATCACACCCATGTCAAATGTACTCACAAATTGCCATACAAATCTGGACAGCTGGTAGTCCTTCTATCACCTGTGTGAACAACATCTCTGAATTTCTCAAAATATATAGAGGACTATGTACGGACATTAGGATACTTGGAGAACTGTTTTGTTAGCTTAGAACAACGTAAATCTTGTGAAAACATTTAGCAGAGATAGACACAACAGAGCTGATGAGGGGCCCATAGGTTCATAGAATGTTAAGGGATTGGAGGGGACCTTAAAGACCATCTAGTCCCAGGGTTTGAATACTGCCAGGGTTGAGGTGTCCACAGCCTCTTTGGGCAACCTGTTCCTGTGCTTTACTACCTTCACAGAAGGAATTTCTTCTGTATATCTCACCTAAATTTCCCGTCTTTCAATTTTTACCCACTACTCCTTGCCCTATCACTACAACTTGTGACAAAGAATCTGTCTCTGTCTTCCCTGTGGATGTCCTTCAGATACTGGAAGGTTGTTATGAGGTCTCCACATAACTTTCTCTTCTCCAGATCCAAAATCCTCAGCCTGTCTTCCTAGGGGAGGGGTTCCAGTCATCAGCCCCTCTGGATTTACTCCAACAGCTCCATGTCTTTCTTAGCTCAGTGGCTCCAGAGCTGGACACAGTGCTCCAGGTGGGGTGTCCCAAGGGCAGAGCAGAGGAGCAGAATCCCCTCCCTCACCCTGCTGGCCACATTGCTTTGGACACAGCCCAGGACTCTACGCCAAGCTATAACCGCATTCACATTAATGTGGTTCCCCTACTTCAGTCAGTATATCTGGCAAGAAAATGAGACCCTGCAGCTCTGAGAGCCTAACACCTTTGGGATGCACTGGACTTCTTTTATGTGAACTGCATATTGAGCATAGCATTAATCACCTGCACTTTGTATATGTCTGGCTTATTCTAACCACATGGAGAGGGCTCATATGCTCTGGGCATGCCCTGAGGCTGTTTGGCTGGGACCCATGGAAGATCAGCAGCTCTGAGCAGGTTGTCCTGCTCTCACACATCCTGACTGTCAGTAAATGCATCCCAGATTATCCTAAAGATGCTATACACATGCAAAGATCCCATCCAGAAAATAAGCAGGGGAGTCAACATAGTGAAGGTAGAAGGCTCTGGTTTTGATTGCTTACCTCTTGTTATAGTCTTCCCACATATCTTTCCAAGTTCAGGTTTTGCAGTCTCACAATCCAAACAGTGACTTGCTTTATCTTTTGGTGGGATTCTGACTGAATTGCATTCCCCTGCATTCACCGAGATACTGTAAAAGGAACACCCAAAAATGTTGCAATTAACTCCTCCATGATTTAAATGGTAGTGAGCAGAAGCAGACTTTTTTCCAAGGGGGAACCTGCAGGGCTTGGTATATTTTGACAAACATGGTTTAATTTCACACATTGAGTTCATTCAGTTTGGTTTTCCAGCGTCTCCTGGGAGACAAGTATCTTAACTACATGCTGTCTCAGTAGAGACAATAATTCTGTTTGCTGAATGTTTAGTTTAGCTCAATTCAGATCCCCACAGTGCCTTCAGGACTACTGGATTACAAATGCTAAGTAAAAATATGACAATAGCATAGTAGCTAGATGCATTAAATGTCACAACAGCATTCTTTCTGATTTACAAGAGGTCATGAAAAGTCAAGATTAAGCTCTTAGTCTGTAATGGATATCTGTTACAGACATCAGTTGTCTTGAAACAGGACCAATTAGCTGCAGGCTGTCCAAGAGGTTTTCTGCAATTTCTTCTGGATATTCACACAAATATGAGTTAGAGCAGTAAGTTGCAAACACCTCTAGTGCTGAAGCTAGCATGAGAAAAATGTTACACATCAAAAAACCTCACTTCTTACCAAGTGAAACATTGGCTGCCAGTGAACAAAGAACAGCTATTTTGTAGAGATCTTAAGCTGCATCATTTTTGCCTGTTTCCTAATGCTTTTTTACTTCACTAAAGAATCTGGTAAGGCACTAGGATTAGTAGCTGTAGCAGCAGCTTAAAATCTCAGTGTTGTACAGGAACCTTCATGTCACTCAATTGACACATTTCCCTGCAGACTAAGCAATGGCAGATTTGCTTATCATTCATCCATAGAAGCAACTGAACCACGGTTTTCACAAACAGTGAAATGATCTCTCAAGCTGTAAAAGTTAACTGAAGTTTACTTTTCTTAAACATCAACTAGAGACAGTAGCTAATTCCCTGGTGGCAAGGAAGGCCCAGCTTCAAGATAGAAATGCTGAAAGCTCCCTTTAGTCTTTTGTCAACAAAGGAGTGGTAGAAATGTGGTCTCCCACTCCCTGGAAAAGGACTTCCACTGCTTTTATGAACCCGAAGATTGTTATTGCCATTTTAGTATGAAATAATACCTTGTAGACGCATGGAATTAGAAAGTGACTCAAATTCTAAGTTTCAACTTTATGGCAGTATGTCAGACTAGTCCTGAGACAAATGGCTTTAGAACTTATTACTCAAACTTTTGTTTGTCTGCATTGTCTTTAGGCTGACTGTCCTGAATATTGGTGGTGCCTTATTTGCTTATATTGCTTATTTGCCCCAGCTATGCAGAGTGGCATTGATTCACACACCTGATTTAAGACCCAGAAACTCACTTGAGGACCATATCCCTTTCACTATATGTATTTCTGTGGAGCAGTGCATCCTCTAAGTCCTTTGACTCTGGACATTAATTATTCCTTTCAGTCTTTTTTGAGTCTATCCTGAGAGATCTCTTCCACTCTACCTGCAACAGATGCAATGATCTCTCTCCATATGAACTTTCACTTATTTGCAAACAGTGGAATAGTCTTTGATTTCTATTTCCATCCCATTAGGCAGAAGATCTGTAGACTAGAGGTGCACTCAGTTCTAAATTCTGCTCAGCTTCAGGGATCTTCAGTGAAGTAGTTCACTGAGAGTTCAACAGAAAAATGTTCAACCAGATGTACAACACAAGAAATATTTAGTGTTAAAGGGTATGGTATTCTTTTGAATTTCAGGAATAAAAGATACAGAGATGCACAGAGGTGAAATATGAAGAGACACCTACATTTACAAGTTCTGTTTCAAGGGTAGTTTTGTGGGATCTAAACAGTGATACGAGAATATTACCCTTTTATCTTTATTTCATCCATCTCTAGGGAATGAATCAGAAAAAATAGTACTTGATTAACATATAGAGGCCATTTATGGGAAAGTGTTAACTTGAGGAATAGGCTTGAAGAAGAGTAAGATCCAATCTACTTACTGATTTCTACATGTAAGTGGCTTGTCATCAGATGCAAGGTTGGTGTGCCTAATTCAGCAAGAAGTGGAATGAATTGTGAGTCTTTACCTAAGGTCTATCTTTCCTTATAGCATTGTCTCCTTTATAACTTCAAACTTCTTGGTGAAATGGAGAACAGGTGTTTTGATCTGAATAGACCTACCAAAACAAAAGAGAAATACAGTCAGTTTTGACTTAGGAGTCATCCTCAGCAGTAATCAGAGGTAAGAAAATGGAGGTGTTTGAGCAATAGGGAAGCCTGCAGGAAAAAATAAAAAGAAAGGGAACAAAATGGTTGAATTCAATCTTTGGAAGCATGTAGATCTGGATCTGAAAACTACTTTTCTAATGCGATCCATGACTGAAACAAAAGACTTGTTTATACCAAAATTGTGAATTTTAAGCACAAACTCTATCCATGAAATTGACACAGTTCATGCTTGAAATATTGTATGAAAAAACGCAATGGTAATCTGATATCAAACTATTATGGTGTCTTTGTAGCAACAGTGGCTGAGTACCAGCAAAAGACAAGCCATAACAGAAATAGGAAGCTTCTCTTTTTGCCCTGCACCTTACTGGGAAGTATTTTTCCTTTTTACAAAAGTGAACCATAAATAAAGGAGAAATATCTGTTTGCATTTGAATTTCTTAGCTTAATTAAAGACATGCCATAACAAATTCAGTAGTTTTCAAGGACAGGATATATTAGAAACATATTATTAATAAACTAATAGAGATAGAAGTAATTTTTAGATAAGTATTTATCATATTTCCAATGAGATGTGTGATAATGTTCAATATTGCACAAAAACACCACCAAAATAAATTCACATTTTTAAATGTTTAAAAATGAATGTGACAGTTGTTGACTTAAAATCATGAGATGTAAATAAAGGGTTGGAGAAAAGGGAGATGCAGAGATGCAGGTTCCAATTTTTATTTCCTTCACAGTGAAGATGAAAGAGTGTGAAGCCACATTCTAAAGGTTAAGGTTGGACCTTGCCTTTAAACTTTAAAAGACACTATATGGTGCCATGGAGAAATTGTGTGATTTCTTTTTCATCTTCCGAAGGATTTTTTTCCCTGTTTTCTAGAAGGGATTTAAGGCTTATCATCACTATTTTGTAAAACATGAAGGCAGTAAAGCCTCTACTATTGCACTAAGCCTAGGATCAGAAAAGAACAAAATAATGCATATCTGAGTATCCTTTCAATAATGTAAACAAACACAAATACTTCTGCTTGCAGCAAGCATTAGTAATTTTGAAAATTGTACTTTTCATTTACTTGTGTTTGTTATAACTTTAGAATTGTTAGTTATCATTTTAAAATTTCAGCTTGAAAAGGAATCTCAAGATGTTATGAGGCAGTTCTGCAACATTGAAAATATCTGGTTTTGTCTGATTGTACAATGCAAAGACATATCTCCTGTCTGACTTTTCTGTAGTCCATGCCAAGAATCCATCAGCAAAAATAAGGTTCGGCATGAGAATAAAATCGCAAACAGTATTATCTTCATGTACATAATTGATCTTTTATAAAGAGACAGAATTTCTTTTCCTTTAGACTTAGAGAGATTAAGGTCACATCGCAGGATGTTAAAATACACAAACCTTGATAATCTTTGGCAGATTTATTACCTACCACACACTCACAGATCCCTGTGAATCTTTGCAGTTCTTAACACGAACAGCTGCAGAAGTAAATAACCAAACATAGAGACGGATGGAAAGAGAAAGATACCTACTTATACTCCCAGCGAGGTTCTTCACTTGAAAGCTAATCAAAGAATCATTCAGAAGAAAATCTGAAAACAATGTTCAGTTTGTTTTTGCAGATGTTCCAACTTTTAAGCTTTAATTTATGGTGCAAATATTTCAGTAAAATAACAAATACTGGGGGTTAAGCTTGATGAAATTTTTCAAGAGCTTCCAGTTTATATTTTTAAACTCATCTGATATTAGGAAAGTTTTCTATATGTAAATACTTCAGTTAGCTAGTTGCATAGGAGAAAACATTTAACACATTATGAGGTCCAAGAAAGAAAGAAGAGTAAATTTTTACCCAAGTATTAAGTAGCATGAACTAAATATGTGGGTTTTAAGGGGGTTTTTTTGTTTGTTTATATAATTGCTAGATTTAAGTTGTGGAAGGTTTCTGTAGGAAACTTGCTTATAGGGTCTCACAAGAAAGTCTTTGAGAGTTTTTTTAATGCTTTCTAGAGCTGGGTTACTGACAGACATCATGTCTTTGTCTGAAAGTCTTTAAGCCTTGTTTATCCACAACAATTGTGCACATGAACAGGGTGAATATTGTATTCCCAGCATAGTGCAGGGAACACATACTGTTCATAGACTGAACTCATGGCAGCCCTGTAGTGGCTGTCTGGAGGAATTGGACCATATTTACTACTTTCATAATTTTTGCCATTGGCACAAAACAGATTGCAGCCAGGCCCACTGAAGTTGTGGGATTTGGAGGGAGACCATGAGCAAGTGAAGGAAGCTGGATTCCAGACAGTTACTCCCAACAGTCATGTTTTGCCTTCTTTCAGGTCTTCAGAAGGGAATATGTGAAGTCTTGCAGAAGGCATATGTAGCCACATTATAACTTCATTTGGTGAAAAACTCATATTCACATATATTTTGTAGTGCTTTTTATGTTCAGCAAGACTTTGTTTATTCAACCAATACTTTGTATCATCTGCAGTTTTATAAACTATGACTTCATTTCCAGCTTTCTTTATGATTACTCATCTTTGCAAAAGCAAGACAGATCTGGGAACGAAGCTGTGTCACTATCAGAAATGCTAAGTAGTACAGAATGCAACATGCATTTCTCAAGACAGAAGCAGTATCATCTCTTATACTGGCTTCAAAGAAGGTACTAAATCAAATTCAAAGCGAACATTGCTGTCTTAAGCATTCAAGAGGTCTGAGGCATACTTAAATTAACTAAAATTAGAAGATGTAGATTTTCACGCTTTTGAAAGCGCAAAAGCCATACTAAAATACACTTTTTAAAGACAAAAAATTTTCTCAGAGCGTAGAATATACTTCCTAGGGAATATAAGGCTTTTAAAAACTGCTTTCAATAGCCTCCTTCTCCCCCTATCCTCTGTGTTTTCTATAAACTCATATCCCAAAACCAAAATAACCTTATCTGTCCTTCTTCCCTTGGGAAGACAAGAGAATTTACAGATATGGCTGTTATATAGAGCAGCTGGGTGCTTTCAAGTATTAAGGTAATAATCACAGAACAAGATGGAGTTGAACAAAATACAATAGCATAGCAACCCCATCCACAGGGAATGGTATATTTTTGGCTCACCTATAAGGGTTGGAAAAAAAACAGTTAGACATCTCACTACAGCTCTGCATGGTTGAAATTAAACTTCATTCTACACTCATATCCAAGATCATTCTCAACCTAGCTAGCTGCAAATGAATAACAAATCAGTGGTCTAGAGTTTAAGACTCTTGGCTATACTGGCTGCTTGCCTAGACACCTTGCCTGGGGAAGTCATATAACTGTGTTGGTCAATGGATCACCGAAACACAGATGGACATCTGAGCCTGAGCCTCAGACCTCAGCTCTGGTCTCAGCCCCTGTGTGATTTTTGCATTATCTGAGCCAGATAATTAACTAAAATAAGCAAATTGCACCACTTTTCATCTACTGAGAATCTGACACATTTCTTTCTGCCTTATCACCTCTCACTGAGGTTCAGGAATCAATTTTCAAAAGCATATCCACATCATTAATAGCAATATGGGATTATGGAATTATAGACCATGAGGAGGGATGTTACACTAACATGAAGGATATTCCCCTATCTGGATGTCTAAGAACTCATCAGACAAAACACAACATATCAAAAAATGTCCATATGAGGTTTTTTGTCTCATGTGATCTCGGAGTGGAAATACAGATAATCTTCTCTGGATATTGAATGATTTGAAATCCTTTTTCAGAAATCTTTAAAGGCAAAAAGTCACTTGTCTATTGCAAGGAAACATAACAGAAAATACACATCCAGATTATTTGGCTTTTAATCCTGCATTCCAGGATATTTAATCACCTGTACAGTTACTTTTCAGAGCAGATCAAAAGGAAATGGCTGATACTTTGATTTTAGTCAATTCAGCTGCTTGAGTGCAGTTGCCTGAGTGAATAACTGGGCTACTGCAGAGTGAAATTGAAATGTTTATCCTAGGCCTCAGACAAGCAAGGGCTTGTTCAGCTGGGCTGACATATGACTCAGTGTCCCAATATCTCAGTAACACTGAATCACAATATCTCTGGATCTGGGATTGTGTAGCTTGCATATCAGCCATTGGTCAGGTCTTTTCTTAGTCCCAAAGTCTGTCCTTATGAGTGTAAAGAAATTAAAATAAATCTAGAGGTTTATTCACTCTACCCTTCTACCATGCATTTTGCTTTTCACTATATTCTTTGGTTTGTATTCTGTCATGCAATCTCCTCCCATGTATGTGTCCGAGCCTTGTACAGTTCCCTGAGCACAGTAGGCCATGGCTCTTGCATGCTAATTATTAGCTATTTCCTCTTACCTTAGGAATAGGAATGGAAGAAATAAAAAGTCTGGCATCTAAACTTGTTTCACTTCCTGCAAGATTTTGTTGTTCAGTTCCAGTGTGGAAGTGTCTTTCTCTTCACACAGATAATCCTATGCTGAGTCTTTTGGTTTCTCTCCCAAACAGGCTTTTAAACCACATATTTGCATTCATTCCAACAGCGTCATTTTAAGCTATCCTTTATTCTCTCTTTCCATTCTTCATCCTCCACTTGAGTTGCTGACTCCCTGGTCATTTTCTGTTGGCAACAATAACAGTAGTATGTGTATATATGTTGCCAGAATGAGTAATTCTTCATGACTATTTCCTCTCACCTTCATTTTCATTTTCCCAAGCCTTTCCATACGTCCTTCAATATTTAATTTCAATAATTAAAGCTTCCAATGTGGCCTATAATGCAAAAACTATCAGCGTAGCCTTTTTTTTTTTCTCCCTCTCTCTCCCTCTTTATTTCTCCTTGGCATGGTGGGAGTCACTACTTCTACAAAAGCCTGCCACAGACACTGGGCTCTGTGCCTTTGGGAGAGTGAAACAATGTTGGGAGTCACTGAGAAGCTGTGTGTGCCAGGGAAACCCTCTATTTCAAGTGTTCCTGTTCCACTGTTATTTTTCCCCCTCTGGATTCTTTTGATGGTTTCCAGGTCTCTCTTCTGGCATTTGACTGTTTTATTTGCTGTTACTGCTAGGAAGTATCACTGAAATGGAGAAGAAAAAGCATTTTCCAATCCTTTCGGTTCAGTTCAACTTGACTACAAATGAGAATGAGTAGCAAAGACATCTAATAAATATGATGTTTAATTATATCTAGACTTTGGTTAAATTGACATAAAAATCCTCTGATGCTGAAAATAAAAGATGTATGGGGGTATTTTTAAAACCACAAGTTCATTACTAGAAGAACACTTTTGATAATATGTTGCCAGCTGGTGCAATTATGTGGTTCTTGTGTTGCTTTTTTCCAGTTTATTCTTCCATTACTAAACACATTTGACTAGGTGAATACAGGACTGTTAAGATGACAAGCAAGACTGTATGATAATTTTCAGTGCAGCTACATTATTATCCCATTCATTATGATTTGAGGCTTATATTTTTCTGTTTGTGTTGTTTTTTACTGCATGTGTTGTGCTTGATAGAATTGTTACACCCGTAAGATGAGACGTCTTGGTGGAAACTGTCCTGCATACACCAGCACATCAGACACATCACTTTCTATCAGACTCTAAAAATAAATGATCTGAGAAGGAATAGAAACTGTAAGACACCTTTTCCACTTAACTGAGATGTCAGAAATTGTTCTGGACAAAAGAAATCAATACCAAATGCCTACAGTTAATCAAATCCTGAGATTTGATCCTGGGCAGGGGGATCAGGACTTTCAACACATTTAAGGGTATTGTTACTTTGCTTCAAGGAACCAAATTCTAGATGCAGTGTTCTCATAGATCTCCATGCTTTCTCCAGGTGATAGGACAATTCTGGTTTAATTCAACTTTGATGTCCAAGGTGAACAGTTTAACTGATATCCTCAGAAAGGAGCATTAAGACTGAAGAAGTTTCATGGTGATTAAACAGTCAGGGTCAGTTCTGGAGAATATAATATTTAATCATTTAATTTAATAGGTGTTGACCACCTACTAGCCATAGCTTGCTTTAAAGGTTTAGAATAATTCAGTCATTTAAATTCCTCTGCCAGAGAAAGTGTCTATGATTTTAGGGTTAGTCTGCCATGGTCTTGCCACTTCTTGTCTTCCCTGAAACATATTTGTATGCAGAGCCAACTCACATTTAAAATAAGCAAACTCCCCTCACTTACAGGTAAGCTGCCATCTAACACCTTTTTCTACATTTAGGGAGCATTTCTCTCCCCAGGAGTTAGTTGAAGGAAATGTTTATGAAAGGCATAAGACAGATCCTCCATAACCACTGCTTTGCATCCATGCTCTTGCTTTGACATTTCTGGTCTTTTCCTTGGCAAGAGATTTGTTTCCTTCACAGCATCACTGAATCACAGAATAAGCTGAATGGGAAGGGCTCCACAAGGATATTGAGTCCAACTACTGGCCCTGCACAGCATCGTCACCAGGAGTCACACCATGTGCCCAGGAGCATTGTCCAAACTCTGTCAGGCTTGGTGCTGTGACCACTTCCCTGGGGAGCCTGTTCAATGTCCAAACTTCCTCTGGGTGAAGAATTTTATTATAATATCCAAGGTAAACCTCACCTGACACAGCTTCAGGCCATTCCCTTGGGTCCTGTCACTGGTCACCACAGAAAAGAAATCAGTGTTTGTCCCTCCTCCTCCTCTAACAAGACTGCAATCAGGTTTCCTCTCAGTCTCCTCTTCCTCAAGCTAAACAGACAATGTGACCTCAGATGATCCTCATACTGCTTTCCCTCAAGACCCTTCACCATCTTCATGGCCCTCCTTTGGACACTCTCTAATAGTTTTATATCTTTCTCATCTTGTGGCACCCAAAACTGTCCCCAGAACTCGAGGTGAGACTGCCCCAGCACAGAGCAGAGTGGGACAATCCCCTCCCTTGCCCAGCTGGCAATGCTGTGTTTGATGCACCCCAGGACAGGGTTGGCTCTCCTGGCTGCCAGGGCACTGCTGACTCATGCTCCATTTGCCATCGGCGAGGCACCCCAGGTCCCTTTCCCGAGCACTGCTTTCCAGTCTCTCATTCCCCAGTCCGTCCGTGCATCCAGGGTTGCCCCATCCCAGGTGCAGAATCTGGCACTTTCCGTTGTCGAGCTTCATATGGTTGGTGATTGCCCAGTTCTCTAATTTGTCAAGGTCTCTCTGCTGGGTCTCCCTGCCCTCAAGGGAGTCAACAGCTCCTCCCAGTTTTGTATCATCTGTGACCTTCCTCAGTATCCCTTCCAGTCCTGCATCCAAGTCATTTGTAAAGGTATTGAAGAGCACAGGATGGAGCCCTGTGGAACCCCACTAGTGACAGGTTACTAGCCTGATGTCACCCCTTTCACTATAAGCTTTTTCCCCTGAACCATGCTTGGATACCTGGATGCAGTTGTGCACTTGGCAGTGGAAACCTGTCAGGATGCAACACAATGGAAGTTCTCCAGGGTAATGACATCCTGCTCCATTCACTTCCCTCTTCCCTTAATGTATTTTTAGCACAGCTCTAAATGTGATCAGGCATGTCCTGAAAAAAGTGCCTCTAGGATTAGGGTTATCACCCTTCTGACTGTCTTTCTCAGTCTAATTTAATTAACTTGTTCCCTTCCCTTCCGTCTTCCGTGTTCTGTCTTCCATCTTCCGTCTTCCATCTTCCCTCTTCCTTCTCCTCTCTTCCTTTCCTCTCTCATTGTCTGTTTCTCTCCCATTTCCATTTCCTTTTCCATTTCCATTCCCATTTCCTCTTCCTACTCCACCTCCTTCTTCTTCTCCTCCTTCTTCTTCTTGTCCTTCTTCTTCTCTCTTTTTCTTTTTCTCCATCTCCTTTCTTTTCCCACTTCTCCTTCATATAAAGAACTTAAAATGGTCAGAGGAAAAAATCACAGTTGCTTTGGTCACTATTATCATTCACCATAGGATTTCTGACAATGAAAGCATGATCAACCTCAGATTCTTTCACTAAACCAGGCTGCTGCTTGAATGAGAAAATTTTATCTTAATTTGTGAATCACAGATTTGCCTGGAGGTGCAATTTCAGTTTAAAGCTTTTATGTTTCTGATTGACTTCAGCTGATTAACAAATGTGCTTTTTAAACTGAAATAACATTCCATGTGAGTTATATACTGGTTGAAGCGCAACTTTTTCACTCAGACAAGTCTGTGAATATAAAATTGACAGTTTTTGTAGCTTTACATCCTTTGAGGAAAAGATACAGAAAGAAATTTTGGCACAATTTTTTTCCCCAAACGAGGGAAAAAAAGTATTTTTTTCATCAGTGTTATCATATATTTTTATTTCCTATGAATATTCAAAGAACAGAACTAGAATGTTAGGGAATAGTGTTAATGGAAATTTTGATTAAAAAAAAAGCGCATCATATTTTCAGGTTTCATTTTCAAAAACATGCAAGAATCTTTACTTGGTGCCTTCTTCCTCACCTTCACTTCACATGCAGCCAACACCCTCACTGGAGTCAATGAGCTTCTGCCCCTCTGAGCAAAGGCAAGATCAGAGACATCCAACATTGTACCTCAAGTCTTGTTTTAGAGTGTTTTGTGCGCTGCCTTTGCAGCCTGACCTCCTTCCCCCCTGATTCCTGAAGACCAGACCATCCAGAGTGTCTGTTGGATACACATCAGTCTTCACAACTGGGCCTGCCTTCTTTCCTGTTGCACGCCAGCATGGCGTGTGACAGAACCATAACTGTTCCCCTAGAACTTGCTTGCTTTTCACCCCCATGGCTGCANAAAAAAAAAAAAAAAAGGCCAAAAGAGCACCCTGTTGCTGGCTGGGATAGGGATGAATCGTGTCATAGTTCAGAGCACTGTTGTCACTCTGGCACCGAGTCACCACGCTCAGTCTCTGCCAAGACGGGTGTCAGCTGGTGAATTATAACATTGGCAGACAGGACAGAGATAAGCAAAAAAACACAATGACAGCTGCTACACAGAACTATTCTTTCTGGCCTGCTGAATACAGTAATACATTGTGTAAATAAAGACAGACAGCTTCATTATGCAATTGTCTGTTACTAGGTCTCTGCTGAAGAAGTACTATTGATTCAGGAAACTATACCCAAGCTCATCAGACTAATGTGTTCTTGCTTTTGGACTCCCAGTGTAGCAAGAAATATAGTAATGTAACTCTCTAACAATGCTTCTACAGAAATATGTGCTCAATGGGGAAAGAAGGTCCTGGTGATAAATCTAGTGATTTTGTTTCTGATAAATGCTTCTGACATGTATTTGAGTGCAGAGAAAAATATGAAAACAGATACACTCACCTTGCATGGCAAGTGTAAGATCTAACAGGAGTTAACAAATAATCATTATATGGAGATGTCACCCTATCATTCCGGCAGTGCAAATCTGGAAGCGTTTTCTTTTTTCCATTATGTTTTAACACAAGTGGCAAAGAGGCACCACAGGGCAAATTATAATTGACAAAACACAGAAATAAGCTGTAGTTATCTTACTGTAGTGTGTTAATTAAAATGTTGCTTCTACTTCCTTTCACATCTTTGCAAACAATGCAGGGGGTCACTTTAGAATGAGATGCAAGAAGGAAGCATTTAAACAATCTTTCAAACGTCCCCATTCACCTTTTGCTTTAACCTGAGAGCACTGAGCCCCTTAGCTGAACAAAATGAAGTGAGAAATGGCTGCAAAAATGTTCTCATGGGTGAAAAGCAGATGAAACTATTCATTTTGAAAATAAAGGAGGGGAAAGTTAAATCAGAAACATATTGTGCTGAATATTGCAGGGCATCCGTCTTCAGGAGTGCTAGGGAATAGAAGTCTCTTAAAACTAAAAAAAAAAAATGGGAGTATAAATAGACTGTAAAGAAAGGGTAAGCAGTGTTATTCTCAGCAGGAATTAGTCAACTATCCAAAGCTCATGAGAACGATTCCAGTTTTCAAGGGGCAATTGTGTCAGAACTGGCTCAGCTATACATTTGCTGGGATCCTGGAAGCAGTTGTGTGAACTGTGAACGGAATATTGAGAAGGCAGAAACTGCAAGGGAAGCTACTCCTGATTCCTAAACTGACTCTTTTTTAAGTGGGAAGAGGATGTGAGGAAGGCCACAGCTAATTTTAAGCCCCTTTCTTGTTACCTTGCACTCGCGCAGGAGGTTATCAGCACTGCGCAGTTGTTTTAAAATGGTGATCCCTGAACAAGTCAGGTTAAATTGTTTTCATAGAGGTATTGTTAGCCAAAGAGTAGCACAATGATAGGGAAAGGTCTCCCTGGGTCTTTTTGCAAGCTGTGTTTGTGCATACACTCTGCTCTATGAACAACCTCTTATCTAGCCATCTCACAGCCTTTGTAGGAAGTATCCAACCGTCTGACTTCATCCAAACCCTAGATGACCTCTGCTAGAAGAATATTACAGGTATTAACTGGCACATACAATTCTGGAACTGAATTTTCTGCACAGGAATTAAAGGGAAGGGGGAGACCTTGGCCAAAATTAGGTGACAATTTTCAAAATGCTTGTAAAATCACTTTTGGATTTGAACACCACCAGTTTGTGGTTCAGTTACTCTACTGTTTCAGTTATATGAGAAAATTCATACTGCAAGTAATGTGTTTGCTATGACTGTGGCTGTGACTTTTTTTGGTAATTAATTTTGAGGACATTGCAAACTTTAAATTAGGGATTGAAAGCTTTTTAAAAAATGCAATAGTTTTAAAAGCTGCAAAATCTATTACTGCTTTTCAGTGAGATATTTTCTGGAATAAAGTATTTTAATTCTAGGAGTACATAGAATATTATTAACATATCTGAGTCAATGGCTGAATTAATATGCTTAAACATTTATGAATGTGATAATTTAAGTCTTCTTTCTGTTTATCTTGTCAGTTTCAGGAGGCTTGTCCAAACTATTTTTTAGGTCATGATTGCTCTGAAACGCGGCCAAAAGTTTGCAAACTTGTGAACTCAAAGAGAACAAGGTTATTGGAAATACCACTTAACCTAAATTTTCATCATTTTTGAAAAATAGCCACTCTAGGACACAGCCAAAGGGAATCTGATATGGCTATGCTCTCCACCTTTACTTCTCATTGCAAATGTAAAAATAATAACAACATTAGAAGGAAAAATAAGCACAGACTCATCAAATAATATAGAGAATATTTGATCACTAGAAAACCTGGCTTTTCTAGCCCAAGGAGTAGGATTAGAGGGCTTACAAGGGACATGACTGCATGATCTTGTGAGAGACAGAAAATTTCCTCATTTTACCTGTTCTTTGCAACCAACAACAACAACACCTTTCTCCCATACCTGCTGCAACGTTGCTAGAGACCCACATCTAGAATCCAGAGGGTGAGCTCTGCATGCTTCCACCCACCTCCTCCTGCAATGGGAGCTGGAGTCCCACTTACATGACCACGGCAGGAAAAAAGAGGGTGCAGAGACTGATTGCTATGGTAAAAAGTGCAGTTTGAATGTCTGCACTCTGCCTTTTCTAGTAAAAGCAGAAGGAATTTAATGGCTGTAGTAACTGTTACTCCCACCACCCTCTGCTCTGAGTAGGTCATGCTTTCTCTAGTCTAACTAACTCTAAATAAACATATGCCCTGTATCATCACATGAGTACTTTTAATCAGCACACCTATGTAACCATAAATTGGACTTTGCAAAAGAATTATTTCAGGATGTAAATAACTTGGTTAAAAAATAAGTGAACAAAGACACAATAATGTTTCTGAAGAATATTGGTTTTCTCAGTAACAGCCATCTATATTTAGCTATTAAGACATGAAAGTAAGATATTATCCAGTGTTACAAACTTCATGCCCATATAACAACTATTTAGGCTACGGTATTCTTTCATTGTTGTTCATGTTTCTCCTACTTACTCCCAAGATGTGATATACTTCCAGTTAGAATTGTACTGTAGTAATTTTGGACATGAACTCTAACCACTTTTGTGGTATTCTTAGAGCTGTGAGTGGCTGAACCCTGATTGCTTGGCTTGAATATCATAACATTGAATATATAAATTATTTCTGTTAGCTGTACCTAGATGAGGCTCTAAATACCCTACCAATGCTATTTATTTTACTGTCACCCCATTATGACTTTATATCTGCAGTCTGGAGAGGATAAAATGTTGTGATACCATGTAAGCAGAGCTCTCCACAGGCATTTTCAACATTTTCAGAAGCTGGAAATCCCCAGAGAGTTTTCTCTGAAAGTTGTAAACCGAGCCATTTGAAGACCATTCTGTACCCTAAGACCCAGGCTTGTGGCTTCATAACTGCCTTTCCAAACTCTTTTCTGCATGTTAGTTTAAAGAGCTTAGTGTAACCTAAAATTTTGTTTCTCCTCCTCACACTGCCAATCCGTATTACCAGCATCCATTGTACTAATCTAGTGCAAAATTTAACTGCATAAATAAGCTATTTAATTTGCAGTACAGATAGTTCAAATTACAGGAGAGGTTAAAGACAACACAAGTCTACCACAAAATGGCAAAACTGTTGAAAATCCAGGGAAGTAGCTGTTTGAGGCTGCTTGAGATGCTTTTCTCTTGAATCTGCTTTCATGAGTTCATGCATGTCCACGCCTCAGCTAAAACACAGCCAGATCTATCCAGACAGTTCCTTGCATCAAGGCAAAAACCTAATCAGACTCAAGTTTTCTCAATCCACCCAAACACATTTTGCATGTTCTTCAAGCCAGATATTTCCTGAAAGTGATCATGACCTGAAAACTGCTTATTGCAGCAGAGTCACAATGAGTTCTGAAGTTCCTTCTCCTTTACACTAATATTCATGAAAAATAATGCAAATCTTTCCTTCTGCTCCCCCTCCCTTCCTTCCTTTTTTCCTTCCAGGAGGTATGCATCATGAGGTAAAGGGGAACTGGGGAAAAAAAAATGCTGTCTTAGAAAGAAAATAATAGCAAAAGAGAAATCCTGATTAATAATTTGTGGGTCCCAGTAGTGTTTAAGGCCGTGTCTTGAATGAGCACAGACATCTTTTTTGCTCCAACAGGTGTTAGGGTGAAATCCCTAAATGTATGCTCCCAGAAATTAATTATATTTTCTATTCTTTTTCTTGGTTTTGTTCTTCACTAAGCAAAATTTTGGTTTTCAACAAATAACTCACTAACCCACATAATTCATTCATCATATTGTAACAACACAAAACAGAAAATAAGAAAGGACACCAACTTCCTGCCAGGCTTTTCTGAAAATAGATGCCTGATTTTCAGAACCTGAATACTTTGGGTAGTCGTCTTAAGTATTGTGTATAACTTTCAGTATGATCATTAAAAGATTGAAAGTTATTTCAAGCTTTCTTTAGGAATTCTCAAAGTATTGTGAGATGCCCTGGACTCCACTGTAGCAAATGCAATACAAGTTAATGCACATACAATTAAATTACATCACATAAAATAAAGTGCACATGTAAAAGCTTCACCTCTCTATTTCTTACCAACTGCAGATCTCTAAAGAAGAACTTTTCAAAGCATCCTAATTCTGTTTTCTTCAATATAAAAACTATGTTTAAACATATAGTTAGTATTAAATATATCTGTAAAAATTTTGGACTATACTAGTAGTCCGTATAAAACATTATTATTGACTTGAGAAGTAAATATAACCATATATTACTCTATTACTGCTTGGACATTTAAAATTCTATGGTTATGGCAAGTAATTGACCTTCAAAATATTCCAGTAAGCTACATAAATGTTAGCATTTCTGTTATACAAGGGAGGCAGGTGGTGCTTGTAGTTGCCATAATTTAAGCAAAGACCTTTAAAATGTCAACAGCAAGGCTTTATTTGAAACCTTATGCACTTTTGAACTCCAGCTTTAAACAACTTTATGCCCCATAGCAAAAAAATCATAAAAATCGCCTTCTCTCTACCTCTTGCCATGGCTCTCCCTCCCCCAATCTCCTACTTCTCCTGTTCCTTTCCCTAGACACCTTTCCTTACATCCCCTCTGACAACTACTGTGAGATGCCTCACCACAGAAAGCTGAAGCTATTTTGTCAGGCTATAATCTATTCTTCGCTGAAACAATGTCTACACATAAGTGAGTGAAAGTTTGTTCCATTATAATTCTGCTTATTTTTGCAAGAGGAGAATCTTCCCCAGTGTGTTTTGTCTTCTTGCTTGTTTAACATATGGCAAGAAAATCACTATGGAGACTGTAATTTAGTAACTCCAGAAACATTTTCTTCCAACATCCTGAATTTCTTGGCTCTGTGCTAAATCCTTCAGTGCAAGAAGCTAAGATACACTCGGGATTAATTTGGCCAAATAATTTCCCATGTTTACTTGGAAAATCTTGACCAGGATGAAATTTGATTTAAAAAATGAAGAAAACATTTTTGACAAAACATCGTTCTAAAATGTGTTTTCCATTTTCTGCTCATGTCTGAAATTTAGAAAAAGAAAATTCTAACTGCAAGCAGAAACATAACCCGTCCTGAGTCGAATTACTGAACTAACGAGATCTGGTGTGATCTTATCTGCATCGGTTTTTCATGACTGGATCCTAAAGTGAATACTGCCAGTGATGCACAGTCCCATTTGTTAAATAAGAAAGCAGACATGAAGTCAACCTCAGGGCTAATATCTGATTTAGAAATAAATGGCTGGTACAGCACAAAATATTAGTGCCTGGGAGTTGGGGCTCTTGAGGCCCCTCTGAGCCCACACAGGGTCAGAGGAATAGAGGACGAAAGACTTACAACGAATTTCTCCAGTTCCACAGCCATTGGCTCGGTCTGTGAAGGGATCCTGCATGGCTGAGCCTTTGTCCCAGACTTGTCTGCCATGTTTCCAGATGAGGAAATCTACTGCTGCAATGTGACCCTTCAAGTTGCATCTGTTTTAGGGATGGATTACTGTATGCTGGGTCTATCCTAGCATTCAGTTTCTCTCCTGAAGACATACACACATGCCACATCACCTTGCCTGAAATTCCTGCCAAATTTATGAAGAACCTATAGTAAAACAGATACACAACCTGGGACCTGAGCTGTCTGTGTTTGCCTTCAAACCCTTGATTTGATGTGAATTGTCACCAATGCAGCTTGGATTTCAAGTGACCTGAATTTGATATTGGGCAGCTATGGATTGTACCTATGTGGATACATGGGGAAGGATAAGGGCTCACCATGACTTGGCCCAGCAAATATGACTTGTCAGGGCAAAAAAAGAGTGCAAGATACTCACTTTAGAGGCTAAGAGTTTTGATCAGCTCTGCACCCATTTTCATGATTTCTTTCCACCCCAGAGGCTCCCCTGAGGCAAGTAGTCTTTGTTTCTGAGTAAGGTGCCCTAGCTTCAATGTTGACAGAAACATTACAAGTTTTCATCCTACTGCCACTTGGCAGTAATTTTTAAAAACAAGCTGTAGGCAGAAGCAGCAATGGTGCTAATTTATTCCAATCAAGTGTGTTTGGAGAGGTGAAACTAAGCTGAACCTCCATCCATTTCCCCAATAATTAACAGCAATTATGCAGCCAGTGTCCCCCATCCAGTGCATTACTGGTAGTAAAACTGGCCTACAAAATCTCATGACTGAGATGGGATTGAGTATTTCTCTGATGTCACTACATACATAGGGTTTTGTTGGTTTTCTAGTTTTTCAGACATACAGTGTCTCCTGAGGCATTCTGTGTTTTAAACATCAGCTAGTCATTCTACTTAAAAAGCCTGTGGATGGGCATATTTGCATGTCTGGGTGTCCCCCATCTCTACTAGCTTTGCTCTCACTTCTGAAACTTGTCTGTGCTTTTCCCTGACATCCAACTGGTCTTCAACACCCCTCTAGCTTCTTTTTCCTGGCCGGGGAGCACCTCTTCATGAGGCCAGTGTTGTGACCACTTTTCTGTCACCACACGTCACTCCCTGTGGATGTCACAGTGAGCTACACCTGCCCCTCAAGCTCACAGGTATCCTTTAACCTTCACAGAAGTGACTTTGATCTAGTTTAAAGTGTCTGTAGGAATGGTGATTTGTTCAATGAGTAGTGCAGTATGGTGCAGATCACAGGTATATATGACATTTTAAAATTAACAGAGCTCATTGCCAACCCAGCCAACAGTTTTGGAGGCTGAAATGAATCAAGGGGAGTAAAGGAGGATGGCCAGTGTCCTGGACAAACTCTGTGAGGTAATGAGACTCCCAAAAAGCAGAGCCTACATCAAATGCAGAGGGGTCTGTTACAGTCTTTTGCATTGCAATATGGAGATCTCCAGGACAACCATAGCTGGAGAGTAGCCTAAGTGTCATTCATTGCATTACTATTATAACCATTGGTTCAATTGCTCCACAGTTTGCAGTGTTGATAGATGAAAACAAAGCACGGAGAATATTCATATGTACTTTATGTAGAGAAAGTTTGCCAGCTCTGGCCAGAAGAATAGGAATTCTATGTGAATGAGGATATGGCGTAAAGGTGCTGCCCAAAACCAAGAGAAACAACTTGTCTACTCTCCTTTCTTGCACATCAGCTTTTTTTTTTTAATAACACATTTATTTCAAAAATACAAAAGCACCTTCTTGAATATGTTGTTTCTTCAGCTTCACACACCTGATACAATGGGATAGCATCCCTTCCTCCTTTGCTTTTTTTGGGGAGATCCTGCAATAGAATCATGATGCTTATGAGCAAAGAGAAAGAAGGAAAGCAAGAGCAATAGGAGACTTGATTCCAGATATTACAAAGTACACTTTGGACAGGCTAGTAAATAATGTAAAATTTTAGATAAGTGGTGTGCAGTTTTGGATAGGCACAGCCTACAGTTAATCCCCTCAGGATATAAAGATACTTCTCTGTTCTGTGTATGCTCAATGTAATTTAACACATTGAACAGCTGTGCATACACCATTAACTGATGTATATAGTGTATCAAAACTATTATAATGCCTTGATTTTTTTACCCCAAAACGAGTCCTTGCTGTGTGTGGTGTTCCATTGATTTGATCAGATCTGCAGTGTTCCTAGAAGATGAAGACTGCTAAATATAATTACTGTTATTACTATCATGTGAAAACCTGCGCTGTGTATTTAGCTCGACAGAAGTTGGGAGATCTTTGTGGTTTTGGTTTTTTTTTTAAAAAAGTAAGTGCAAGGTTAAGAACATTGGGGTTAAAACCAGTCAGAGACAGTGTATATAAAATGGGCATATTTGGAAGAAAGCTGGGAAAGGACCTGGGATCACAAACACAATAAAAAGCGCCACAAAACTGCCAGCAAAATGTATTTCTGCAATCAAACAGGCAAGTGCCAGAAAGCATGTACAGGGACACAGAAAATAAGGCAGAGGAAATCATTCCAGACACATACATGTGGCATTACATTCTAATTGGGAATTAGAATCCCATTCTAAGTGGGACACTCATATCCAATTTTACACCCTATATTACAGGTATTATATTAGAGGTAATCACATATTACAAAAAAGCAGGCGCAGAAGGCTAGCAAAAGGAAAAGTCTAGAAGTGCTGAAATAGTGGCCTCTTTTCTGATTTGTGAATTCAAGCACACCAGTATTTTATAGATTTTTTAAATTTAATGTTATATTTAGGGGACAAATTATGTGGCTTCAGTGTCTGGTCTTTTATTACCTATTTTCAGATATCACTGATTTTAGAATATTTTAGGTGTCATCCACCAATAAAATTTTGTGGCTGATGTTAATCCTTACAGTTAGAATAAATATGTACAAAAAATTTCAAAGTTTTAAAAAAATGGCATTTATTTAAATAACTAAAATGTTGAAAAATGTGGTAGTGTTTTTCACCCCTCAAAAACCTTAATGTCTCTGTTATGCGTTGAAAGAGAGTGGCACTCTATATATGTATTTTTTGTGCTCCTTCACACTTATTCTTCCCTATCATGTCTACATTGTCAGAATTATATAATGCTGTCTCACATCTAGAAAATTTAAATATGTGTACATCTAGAGTTGCTTATAAATACGACTGTCCTTTCTTTGTCCTGCGAAATAAAGAACAGACTTTGTGCTCTGATAATTTGCTTCAGATATTCTGTGTTGTCTTAGCACCCTCTTATATAAAAAAAAATCTTTTATTTCTTTGATTTGAGCGATAAAACCATAAAAGCTATCAAAAACTAGCTACAGGTTGCACTATGGAGGGGTCTTGCTTCTCAACAGTCCCTGACACTGTACAGGAGTTGTTCAGAATGATAAACCTGTAAGTACATCACTGCAGCATTTTAAAAGATATAACTTTATTACGGTTTTACCAATATGTATCTTCATTTACTTGTGTTATAAACAGGTATATATACTGAAGCTGCAGGACTTGTAGAAGAAATGCAGGTCATCATATTAATTTGGTGTCATCTTTCATGTGGAAAGAATTTTATTGTTCCCTTGTGTCAATGCACCACTTTATGAAACCATAGATCACTTTCATGGTCCTGAATCACGTTTAGTCATTTCTTACAAATCAAGTTAGTAATAACTATAAAGCCCCACCATTTAGTGTCCATCTCAGTTCACTCATTTCAGACTGCTACTGGCCTCTGAGTTAATTATGGAATGTGTTAAATCTTTATTGCCTCATTTATGCTGTAACAGGGAAGGTAAGGCTGTGGGGAAATTTGCCTTTCTCCAGCTGAATTTAAAGCTTTAGGACTACAGCTGGACATATATTCTGTAAGTACGAACTTCATGTGCATAGCTCCATCCCCCTGAGATCTCAGGGATTTTTAGTTCTGGACAAACTGCCTGCTCACTAGCCACATAGTCTCAGGATGCTTGTAAAGCTGTTGAGTTTCCTCATCAAATGTCCCTGCGAGATGACCTCGTTCACCCCAGTTCCACCCTGTCATTTTCTGCTATGGGGCAATATTTCATCCCTTCTCTCACCGCTTGTACTGACCCCATGCCACCATCCCCTGCCCAGCCTTACCTGTATACTTGCACACCAGAGCCACAGGGGCCATGGAGAGACTTTAGGTGTGACCTTAGGCCTGGCTTTACATGAGATACGTGCTAGATAATATTACACCACTGATTCCAGCCCGTTCTTTTCAACACCTACAGGTCTGCCTTCCCTCCCCTCACCCCACCAAAACACATAGTGCCTAAATCACTGCTTGCAAAGAGCTATTATTAAACTTGTTTTATTTGAAGGGTAGAATTTAATTGCCATAGAACTCAGCTATTATTTATCTACTAAAATGAAACTGTTAAAAATAAGCTATGCATAAAATTCAAAAGCAATTTATCAGGGAATGAGACAAATGTTATTCTAGTTTCTTGTTCAGTAGCAAAATTTTTAAAGCTAAAAATCTGCTACTGGCTGTGATTTTAGCTATGGTTATGTTGGTCAACCAAGGAAAATTCCAATGTTCTTGGTAGGTAGGAAGTCAGAATATGGGACACAGCTTTTCCTCACGTGTAGACCAAGAGATTTCCTCTTGCTCTAAATTAATTTAGATGAACATTTAAAAAGTATTGTTCTGTGAATGCTTCAATTTCAAAATGGGGCCTATTTTAAATAAGATAGAACTGAACTTCAGAGACAGCCTTTGGGTAAGCCAGCTGTCTGCTTATGTCAGCATTTGACTTTGCTGACACTCTGTCCAAATGCTTTTGTATACAAGCTCAGCTTTCTTTAAACACTTCGGTCAATTTAATCTTGGCTGAAAACACAACCACCAGGTCTATGATGACTGTTTGAGTTGGCTGCAGGGAAGAAGTCAGTTTCTGGGCTAGGTAGCACGGACAGGAGGAAGATTACACTCCATGTGTAAGGGTGTTCCCTGCATATTTTAGGCATGATCATTTAAAAAACATCATGCCTAAGTAATGATTGCTAGTTGAGGATGTCCTGGCCCTTTCCAAAGGGAAATGTGGATTTTGGAAAATGATCTTATTTTGATTCCATGGGTTTTGAATATGTCTCCTGACAGAAAAGTGAGAGCTCCTTGCTGAAGCTTAGAAAGGGTGAAATTAAACCTCAGTCATGACTGGACTATCATAATTTTTTTTCTGCACTTTTGATGGATAAACTGATATTTCATATAATTTGGCCATGGAAAAAGACCAGAAACTGTCTGTAGAGGCACAGGCAGAAGCTCCTGCTGGTCCTCTGATTCTGTTTTTGTCAGCAGCGAATGAAAAGTCTAGTAAGGAGGTAAAGCATCAACAGTACATATATATTAAATGTTCCTGGTATGCAACTAATTCTGCTGGGCAAAATAGACCTAATTCAAAACAATCTGAAAATGGACATAGCTACAGGTTAGAAAAAAAAACCCAACCCCCCCCCAACCCCCCCTCTTGTTACAATCTTTATTTCACTGTTAAAATAATTAATACCAATATTAATACTACCACTAATAAACACAACTGTTGAGACAAGCTCTTAATTTCAGCCTTTGGGTCATGCACAGTCCAAAGTACATCCATAGCACATCTATGGTACCTCATGGTATAAAAATTGACATATTTAGCTACCCATGTCCAAGTATTCTGTCTGCATTCTGTTGTCACATTTTCTCATATCAACAGATAGCCAGGAGCAGTAATGGTAGATTAGTTTACAAATGAATGCAGTAGATTGATATAGTTGCTTGTTTTGTCCCAGTTCTAAGCATTGTACCAATTTATTGCTCAATAAGGAGAACTTATAGTTCACACCAGGATTTTATAGAGTTTCTTCCAAGCTAATTCAATACTTTTCTCATGCTGGATTGGACTTAGTAAAGGCTATTGATCTTAAATGATTTTTTCTCTTCTCGATTCTCTTTACAGTGTTTTCACTTTCCAGCATTAGTAGATGTCTTTTCATAAGTGTCAAGGGACCTTACCACATCTTTTACAAAGAGGTCACAAATTGGATTTCTTTCCTATTAAGAAACAGTAGAAAGCAAGTCTAAGTTTTAGATTAAAGGAGAAGCAAACAAAGAAATAATAAAAAGCTCCAACAAAACAAACAAAACAAAAGCTTTTAAGAAACCAAAACAACAAACAAAAACAAACAAAACCTCTCAGTCCTGATTTATTGTGTTTTCACTGTTATGAGCAATTCATTTGGAATCATCCAACTCTGCTGATGACAGTCTTCTATTCAGCCTTTTCTACCCCAAGTTATCTGTGTATGTAACAGGTATTAATCTGTGGGTGATATATCACCTAAAAGAAAGCCAATTTAGAGTATTTGTTCATTTGAACAACTCTACTCTCAGTTAAAAATAGTAGAGTCTAAAAGTCAAGAAATCATTGCTAGAAGTTCAGATGTGCACACCATCTAATGTTGCTATAAAAAGCTAGCAGTCCTGTAACTTTATCATTTTGCTTCAAGAACTGTGTGGAAAAGAAACATTGCTTGTATGACTTTTTCAGAAATATGAAGTAGATTTTTTCTTTCATTAAGGGAGAGAAAGGATGGAGGGCTGAGGGGCAGAAGGGAGAAAATGACAACACCTGTCCTCCTACTCTGCTTATTTATCTTATTTCTCTTCGTCTCAGAAAAAAAAATAAAAAATCAGTCTTCTTTTTCCTACTAATACAGTCCAAACCAGCTACCTAGATGTCAGTAACTTGAAGACAAATAAAAAAGACAGAAAAACAAACCTTAATTTATGAAGTCACAAAAGAGTATGAACAGAAGTGATAAACAATGTTTAAAAGCAGCAGAATATTAGTGATAAATTATGGTTTAATATTTCAATGTTATCACGAAGACTTTTTTGGAGATACGTTTCCTTTACATGTGTTTCAACAATTGCATAACTACTCAACTGTCTGTGTAATATTGGGGTTTTCCTTTTCACCTTCCTCAGATCAAGTATGTGTTCACATAATTCTGAAATATGTAAAGAACAGATTTATTTTGTACACAGTACTGTAGACTCTTTACCCAAAGAACCTCAAAGCTTTCATTAAAACAGCATACAGCTGAGCATTAGGTTTGACAACACTGTACTAAAATAGCATGTACTGAACACAGCAGTCAATCTAAGGTAATGGATTAAGTCTTTCTGCTGAAAGACACCACTGAGTAAAAGTTAAGCCATAAGAAATGTTTTCAAAGCATGTAAAAATGCTTGTACATGGGTCAAAACCTTACCTGGAACATTTGAAAAACATCCCAGTTGTAAAGGATACAAGTTTTCATATCGGGATGACACAAAACAAAGCTTTGGAAGAGCACAGCAAGCGACCACAATTCTAAAAAGAACAAAGATGGCACAGATAATGTTCACTGTCTGAAGCTCTCTATATACTGTAATAACACTCAAATAATTCAGTAGGTCCAATCTTTTAAACTTCTATGAGATCTTAAAGAAAAGATTGGCCTAATATATTTGAGGTTTTGATTCTGTGTGGAGCAGAGCTAATCAGCCTAAATCTCAAAAATGGTCTACTGGCATATTCAGCCAACACACAGTCGAAACCTGAGCCTGGAATATGGGGGGTGGGAGAACATGGAAATGACTCCTTACTCCTTTGAACTTCACGTATCCCATACAATTTCTACAGTAGTTCTGGTATTGCTTGTGAAATGAAATATTTAGATGCTAAATGGCCTGGATTATTAGGGGAAAATTTTATTGCAAGTGCAAGCTGAAAGAACGGTGTTTCAATCTCTCATTAAGCATTTTATAAGATAATAGTTTCCCAAATTTTACACTACTGCTAGTATTTCTCTACTATAAGAGTCATTTTTAGAAATTATTTTCCCTGTAGCTAATCACAGATGAAACTGGTGAAGCCATGTCTAAAATACTGTACCCAGCTTTGAGTAAGGAAGGTTAAGGAGGCTGAGATTTCAGCTAGCAAAGAAAAACTAAAGGGCACTATTTGGTTTTTTACAAATTCTTTCTTCCTATATATTCATGTGTGTTTTCAATTTTATTTTCAGTTGTCAGTTGGCAGATAGTTTCAGGAGGTTGATGTCTCCTTTATTAAATCTTGAACACCATTTATCAGCTTAATTGTAGCTAAATTTTTTCAATCACTAAGGCAACAAAATACAAAACTGCAGTGATATCAGTGTTGATTTAATTTATATAGGGAAGAAGTAATTTATATTTACAAGCACAGTATCTTAGCAGTGCATAATATGAAAACAATTTCAATCTACTTCTCAGGGAAATGTGCACAAGAAAGTAGTCTGTGGATACACAAGAGATGGCTAAAGTCTGAGGAAGATAAAGTGAAATTGTGTAGTACACACCATTCTTTCAGCCATTGTAGAACTTTTACCTATTTCAACATTTTTTAGTTTCCCAATTTAAGTTATGGCTCCCTGTAGAGATGAAGTGTATTGGTAATAAACCTGTTTTCTTTAGCAGCATTTCACAGACCCCTGAGAAGTAATCCAGCAACCCCAGGGAGCTGCCTAACACAATGTTGGAATAGGTCTATGTGCTTGAAGACATGTATGAGAAATTTACTCTATAAATACAAAAAGGTATCCTGACTTCACATGACATCTGGAAAAATAGACAATTGATCTATGATTATTTTCGAAAGGCACTGCAATGAAAGTTAAGAAATTATAATTACATGCAAATAATACATATGTTTGTGATATAACTGTATTTATAAAGACAATGATGAGAATATTAAATTGGCACATTGTACTTCTTGCCGATGTAGTCTCAGGCCATATTATTCTTATCATTATTATAAAGATTTACAACTTATGTATACTAAATTCTTCCGAACTTTTTGGTTATTCTGATGCCTGTAGTGAAACACATATGGATGATAGCTTGGGAAATTCTTTTATTCAGTTCATAAATATATCTTGATATCATCTAATAGAAAATTGCTGGAGAGATGAAGAACAAAGTATTGTTTTATCTCAAATCATTTGTTGGAAAATAATGAAAGACACAAGAAGAGCAGATAATAACAAAGAACTGGCCAAAATTTTTTGAGAAATATGACAGATGAACAGTATTGAATTGCTTTAGCCAGACACAGATAGAAACTTCAGTGTCTTTCTGTCTGTGAGAAACAGATTCAAGACTAGCACAAATGAATTTTTTTGAGCCAACTCAGCTATTTAATGTGAAAGCAATTCATTTATACAGTAATCTCTGGAATAAAGGCAAATGGAAAGGAACTGTTAATTCTTGTCAGTACCAATTATGTTGAAAATACCACCATTTTCTCTTTCTAACTATGAGAACATAATCCATACTAAAGTATATGTTAGCTTAAGCTGAATGGGGAATTATTAGGCTTCATGTAAGTAGTCTATAAAATCAGCATTACTTTGTTACTGGAAGATTATGCAGTCTGATTAATGGAAACCGCCCAACTTGACTAAACACTGTGTTTTATTGGCTCTTCAGTTAACAGTCTGCAGTGGACAGTCATCTGGACTACATTTGAAATACAGCTGAATGGAATCCCAGCTAAATGAAAACCCACAGGCTAAAAAGTAAATGTTGCAAAGCAGGACACAGAGCAGTTAGTGCACTCAGCACCCACTGATGGTTTTATAAATTTGTTAAATAATGCCTGAAAATCAAATCAAAATAAAAATGCATTTCCTGTTCCTCAAACATGGAAAGATTTGTTCCAACCCTCTGTGCCCCAATATTTCTTTTCTGTGATGGATACTTCTGACATCTGTAGGTACCTCTATGTTTACTTCCATCCTACTTCCTCTAACAGAGGAAAATCTCTCATACATTTTTCTAGAGGTCCAAAAAAGCCCTGAGAATTTACTTAGCCTGCAACTCCCTTGGACCCCAAACAACAGGATGAGAATATCATATGGAGCATAGAAGGCTGTGACTCAGGCAGAAAGTAATAATTCTGTAGTACATCTCATGTATCTATATGTTGTAGTACAGCATGAACAAGACTTGACTTTTTTTTGGTCAGCAGGTGTGTTAGATCTGCATTGCAACTTGCAAGCATGGGGAGGTGTTTTGGGTTTTTTTCCTTTTTTTTTTCTTTTCTGCTCTTGCCTCTCCTTCTGAGCGGCCATCCTTAGCCTGACTCATTTCACCTGCAAATCTCCATGTGGCTCAACACCATTCTATCTCTCTGACTCACAATTTAGACATGAATGAGCTGAACTCCAGCCCAAGCACATCCATGATGAGAGCAGGCACCTTACTAGGCATCTGTGTAACCCTAACCACATACATCCCACCTATCTTGTGCAGTTATGTCTGGAGTGTGGAACAGGCAAAACACAAGGCCAAAGACCTCAAACAGCTGTGGACCCTGTGGTCAAGAGCATGACACTCCTGCTTTCCCTCACAAGGGATTCTCTGTGGTTTTGAACTGTTCAGGTCCCTTCAAAAAGCAGAATGCAGTGTAGCTGGGCTCCTCCTTGCACAGCCTGAAACTTTTCATGCTTTTGCAGCCTGTGTACCAATAGCACTCTGAATGCACAGTGAGCTAGTTGTATTGCATCTCCAAAACATGTAAGATTGTCCTGAATATTTTAGCAACCACACTTCCCCACCTCCTAGCAATAAAGATGTAAAAGTTTAACTTCAAAATTATCAGTTCTGTGTAATATGAGGGGTTTTTTTTCCAGGTCTGCTGGTTGGCTTTTTTTTTTCCTTTCTAAAGTTTGTGCACATCCTTTGGCAGTTTAGGCTTTGTGCAACCTTGACAAATGTTCATCTGTGGCAAACAGCCTCTTAATATGACAATCATGCTGACCTTGAACTAATTCCTCTCCAAGAATGTACATTGCAGAAATTCTCATGGAAGTGAAACAATTCAGTTTTACATTGTTTTCGATTGCCTCACACCTGCTGTTGGGTTTAGTAAAACAAATGAAAAACACTGTAAGATACAGCAGGAGAGATCTTAGGTCAGAGCTGTGAAAACAACTGATATTTGCTTGTTTTGCATAAAAAGAAATTATCATTTCCTCCACTGAAAACTGGTGATAAGCACCATGGGGCTTTTGGTTGTATTCCAGGTAAAATTAATCTTTCTGAATGATGTCATATGAAAAAAATCAGTGTCTGTCATTGTTGATTTGCATATAAAGGCTAATTGAATGTGGGTTGGGTTTTTTCCCAACTTTCTTTTGTCAAGAGAATTTATTAGATAAATATGGTAGAGTTTCCTTACATTTGTGTATGCTCTTTCTAAAATTAAGAGAAGGGATGATAAAAGTATTTAAGAAAAAACAATGCAGATTTTCATCATATTAGAATTCAACAAAGTAAGAAATCATGATATTTCTTTTCAAATCTATCATAATGAAATACGAATACAAATGAAGGAATAGGTATCTTGTCAAGCATTCTGTATTTGTTGTCTTCATAAGAATTGCTCTCCAAACATCCTGCAGAGGGTATGTGTAGAAGTCAGCAAAATCACTTTAGGCCAGCAATGGAGAAATAGAAACATTCTGGGGTATTTCTTCACTTTCTTCTGCAAATATTAATTCACATTCTTAGTGATCATGCTGGTGGGTTCTCGCTCCAGTTACCTTCTTTTAGAAGGACATAAAACTCCAGCTTTTGGAGGAGAGAGACGGGTTGGGATTTTTTTTTTTTTAAATTTCTGACTTGGATAGGGTTATACTGTATAATTCTAGCAGGTGGTAGTTGAAAACATATTTTATTATTCCAAAGTGATTTGTTGCTTTGATTCTTTCATCTAATTTTTGATCTCAGGGAGGGCAATGCTAATAACTTCTGACTCAGAGTCTTATTAGCATAATGTCTGTGAACCTTTTTAAAGCATGTTAGTCCTTTTAAAATAATGCAATCATGAAAATAAATTCTTTATTTAATGTATGGGACAATATTATGACATAATTAAAGGGTATAAAAGAACCAAAAGCCACAAGAATGTAACAACTGAGGATGTGTTTTTAACCAGTAAGTTATGTTGTCTTTCACTTCAATAGTAGTGAAAAGCTTATAATTCATAAATACTTGTGCAGCTTATGTACTGAGAGACATTATTACCACCATCACATCTACCAATATGTTAACTGCAAATTCAATGGTAGTAAGTGGCATTACTTTAATTTCTACTCATGTTGGTTATAATTACTACTTTGCAAAAAAAAAAAATTTTTTCTTCAATAGCTTTAAATTTTCATACAAATCAAACATTCCTCTGCTTTTTCCGTTTGAGTAATAAGGTCTCAAAGCCATTTCTCCTTTCCATGTTGTACAGCATTTTCAACCTTACAGTCTCTCCCTGAGCTGATACCTAGCATTTGGTCTCTGGCCTCCTGGTCTCTGGTGAAAAGCCTTGGGTTTGGAGTTTTTTTGCTTTCTAAATTAGCTGAATAGCACTGGCAACCAATGGCAAAGACAAACATGGTTCAACATATGGCAACTTCACTGGCAAATCCTTGAAGCACATCTGACCAAATATTGTACTGTCATTGTTACTAGCATCCACTTACTTTTGCAGTGATTACCTATGTCTTATATCTCAGAGTTTGGAAATTTGAAGGAACATATGCTGAAGGAAATAAAATTTCTTTGGTTTATTTTTCCTTCTGCACTCCATGTTGTTATTTGGCATTAAATCCAGCTAAGGACTGCATTTCCAGCGTAGCAGCAATTATATAGAGTATGTAAGAAGAATCACTTGCCTCAAAACACCAAGCAAAATAGAAATGAAAACTGTAAGAGTAACAAGTGTGCAAAAGTACAAAGAAGGATGTTTCCCTCCTCTTGCGTCTCCAGAGTGTACCAGTTCTGGTACAAAGGAGACAGTGATGAGGTTTGAGTGTCCAAATCCCCTCCAGGAAAGAGGGAATCTGATCCTTCTTTCTGCATCCCAGATGCTCCAGTCATGAGGCTGTGGAGAAAAGGAGAACCATCAACGTCGTGTTAAATATACCTCTTGGTTTGTTCACTATGGAGTGAATTAAAGCTGGAAACTGTGAAAAAAAAAACAAAACAAAAACACCCCAAACAACAATCCAAATTTGAATTAAAAAATGTTTGTTCATTCAAGGCAGAATGGCTGGACCAGTCTGTTAAAGGTTCACCAAACTTTTGCTATCTCAGACAAGTTTAGGAGCAAAACCTTCTGATCTCCAGGCTCATTGGGTGCTATTCTGGGATCTTTTAAAGATTTAGGTCCCCAGCCCTAACACAGGAGTAAGTAAGGAGTAAGTAAGGAGTCTCTGGGGTATCATCAGCTGCTTTTATTTGCAGTGATGACAAGGAGTCAGTTCCTCTGAGCAGCTATNAGGAGAGGAGAGGAGAGGAGAGGAGAGGATTCACTTTTTTGGTGAACACCAGAAATTTCTGTATAACTGGAGTGGCTTACTGACCCAATAGATATTCAATGTAGACATAGATTGCATTTTATTCTCTGAGAGTGAGATGAGTAAATGCCTGTCAATCAGCCAACAGACCAGTAGAGCTCTGGACTTCTTTCTGTGCCAACATCAGTCATTCAACCTGGGAAGCTCCCTGGGCACAACTGATGACATCTCTCAACAGAAAATCAAGACTGGAGCTTGGGCCTCTGGCCTTGCTCTGAAGCTTTTTTCCCCCTTCTTTTTTTCCCTTCAAATTTTTTTTTTTCTTTTTTTTTTTTTACTATGGAAGTGGCTTACATTCTGCTCTTGAGTCTGGTTTACTGCCATCTTAGGAGGATGTATGGAAAATTCCTATGTATCCCCTATGGAAATATATTACCAGTTTATTACAGCATTTCCTCACACACATTTTATTTTCTTAGACCCTCAGGGGGAGAATTGCCTTACGCTGTTCTCAGGAATTTAAAAACTCAATTGGATCTGGTCGTATTGTGTTCCAGCACTAAGTTGATCATTCATTTGATTGTCACTTAGTTACTGGAAGTGATACATGGTATCTGTTTCCCTCCTAAAATTTGGTGAATAAAACTAATAAAAAGGAACATAATGACTGCTGGTTTTTGAAACTCCTGATGAAAAATGTCAGACAATCTGGAAAGTTAAGAATAGTTAAATATGTACTGAAAGAGCCAAATCTGGACACTTTTCAAGGTAATGTTCTTAGGGAAAAGCAATGCACAAAAATCAAAAGAATTGAAACCTGTTAAGGTAAATTGTAATATCAGTCTTTCCATAGCAAGAAAATTATATCCATCTTACATTCCAAAGACTACTGAGCAATATAAGGTCACTGTAAAAGACTATTCAGAAGTGTGGACACAAAAAAAATTGGAGAAACTGTTTCTGCAGGGTATGTTTCACTGCATGCTGCTTCTCATGACAGTTTCCACATTGAGAGAAAATAAATAGGTTTTTTAAGTCAGACTTTTCTAAATATATGCAAAATGCACTATGTAATTCAGGGTAGGAATTAATCCTAAGAGTAAAGCCAGCTGGCAAAACACAGCACCCAGTGGCCCAGAACATCTTACTAGAGATAATCTTGTAATTCTGATTCAGTTAAGTGCAGTGTGTCCAAATTTATAAGGGTTAAATTTGGAGTACCAAGAAAAAAAAGTAATTAAAATGTTTGACTAATTTATGTGTATCTTGCGGCTCATCAAAAAATGAAAAATCTCATCTTCGATGGGCGTCATTAGTGTGTTTTTAGTAGCTTGCATGGGTATCAGTTTCCATGGTCAATAGGCATACAGATCACCTGACAATACTCCCGCTACCAGTCTCTATGCTGAACTGATAACTTGTATGTAGGCAACAAAATATCTTCAATCAAATTTCTATTTTTTTTTTCTGAAATGAAACAAATGGCTTTATAAGGCAAATGGTCCGACAACCTTATGACCAAGCAGTGCTGATAGGCTGCCAACTCTAATATTTTCAGATAAGCAGGTTTGTTAATTCCCAGAAGACTTACTGAGAAGATGATTTCAGGGAGTCATTATATTCTCCTATCTTTCCAAAGTGACACTAGACTTACTGAGAAGATGATTTCAGGGAGTCATTATATTCTCCTATCTTTCCAAAGTGACACTGAAGGTTAATTAAATCTGCAAAAGTGGTTTGTGGTTATGTCATAGAAAATATGAATAATTACCATACTAGTTTGCTTGTTTTGATTTCCACCAAGTGAATAAAATCTGCAAAAAATTATAAGGAACAAAATTTTTCTGGTGATGTAGTAAGATCATTTAATAGTATTTATGGAATGGATTCATTTGGCTTATAAAATTTGGGAAGCTTTGAGATGCTAGACTTACAATGTTTCATGTGTTTGTTGATCCAGAGTTTCAGTATGAAATATGTTGGGTACCTGTGAAGCCTATCTCTCTAGACAATTTATGTGATGAATAAGAGTCACAGAATGGTGAACTAGGTTGCATACATTTGCATTTATCATGCTCTAGTGTGCTGGTGCACTTTGACTAAACTAATGACCATTACCAATTTTTCACAAAAAAGAAAACACCATTATCATTCTTCTTTGTTATTTTCCTTATTGAGCAAGAAAAATCTGTTCTCCTACTAAAATCCTATTGTTTTCTAGAAGAAAAAAAAAAGGTAAAAGAAAAAGGTAAAAGAATAAACACTGTGAAGTGGATGCCTCCTTTTCCCAATATAAAAAAATAACCCAATGTCTACTGAAGATTGATTTTAAACCTAGCTGTCTTTAAAATCTATCCTTGGTCATAAAGAAACAACAATGAGGATAAAACTGGCCATGCCAGACACTCAGGTGCTGTCTGACTGTTCATTGTCATTTTACGTGACTAAAGAAATGGCAAGGTTGCAAATCTGAAAACCAGATGGGTACTGTGGACCCACCAATTTCAACAACTTCATAGTTAAATCAAAGTAGGTAATGAATATCTAACCTGACAATTGTGGTTCATTTTGGAGGAAGATTTTCCACCCATGAAGAGTGCTTTAAACCCAATGTAATACCCTCTGATGTCAGTGGGATCGAAGCACATGCTTTAGTGGGGGCTGAACTGAGTCCTAACTCAGTGAATAGCCTCAGACCTGCCCCCTGCCTGGGTCTTTGCAAGCAGGCTCTGTCTCACAATTCAACATTAATTTGCAGTACAGAGTTTCATTGTATTTTGAAGTTTGCATAGATTTCCTGCGCTAAAAAAGGTCAACTAGAACCCAACTGCTTTTAAGACATGAAATTTCATTGTACTGCCCTGTTTTCCTCATCTACCTGTCTGACATCTAAGATATGTAGATGAGAAAAAGAACAGAAAACTCTTAGGCTTGCAGTGCTAATTTGTATATGACAAGATAAAACTAGCTGGAAAGTACTTAGTAACTATTGAATCAAAGGGAAAGTCAGTAACTTTACTTATTTCTCAGAGAAAGTGGGAGGCTATTGTAAAGGAGTTTCAAGTTAATAATCATCATTAGAGAACATCGTTTTCTAAAACTGCAGTAGAGAGAGCACTGAAGAATGTAGGGATTCTTATTCATCGTATCAATGGTCACTTTTATCTTATTTTGGACTTCTAATCTTTCTCTCAGGTACATTAATACCAATCAAAAAGTAATTCCTCTGCTATCAATAGTGTTTACAGAGCAAATTGCACAGTATAATTCATCTTACACTTGAACTCTTGGAATCCACCTTTAAAAAATATGATTTTCAGAGTAACCAAGTCGAAATATTTGGCAATTTATTTATTTATTTAAATCAGGTTTTATAACAGACAGTTTTCCAGTATAGTAGGATGGGACCATCTAGGTTTGTGTCATTTTCAGTTCCTTGAGTGATTTAGAAATTCGCCCTCACCAGGAAGTATATTTTGAATTTTCCAATGATGAATGTGATAAATGCTGAGAAGGGAACCCTTTAATCATGAAAGAAATTGATTGTGCTCAGTAAGTCCATTAAGATACTTTTCATGTTCCCAGATAGTCTCTTGGAATAACTGGTCTTAATTACAACCTTTTTAGAAATAATGACTGTGTGTCACTTTTCCAAGTACCCTGGCAGATTAATATGAGCTATTCTGGGGTATAGATAATTCACCTTTTGGAGAGCAAAATTTTTTTGCAGCATAAGTTTAAGAGTCCCAGATCTACAGCGTGAAAATTGAAGTTTAGTCTAAAACACAGTAGACACTTATGAGTGCAGGAGACTACAGAATCTCTTAGGGATAAGAGTACATCCCTTCAGCAGCACATGAGCTTGTAGGATGGGAGCTAGGAAATCTCCTGACATCAGTCAAACTTTTTTATGTGATCTCATTGGTCTTTCAGATAGGCATCAGTGTCCCAATTCTGAAGAAATTTACAGTTACTCTTCATTTTAGATGGATGAACCCTACATATATTTACTGAAAATGTTCAACTTCTTATTTGACATTTGTTTAAGTTGCTGTTCTCCTTTCGTCTCAATAAAAGTTTAACCTTACTAACAGTATTCAGAAACCTGCCCTTCCTTACACAATCTCTTTTCTTGGTGTTTTTCCAGCACAAGCTTCTTGGGAAGAAGCTCAGGTTTCTTCAGAACACAGTGAACTTATTTATGCATGTTTACTCTTAACACTGCTATGAACAAACACCCTCTTCCCTTTTCATTGTCTTTACCTAACCAGGATTTTAGTGTGCAGGATTTGAAGCATTAGCCTGTAAAATTCACAGACAGAAATCATCTGCCTCCTTCCTTTTTTATAGCAAAAATCCACAGTTGATTGGAAACAATTTTTCTCTTTTAAGTGTTTTTATGGCTGATTGTGGGACAAAAGAGGAAATGTATGAATTGCCTACTCGTGGTATCTCCAGAGGGAGGTAGTTTCTCTTTTTGTTGTCCTGTTTTTGCACATCACTGACTGCTCCTAAGTGAGTTATAAAATGATGACAAAATTATGCACAACAGTAATAGAAGCAAGATGCAATGTTTCTCAAGGGCCTCTGTGTTAAAGGTAGGGCTCCTCACTGTTTGAAGCCCTGTGAATGGTCTGCTCCACTTCGAGCAGTTAATGCTAGAAAAGTTAGCTGAGATTCTGCACTGGCTCAAAAACGCTGCGTAGGCACATCCACTGTAGGAGTGTGAGCCTAGGCCTTCCTTTATAGTTGAAAACAGATTGGAAGAGGAAAGGAACATTTCTTCCTGTGGACCCACTCTGCCCTCCTGGCAGGAAGCTCTTTGCAGCTGCACTGCTGGCCACCTGTGACAGCAGCACTCAATAGCTGGATATCCTGTTGTATGGCTCGGCTGCTCAGTCATCCAGGACTCCTATGTGGAATGTAAATTGCAACTTTCCAGGGTTCTAAGCATGCCAGGATCAGGTATATATATAAAAAAAAAGGATGCTGAAACTTGCCAAGCATCGATTCTTTTTGGCACACTGCAAATTATGCATTTGGCTTTCAAGGCATGCTCACATGCATGGATGAGAGCATGTGTGTAGCAGCAAGAGACAAAGATATTTAATCTCAGCTGGGGTTCCAGATCCTCAGCAAGCTATTGAATTGGGGGAGAGCAACTGAAATGAAAAAACATGAGAACTAGCCACAAAATTCCAACCTTCAGATGTATAATCCAAATTGGTTCAAACAAGAATGTCAATGAAAGAAGCTCAGTTTTGGCCCTTCTCCACCCCTTTGTGCAGTGAAAGTAAAATTAGAGCATGTGATTTCCTCTCCCAGAAACATGGAACAGAGGGAGAAGTGGATATTAAAACAAAGTCTGGAAAATCTACGTATGGATCACAGCTTTAGATCATGTTAGATTTTTTTAGAGACTTTATGCAGGTGAAGGTATTCCGTGTATCCCAGGGTCTAAACAATTTGACTGAAAGGAACATAAGGGAACAGATTTATTTCATTATATTATGCATTTGGGTGTTTTTCAGTCATTCTCTTTGTAGCACCAAATCTTGCCCTGCAAGAGACAGACTGTCTTGCTTGTTTCTCTTGTAGTCCTATATTTTAAATAGGCAAGTTAAATAAAACATAGGATTCCTGGGAGGTCAAAAGTTGAATGAATGGGCAGACTGTCACTCAGACTTAATTCCATCTGGTAACCAAACCAGTATGGACTAGTAAAATGCCTCTGTACTAGAGATGAATTCACCTTTCTACAGGAAGTCACTTGGCATTGAATTTTAGTGAATCTTGCTAACTCATTTGATGTTTCTGAAATGATAGTGAAGTTCACTTAAATGACCATCAAATCTAAATTTAGGAGAGAAACTTGTTCATGTGATTGCTTGCAATGCCTATGTTTTGGGATGTTTGATTTATAACTTTAAACATACAAACTTACCTTCCTTAAATGCACTTAATGTTGTGCACAGATGAAACTGCAGCAAATGTATACATACATTTTTTCCATGTTTCTGCCCATGTGAAACACTAACTATGAGGTTGTTTGGTGTCACTGAAGCTGACAAACTTCAACGACTTAACAGAAATTAAGAAAAAAATTACATAGTTTCTCAGAACTAATACCTCCAATAGCGGGATCCACAACCCATAGTACAGTAATATATGAGATATACCATTGTATCAGAGCTTTCCTTCAAGGCTGATGGAGCAGTTAGAGGTGCTCGATTATAGATTAGTAATTGAGATCCCAGTGAGAGAAAAGAGACCTATTTATTCAAGCAGAATAAAACAAAGTTAATATGTAGTAAAAGTGTTCAGAAATAAAGGGACCCAGTAAAACTGTTGACTCGGTGTCTTCTGATGAGAGATTCAGATACATTAGCACAGAAATCATCTGGTTTAGGGGCCCACCTTTGTCAATATCTTAAGACTAGGCACATCCTTTCTATATAATGAAAGGGCATTGAAGAAACTACATTCACTCTTTCTAAAAGAAAAAAATCTCTAAGATTAACTAAACCAGACAAGTAGTTGAATCTGAAAGAAGAAATGATGTATCTGAATAATTTATGATCAAAACAAATCTTGAACCCAACTGTAATTTAGGAAATTTAACACTGAGTGGTCAGTCTTTTGTCTTGTCCCTCTTTAATAAACCCCAAATTAGATAAAAGCAAAGCAGTCCATCCTAATGGAACACCTTTAAATTAACTGGACTTATGCCAGGGTTGCATTTGACCACACAAGTGACAGAAAAAACAAAAGGGCTAACAGATATCTCTAACATGATTTTATTAAAAAATTCAGATGGACTTTCATGGAAAACGTTGTGCGGTGGTCCCAGAGTCCCATTTGGCCAGTTTCACTTTCTGCAGTAAAGTAGAACTAAGTCTTATTTTACGTAACAGCTGCCTTCTCCTATAACATAAAAAATATTAATTTGTCTAATATATATTAAAAAAGTACTATTAATCAAAAAAAAAAAAATGATGTGTAGATTTTTTCCAGATGAACAAACATTGGACTGGGATTTCTCAGAATTGACGGTCTCTCCTTTTAATTTCATTGAGAATGCCTTTGTTTTGTTTGCAGGAACTCATCTTTCTCCACATGAGTATGTAAAAGGTCATATGTTTCCACTGCACTTCTGCCAAACACAGTAAAAAGAAAGGGTCTTTTGAATCATGACATGCTCACGTACACAAGCTCTGGTAGTTCAGAAGAATGCTTCTTTTTTTGCTCCTTTTCTCTTTTTTTATTCACTGTTAAAAGCAAAAAATATAATCTTAGTCCTGTTGAGCCACTTGTCCTTTTATTGAAAAACTGATCTTCTTTGAAGAGCCCTGAATGCTAAGTGTACCCTGGAATTATATGTGTAAGCCCAGCTTTGCTGTGAACTTTACCTAGGTGTTAATACTGTTTCTTTTACAAGTCTTACAGCTGATAAGAATAATTGCTACCCTTATGTCTGATTATAGTATATACAAGAACACAGAACACCAGTCCATGATGGTGACAAAGTACCCAGAGACAACCACAGATTAGATATATCATTACTGCATGTGCGCTGGTAATTGGGAGCTACAATCCAACCCCTGGAGAATATGATGGCATTTTACCCTTTATTGAAAAATTTGCAGCTATTATTATTTTCTATTACTTAGCTAACTATATGTCAAAATATCTAAGAAGTATCCTATCCACAGTAGCTCTCATCCTTTTTTTTGCCCCAAAATCTGTTAGACAGCTTTGGTTTTTTCCCCCTACATATATCAAAGTTGGTGTGACCCAGTCATAAGGCTGTTTATTTCAAACTTGGTTCTTAACTATCATAAAGCTTTTACTCCAAGCTGGATGTTCTGAAGAAAATTTCACAGGTTTAGAAAAAAAAAGGTCAGAATTATTTATTTGAGCCTGAAGAAAATGCTGCAGTTGTAGTAGACACACATGCAAAGATCAAATACATCTTCTAAAAATCATGTTATTTCAAAATCACTGCTCATGCATAAGAGCAAATTTCCCCTCTCAATAGTCATAGGTTCCAGCTATAAAAATTTCTACATAGTATTCCCGCTGAAGCAAAAGACCAGGGCGTTACTGCACAGTCTATTATGGCTCCCCAAATTCCACCCCATGAATTTCAGTTAGGAAAAAAATTGGAAATATTATTGGATAGGCAGCCTGAGGTTAGGCTACAAGAAAACAACACTGCATGGCTCTTGCAGCAGAGCAAATGTTAGTTTAAAATATTAATGTAATACAAAACATGTTCATTTCATGAGCATGTGAGCAAAATCTGGCAACAGTAGATCCCATGAAGTGGTTCAGTACACAGAGCGGGTCAGAAGAAGCTATCTCTTTCTGATGAAAGTGTGACTTTTTGCCTTATTTTTATGAAGTGCTCTCTCCTAGTTCAAGTATTCATCCCAAAGGAGCATTTTTTAAGGAGGCCTTTGGAATCCAAGTAGTCACTTTTTTCCTCCTAGTCTGGCCTGAAAGTTCAAAGTAACCATAATAATATCAAATAGGATTGAAACTTGTCTCTGTTTAAATACACATTAATTAAGAGAATATACTTTAGAGCAGTGTTAACCTTTTTTAATCTATACTGGGACTAGAACTCATACAAATCCACCTAGCATCATGAAATTTGTCCTTTGGGCTATGTGTAGTTGTATCAATGTCCAGGAAAACCTTTTAAACATATGTGTTTTCTCTGTCTTCTGACATCTTTGTTCAAGGACTCTTCACTCAGATTTCATTACCTTTTCCCCAGAACCAATCTTGGGCCCCTATGACTTGGAAGAGACAGAAAATATGTGCAGAATAGAAAAATATATATGCCTGAATATCAGCTTGAATTAGAATGCAGTTTTCTAGACGTTTTGTGATATTGATGTCATTATTAATAGGAAAAGATAGGTACAGCTTTCCCACAGAGACTGGAAGAAAAGAAGGGGCCAAAATCAAGATTTTCATTTCCTGAAAATTTTAAAGGTTTTTTCAAAATTCATTTTCATTCCTCAGTGGGATGACAAGGAGCCATGTCCATATTTACAAAGAAAAAACAAAAAAATACTCAATAAAAGACAAGAAGTGTCAAAGAAGTGTTGATAAAGAAATACATCTGATCCTGTTGTGACTGGAGCAACCATCTTAATCATATGATTGCCAGTTATTAATTCCTCAAATTAAACTCTTTTACTTCATAGGAATAGTCTATCATTTGTTTTCATATGGTACAGCACAGCTGTGGTTCCTGAACTATCCCATCCTAAAAAACACCAAAAAAAAAAAAAAAAAGTACACTAGTAGACCTCGTGAAAACATTTGTATTAGTAATATCAAGGGAATAAAGTGGTCATACTGGACAGGAATATGTTGAATCTTCAGGATGGCTGGCCCTTGAAGTGTTAAATTGATTCTACTGATGGTTTAGTTGAGTCAGACTAGAGAGCATTGAACCCAAGAACTCTAGTCTTCCCCTGCTTCCTCATTTTATATAATCTTTCTAGTTCAGCACGTTTTCCTTTAGGGCCTGTCTGTGCTGAAGTAGACATGCCACATCTCACTTAAGGAGCTTTCAGATTTGATCTGGCTTAAAAACAGCTCTATGTGTGTCAGCCAGAAGACACACAGCCATGTTTGCAGGTTCAAGCATCCTCACAAGGTCTATGTGGGGTTGGTTTTGTGCATGGCACCAATTTCAATGAACTTATTTTCATCACATTCACATGGTGCCAGGAAATCACAGGAGGATTCTGTTATATCATTCTTACTGGCTTCTCGGTTACAAAGTATTCACCTACTTTTTCCAGGGAGTAAGATACAGAGTATTTTATGCCAGATCTGCCAAAACCACACTGGAAACTCTCTTTGAGCTCAGAAGCTTAACCAGCATTTCCCTGCAGGTAATGAGGGTTTGGGATAGAAAAGGAAAATTGAAAAGCAAGAATTTTCTTTTCTTGTTCTTTCTTGTAAACAGGCTTGATGAAATATCAATTCATTCCAGGCCCAAAAATCTCTCTGATCTTTGATTTTATGTCTGTTTAATTTCAGAGGTAAAGGCCCCCAAATTCAACACACTATGGGGGAGCCTGATAATTTTACAAACTAAATAATAGTTGCTGAACCCCACAAAAGAGCAGCAAATTTGACTGGAGCTGTGTGTCAAAATCCAAATATACCTGTTTTAAGACTGCACATCTGCTGAGGAAAGTCAGCAGGAAAACTCTAGCCTATTTAACATCTCCAACATGCAGTTATGAGACTCACCCAATACAAAATCAATAATTTATACAAGAAATTCTGCATGTGTCTCTCCTAACTACCAAATAATAGATGAAAACCGACAGATAAAAGCTCAATTTCAACAACATCTCAGAGGAAGATTCTGTGTACATGCAGGGCGTCAGTTAAATTTGTTCTGGGCATGTACTATGTGATGTTTGGAACTGGAAATAAAGCACAGCTGAGAGAAAAAAATAAAACTTTATCTTTGGGTAGCAATAAATTCGCTTAGCTTTGCTCCAGACAGTGGACAAGAAAGTCACAGGACATTTAAGAGGTAGTCCTGATTCTCTCTTTCAACTTCATTTAAGATCACACTGGAAACCTACAGGGGATGTTACCAAAAAAAAAAAATAAATGTCCAGACCATTCTGCCGTCAGATATGCAAGATTCATGGAGATACAGAGCAAGCTAGCAAAGTAAGCAGGAGCCTGTTTCTCGCTAATGTGAAAGGAACTCTCCTGGGACTGCATCCTCATCCCTGTTCCCATGGATTTTTCATTAAGTGGTCTTTGGATAAGAAGCGTAAGCCACACTCATTGCAGGGAGGTTGGAATAGATAACTTTTGAAATGTCCCTTCCAACTCAACCTATTCCATATTCTGTGAAATAGATGCTGAAGTATGCAGTCAGAATGTGGGATGAACCTGGAGTACAGGCAGCTACCAGGATCCCAAACCAGCCTGTACTAGCTTTGCCCCATGTGGCCCTTTAGATGTTGCTTCTGGGAGTCATTCCTCCTAGATCCTGCAAATGGTGCTGTGTGGCTTTTTAATGATCCTGTTCAAACCCAGGCATCTGACCTGGAACTGAAGCTGTAAAATCAACAGTCTGTCTGGTCTACTCTGAAGGGGCACAAGTAGCCAGGCAATGTTTTTAATTATTCCCTTTCTTGGAATTAGAAAAGAAATTTCCCCTAAAGTGAGATTTGACTCAGTTCCTTAGGAGACCAGAAACCCACAGTCAGTGGTCTTTGCATGAAGCAAGGGAAGATACAATACATTTCAGAAACCTGTTTTACTTTACACTCTTCTATGGAACTTATGACAATTCCAAACCCAAAAAGAAAAGTTCTCAAGCACTTGAAGAATGTTATCTCATGAGACTTTTTCTCCACATCTCCTGAATTTGACATTCTACTTAGATCATGTTGGCAACCTGTTTTCAGACACCTCATGTTTTGTTTCAGAAGCTCATTTTTAGCAGACAAGGAAGCAAACAATTATCTCTGTCAGGGCACTCCTTGTTCTCTGCCCACAGTCACTGCAGAGCTCCCCACATCTTCCTAACTTGCTGTATTCTGACCTCTCCATTTCACTGTGTACAAAGCAAAACATGCCCTTGGTCTGATGCATAGGTCTTTTTTTCACAAAAAAAAAAGAACACTAAGTTACTATTTATGCTATTTTCTTAGAGGAGATAAGATTTTGATTTGGTTTTTTTAATGAGACAACCTCTTTACATTTCACCTTTGCATAATTCTATTGTTCAGACTTCTTGATTTCCCTTGAATTGATCTGAATTCCTCAGAACATGATCACCTAGACCAATTGAAGTTCTCTAGTTGCTTGTACATTTCTTGAGCCTAGACCAGCCTTTATCAGTAAGCAGTGATGCTGACACTCATTTTGCTTCTGGATGAGGGCTGGAAACCCATAAAAGAGGAGTGAGTTATCTAGTACTTGATATTTGCCAGTAAGTGGGTATATTTCATGGTCACTTGTGATCATCTGCCTTGAAAATCATCAGTACCTTAACTGAAATTTGACCTAAAGCACAGAGGAAGCCTGTTTACTTGGTTTAGGGGTAATCTTTTTTTTCGATGTTGAAAACTCATAATGTCCAAAAAGTTCTGTGAAACCGGAGCCTGAATTCTACAGCTGTGTGCTACTGTCCTCCAATTCACCAAAAGGTCGAGCATTGGTACAGACTGCCCAGGGAAGTGGTAGAGTCATCATCCCTGGAGGTATTTAAAAGATGTGTAGATCTGGCTCTTAGGGACATGCTTTAGTGTCGGACTTGGTGGTGTTGGGTTAATGGTTGGACTCAATAGTCATTAAGGTGTTTGTCCTCGTTCAGGGAAAATTTAGGGAGAAAATCTCTGAAAGGGTCCCCTATAGAAAGCAGATTCAAGCAGCTGCTCCCCCAACCTGTTCAGGAAAATATTTCCTTAGAGAAGAGTGGAAAAAAATGTTTATTTAACAAGCAAAATATTCACAAACATGAGAAAATGAATAATATTAAACAATAAACCTCTCGCTGTTCTGAAGAGATGGCAAATTCAGGAAGTCCTTGCCATGGGGTGTAGCTCGGCTCGCTCAGTCTCTTATCAGTCCCTCCTGTGCTGGAAAGTGGCATGTCCTGGACTGCAGTGGGACACAGGTGTGAGTTTTTCTGGGTTTTCAGTCCAGAGCAGGCTGATCAGCTCCAAGAAAAAGAAAAGCCACAGTCTGTGGAACTTCTCTGCCTCAGCTGAAAAAAACCAAACCCAACTGAAAGCAAAGGAGAGCTCTCTCCCGCTGTCCCTGAGGCAGATGACACAGTCCATGAGAAAGAAATCTGAAGCTCTTATCTCCATGTTTTCTAATACAGCCGCCTCAGACATTCCACTGCTTCTCCTTCTCCCTCCCTGTCGCTCTCAGATGTAGTTTTAAAAGCACAGAAGAGACCACTGGGGATACAAGTACCATAAATTCACCCTAGGACAGGTGATTCCCAATCTATTTGATGCTATGATTCTATCTACAACATACTAGAAAATGTAGGCAACTCCATTAGGCCTACCAAAACTGTCCTACTTATAGCAAAATCTTTAATAACAAAATTTATGCATACTGTGAGTGGCAACAAGATGCTGGAATCTGGGTAAAAATTATATTTAATTTTCTCTTGATTTTCAGATTCTACTTCTTGTACAGTTCAAGGCCTTTAAAATTAATCCAGACAGAGTATTTTTATTTTTATTGTGAGACCAGACCAGTTGTAAGGACCAGTTTCTTCTTTATGAGGTTTTTGAAGCAAATGCGAAAAAAATGGTTATTAACTTGGAAAAAAATTAAAAAAAAAATCCAGCTAAACTGTTCACACTTAAATGCAGAAATAAATTCAGCCCATGATTAGAGAATAAAAGATTATTCAACACTCAAAACCTTCTGTTGCAAACCAGGTCACTTGTCTGTATTTAGGAGTGCAACTTTAGGAATCCCTTTAATAGTGTTTACTGGTATGTTTTGCAGAGCAATTCATCTGTGGTTTCTTCTGTGAGTAATGAGTTCATCTGTTCATAGCCTTTTTATTAATATGAGGGGTTGGAAATAAACAAATAAATTCACTAAAAGAATACACATCAACACAAATACCTTTTTCTATACCTCTTCTGTTGTATGGAAGTCAGTTTAAGTATATTTAACTGAACTATATTTTAAGATTTACAAAGAACTGGGTTGAAACAATAATCATAGGAAAAATAGTGTCTCTGAGACCTCAGTTTAATTGTTTAAAGCCTTACAAACATAGGGGGAACCATGAGAAAACACATTTTTATTTGCCTTTGTTTCACAGAGGATGAACAGCTGAACTGTGTTACCCCAGAGGTAAAATGCTAACAATATTTCCCAGTGGTTTACTCTGTTTTGTAGATTTTAATCCAAAGAGTTGACAATAAATTCAAGACCCCTGAAAACTACACAAGGTATTCCATCTGCTGAATTACAGGTGATTTAAAACTGCTTGTATTAAGGCACCTAATCTTGAGAAAGAAAGCCTTTCTATGCTGTGTATTGAGTTTGAAATATATTTAAGCAAAAATATTTTAAAGGTGTTAAACTGTTCCTGTTAGATTCACATAGATATAACATTTTTAAAACACTTCTTTTAACTGATTTCAGGTATTAATGCCAATACTGTTGTCAGAGGCCCTAGAGGTTTTCACTCCATGACAGAAAAGAAGGAGCTTGAGTAAGGTCTGTCCATACATTCCTCTTCTTTTCCTCCTCTTCTCCAATTTCCTATCATAATTTTTGCTTCCTTTTCAGCATTGCAGACATAAATTCAGTGAAATTTTATGAGCCAAAGAGAGGGTTTTTTTCCTCTTTCAACTTATTCTTAATACTTACCATTGCACTATGGGAGATGAAATTGAGGAGCCGAGAGTCCTTAAAGCCTCGTTGCCACAAAAATGCTTCATATCATGGGGCCAGAGCTCAGTGGTGTAATTCCATGTAGAATTTTATCTGTCAACAAACCCATCTGAAGAAGATATTGTCCCCTCGACCTTATGTCTACTTCTAACTTTTGCCCTAATGTTTTTTTGCTGATATAGTGTCCTCTGTCTTTTTTGTTTTGTTTTTTTTTTTTTATTTTATTATACTCTTCTTGAAATGTGCTATTGTCATAACAAAGAAGGTATAAAATTAGATGACAAGTAGTCTGAAAAATAATATGCTGTTGGACAGATAAGGAGCATTTCACTCCATGTAGGTACTAAGAGCACACAATTCTTTACTCATCTCACAACCCTCTTCCATTTCCTGGGCTTTGACACTAATCAATCACTGACCAATTAATCACCAATTAGTTAATTACTGACTAATTAATCGCTGACCACAATAGAGAGAAATCCAAGAGTTTTCATGAATTCCCTATTTGTCCTGTCTACCCCGTAGGAGTTTGGCCCCAGATGTTGGAATCACATCTGAATCTTCAGAGGAGCATTTGCAATAGCAGCCTGTGTACTGCACAACCAGACTTTGGGCAATAAAGTAATAAAGGCAAACTTCTATCGTAATTTTTTTTTCTGTGAACTTAACTTGGATTTAGTTCACTCAGGCAATTTGCAAGCAGACTGTTGAAATTATTTGCTTTGCCAAAAAGATTAGTTCAATTTTAAACATGGTTGTTTTAGTGAAGTCCATTAAAGTTAAAAAAAACCAAACCACCAAAAAAAAAAAAACAAAAAAAGTGGCTGTAATTAATTTTACAGGGACTAAGACCTCATATTCTTAATTTAAGTTAGATATGTAAAAAAATCATCCACCAAATGCATTATATAGTTGTTATTTAACAGCTATTTATTTATCAGATCCATGTTTTGTTTTTTAGAGTGAATTTTTAAAAAAAACTTTTTTTCACCAGATATTAATACATCTGTAAAATTTTCATTGCTTCTGAAGTAGTTTTTTTCTTGAAAGAAAGGACAAGAGATCATCTTTAACGAAGAACTGGGGTGTAAAATTGGGACAGAAAAGTTGAGGGGTTTTTTAATCCTGTTATTTTATTGGGAAAAAAAATTATCTTCTGTCTAGCTAGGTCTTCCGTGATAACTGCTAATCATATCTCATTTTGCTGCATGTTGCTGCCTGAGAAAGTTTTACTTTCTAAACTTCGATAAAAGATGAGAAATATAAAAAACATACTATCAGTCAGAACAGCTGATCACCCTCTTCCAAAGAAATAAAGACATTACACTGCCTTTAATAATTGGCTGTAAAAGTGGTGCCTTTTAATTTAAGAGGTCTATCCTCTACATATAATAAAACTGCATATTAAAAATTGTATTTGGTTAGGATTATTAGCTGACAGAAACAAATTTACTGCCTTGTTAAAACCTTTTATCACAGCAGAAAGAATTTAACAGATCTGTAGCCTCTTCCATCTTGTATGGCAACAACTGGCTTTACAAATTTTGAGCAATTACGTGCTGAGAAAGTCCACTTAAGACAACTGCATTTACTTTACTGTTGGAAGTGCTTTGTGTTTGGGGCTTTTTTTCTTCCAGTTCTAGGTGGATGATGAAGCATTAGAGAACGTGAGTTCAACCACACTTTCAGGTTCTCAACTCAGAGTTTGCAGCACAAGCAGTTTCTACATTAGCTTGCAGTTCATCCCATTTGAGGGAAAATGACCACAGACAGGTCTGCATTATAAAACGTTGCCAGAATAAAGTTTTCCCCTGCATTTGTGAACAAAATCACACCACAAAACACTTTTTTTAAGAAAAGAAATTGTACTGCAAAACCAGTTTGTTTCATAATATGACTGAGGCAATTTAGCAAAATGTCTCAATGCTTCTTAATGCTACTATCACAAAACAAGCCTTTTGCAGTGTTTTGCCAAGTATAAATTTGCAGAAAATCTACAGTGATATAGATGAGACACAAGCACTTACCAAAGACAGGTCTTTCGTTGGTGACAATATAGCTTTGTGATTCTGTGCTGTGGTTTAACCTCAGCCAGCAACCAAGCTCTATACAGCCACTCACTCACTCGCATCTCCACCAGCAAGACTGGGGAGAGAATCAGAAGGGTAAAATGTGAAAAACTTGTGAGTTGAGATAAAGACACTTTAACAGTATGTCATGGTTTGAGGGGAAGTGAGTTTTTTTTTAAGAAACTCAGGTCAAACCAATCAGTGGCCAGGTTGGATGTTGGCATCTTTGGTGGCCACTGAGAGTTTGGACACGCCTCTGAGGACACAAGGGGTTAAAAGCGAGGACTCCCAACGTACTTCCTCTTTTTCCTGTCTCTGCTTTGGCAGGGGAGCATCTCTCTCCTCTCCCCTGCGGGGGAGGGGAGAGCCAGGTGGGTCTGGCTGGGGTAGGCCTGGGCTCCAGAAGCGGGGGGAAGAGAAGGAACGGGACAGGAGCTGGGTCAGGATGGAGGGGTGGAGACCCTTGGGGTGCCTTCCGTCCCCCATCCCTGTCCCCT
>VZDJ01000101.1:913913-932051 GCA_008694505.1 Cyanoderma ruficeps | reverse complement strand
CTGTGGGGGGGGTGTCTCTGGTTGCAAGAGAGACTTCTCTTTTTCTCTGGATGGATTGAGGATTGTTTTATTAAAGGATAATGGCTTGTTAGGAACCCAGGGTTGTGGAAGGTTTAAGCAAGTAGATATGTGGGTACGTGCTGGTGTCAACTGTCGAGCATTGTAAAGGATGGAAATTGGGGGGAGGAGGAAAAGTGTTGTGAGAGGTTTCTTATTCTGCCTTTGGGTGGTTGGGTTGTCTTCCTGTGTTTATTGTCTATTGTCATGTAGTTTAATAAATGTTTTTTTTCTATTTCAAGTGATAGGCCTGCTTCTGCTCTGTTCTGACCACATCTCACAGTAGTTTATTAAAAACTATACACTCATGGGTGCACTGGCATTTGCCCAGCGTCAACCCATGACACAGTAAAAGCAAAAGCTGTGCAAAAAGCTAAGCAAAGCAAAACAAGGAATTAATTCACTGCTTCCATAAGCAGGCAGGTGTTTGGCTATCTCCAGGAGAGGAGGGCGTTATTACACATTGCAGGGGCAGGAGAAGGCACAGCCCATGGCCCCAAATATCCCCCAATTCCTCTTTCTTCCTCTCACTTTATATACTGAGCATGATAGCTCATGGTCTGGAATATCCCTGTGGTCAGTTGGGATCATCTGCCCCAGCTGTGTCTCCTCCCAACCTCCCATGCATCCCCAGCCTCCCATGCCAACACAGCAGTACAAAGAGCAGGAAAGGCCTTGGTTCTGTGTAAACCCTGCTCAGAAACAACAGAAACATCTCTGTATTATTGATACCATATTCAGCATAAATCCAAAGCACAGCTCTGTGAAGAGCATTAACCCCACCCCAGCCAAAACAAGTGCATAATATTAAGGTGAACCTTTTTCTTTGGACAGTGAAAAAAATTTAGATGGTGTGTCATAGGCAGCTCAAGAAAAGTGGGCCAGCAGAAAACTTGCTTATAAGTCTGAAGACCTCGTCGGTGTAGACTGTGAAAACAATGGTTCAAACAATGGTCGTGTCAAGGCTAGGGTACATGTATTCCCTGGCTCCTTCCAGTCACGTTCAGTCTTTAAGTAATAAACAAAAAGACACTGACTCTAATCAAGCCAACAAAACATGGAGGTAATCCCAGCTTTCTCTGGATGTTAACCTCTATCCATTGACAGACCCTTCTCTCCCCTTTTGCAGCCTTTCTCTGTTCTTTTCTCTGTCTGCCAGTGAATAAACTCAGCACAGCTGTGCCAGCCATGCTCCAGTGCACGTCTCTGCAGTGAGGGCCAGGCAGCTGTGGCCTCTCCCCGATGAAGGCTGGCCATTTGGCTAGGAGCTTTGGAAGGACTTATAGAGATCACATCAGGAAAAGAATGCCAGGCACATGTGATAGTTGGGAAAATCAGTCTGGAAAAGGAATTAAGAGTCCACAACCTAACAATGATGCCTTTAATATGCTGTGGATTGGTAATGTTTTTAACAAAGTAAGAGAGAATAGGCTAGATTACCTGCAGAGGGGGAGGAGGATAAGACAATGCCTTTATTGTTTTTTAACAAAAACAATTCTGAAATGTACCTTAGTAAAACTCATAGCTTAAAATCTCTTTTCTTTCCAGTTCAGGCCTGATGCGCAGCATGTTTCCCTAGTTTTTGCCCTGTCCTTAATTGCATGTAGACCGAAGACTTTTGTGCTGAATGCAGTTTATTACTGAAAGGAGAAAAAAATGTTGAATGTTTGAAAAGCTGATTGACAAGGAACACTTTTTTCCCTAGATCTTTTAAATGCTTTCAGCAATGCTTCCTTATAATCCCAGACAATGCCATTGACCCTTTTACAAATCATTGTACACACTGAAGACTGAAATTTTATACACCGTTAAAGTCAAGCTTTTTGGCCAGGTTTTGACAGCTGTTATTCTAAAACAATGTTTTGGCTCTGATCAAAAATATGACTTTATTTCCTTTTGTGTTTCTACCAGGAACCATATGACTGTTTGATAGATGTGGAGGAGGGGTGGGAGCAAGAGAGCAAGAAGCTCTTTCAGCTGCTCTCCCAGTAGAGAACAGACTGGAATATGGAATGACGAAGGAATCTCATTTATCCAGGGCATTGGCTGTGTGGTAGGTGGTCCCTGAACTACTGTTTGAAGGGAGGTGAAAGTCATCGTTTTTTTGCATATTTATTATCAAAGATCATGTCCTGAACCTCAGGATCAGTGCATGAGACAACACTTTGATTTTCTTCTCTTCTCTGAGAAAAAATAAAAGCTACTCATGCACAGGTTGGTATTTAGATTGCTTAAAGAGACATAAGTTGAACTACCAGTAGATCCATGAGAGCTCTGCGTAGAACTAAGGCAGGTGGGGGTAACACATGCCCTCACCAGCACATTGCAATTACTTGCTCAAATACCTAACATTCCTTAGCAGGGCCTCAGCTTGGCTTTTGACCAGAGGCAATTGCTGTGGTTGCTTTTGCCAAAGCCTTTTCTGATTAAAGATCACATCAGTGTAAGAGGTGGTCTGAGCATGTCAGTGCTGGGGCAGCCTGAGCTGTCACTGCCTGGGTCTGTAACCCAGCAGAGTCTGAAAGGTGACACGAGCAGAGAGGGGCTCTGAAATCCTGCCAGGTTTCACTGGAAAACCATTACTGTCTGCAGCAGGTGGTAACTTAGGAGCATAGAAATTATTTCTGTGGGGATTAAAATAGGGTGTTAAAGTACTAGTGTTGGTTTTTCCAGAAATGAAGTATAGTGCCTATTATAGTATTACCTGAACTAAACCACGCAATTTTGAAATTCCCTTTTAAAGGTCACTTTTAAATATTGAGCAAAAAGCTTTATGTGGAAGCTTTCAGATGAGCTCTGTTCTAATTCTATCAAGCTTTGTGTGTGTTGTCACACACTTTGTGCTAGTAACCAGCCTAGCTAGCTAAATTCTGTCCATCTTGCCCAAATACTGGAGAGTATGGCCACAGCAGCATTAATTCAGGCATTCTCCACAGTCCTTTCAGCAAATTATATCTGTCCTGAAATTCTCAACACCTAGAATGAACAAGTAAATTCTGGATGTAGGAACTGAAATGTATGTAAACACAGATTCTTAGAAAATGGAAAAAACAAATAAGCCCTTCGTTTCTCTGTGGTAAGATGTCAGCAAGGAAAGGCAAAGTGTCTAGACAATAAAATAATAGGAGACCATGACACTGGTTGAAAAGCATATGTAAACTCCAAAATGTGGGAAAAAAAGTACTTAAATAATTGCTTTTCCTCTAACTTGGAAAGGCTATGGCTTAGGATAAATGTTAGGATGGGTTTGCTTTTCCTGTATTTGTTCCACCAAGTCAGTTCTGATTATTTCATTTACTGCAAACATTTTTTTCACTGACATAATAAGGAACAAGACCAAATATTGAGGCATTAAGTTTCAGATTCTCACTGTAAGTTTTCATTCTGCTCTCACTTTTTGTGACTCTTAGGGCACAGAATACAAAAGCTCTGCAATGGCAGGAACCATTCAACCTTTCATAGGATTGTAGACTGGTTTGGAAGGGACCTTAGAGATCATCTTGTTCAAGCACCCCTGCCATGGGCAGGGACACCTTTCACTAGTTCAGTCTGCCATTCAGCATGTGGGAATCAGGATATTACTGTCACAGATCTATGACCTGACTCTATACTTAGTGCAGGGAACCCTTTTCACCAGGGGAAAAAGCTAACAAACAAGTAAACACACACACAAAGATAAACAACAACAAAAAAACCCAAACACGTTGACTGGGCTTTTAATAATGTATTGCTTTCTTTATAAAGTTTGAAAGGAAAAACACGCCTTAGTGGTAAGATACAATTGTATTTTCTTGCCTAGTAAAGTTGTCTGATAACATTGCCTGTAAAGAGGCCTTAAGTGGACTCCAGGATAATGTCTAGTGCTCCTGAACAGCAACTGACAATTATGATATCATTTTGACACTTATCAAATTTTCTTTATTTTTCATGTGGATGTACTCTCTATTCTGTGCATGTAAGAATACCAGCAAACTACATTGACGAGAGATCCGAGTGGCAGCGGCTGGAGTGGGCTCTTAAGGCCTCATAGGTCCATGGACCAAACCTGGTAGACTGGGTATTAAAGGTTAGTTGCTAAAAAGACACTTTTTTTGTGTGTGTATATTCCATTATTGCAAGTTTCAGTCCTCTCCAGGAAGGAGAGAATCAGCAGGATGGGACCATCTGAGCCCTTTACAGGCACTCGTAGCAGCAGCATCCTCTGACTGCAGTGGATCCATGTGGACAGGCATCTCTGCATGTATATGTGTGTGTGCACCTACCAGGACCACTCACCTGGCCAGATGGGTGTTCCCAGGAACACTGGGATCAGGGAAGGGACTTGTAGCATCCTCACCTCTGTGGGGTCAGAGCAGGGGGGATCAACTGGGACCTCCACCCTGCAGATTCAGTCATCTGGAACCAATGAAGGAGATGCAAGTTCTAGACAATCTGCTCTAGATCTTTAATAACTTAGAGGGTTTTCTTGACATCTATCTTCAATTTAAGGTTATTGTTTCCTGTATTCTATAGACATGAATACAGATTATTTAATCTCTAAATTTTTCTTCTCTTCTAGAGAACATCACGGGATGACAAACTACATTTGGAGACGAACACAATTTAAGCAAGTACACAAAGACTTCTGTGGTTAACTGGAAAAATGCATGGTTCTTTCCAGGGCGCTGTTGCCAGCTTGGTGACATTTAGTGTTTCCCAATGCAGTTTCAGCTTCATATTCTGTATATTTAACAGACTTGGTCCTTGTTATATCACTTAATACATTGAGCAGGCCCGACCTGCAGCCCTAGGAAAACTTTAGTGAACTCCACCTGTTACATCCCTCCATCCTGGCAAAGAGTCATTCCCAGATACTCTTTGGGTACACTTATCCAGATTGTATCTGAAATGCCGCGGAAAGAACTCTACAACTAATAATAGTTGTTAGAGCTGTATGTATTTATCGATGTCAAGATGCGTGGGGAATAATTTCACCAAAGACACGCATTCCCACCAGGGAATTTGCACCCTTATTATTCCCTGAGGTCTTACATATGCATGACATTCCATGGTTCCCCCTCATACATATTAATTCCCTGACTCTGCCCATCGTCGCTTGGTATGGTAATTACTCCACGCCCTTCTGGGCATGCTCAGTCCTTGGTGGTGGTGGTCTCCGGGCCATGGTGGTGGTCTTCTGGCATTCACCTCTTCACCTTTATCTCTCCCATGTGTGCTTTAGCCCTCTTGGCATGTTTTGAAGGGAACATATCATCTTAGAGTTTGTGGGGTTTTTTCTTTATCTGTACCTTTAGCCCTGTTATTCTGCTGTTTAGGCTAGTTCTTCTAGTTGTTCTTCTGAGTATGCCAAAGGTTTCCCATACTTGTGATGCTTAAATATATGGAAAAGGGTAACAGACACAGAATTCGGTGTTCACTAAATGCCATCTCATATATTCTAAAATACTACTTGGAATGCATTCTAACATACAGTATATGTTCTTTAATCTACTATAAAGGATCAGCTGGGATTTCTCAAATCTATGTCTCAATATCCAACAGTAGTTTCACCAAGACCGTAGCTCCCTGGCATGGCTGTGAGAATGACACCTGGGAGAGTATCAAAGGCCCCATTAAAGTCAGCATGTATGATACTACTGCTTCTCTGCTGCTGTGTCCTCTTATCCTGTCATGGAATAGAATTAAGTTAGTTTGACAAAATCTGTCCTTGACAAATCTGTGTTGGCTGCTACACGACTCCTTTTGTTATGCTAAGAGCTGTTGCACTGAGGATGACCCCAAATTGGGGAGACACTTCATAAGCCAGTCATTCAAGAAGAGCTGGAAGGAAGCACTTGGTGATTCAACCTGCACCTTGACAAGCACTTTCAGACACTTTGTCAAAAAGTCCCTGGCATAGTATCCAATTCACTCCATAAGTGAAGCATTAATAGAATGACAATAGGACTTTGGTTAAGAGGAAGTTATAACCTGTATGAAAATGAAGATACACAGTATTTTTAGATTGCTGTTAAATGAATCCAGAGAATCCCATTTATGAGTATAACTGCCCCAATAGCACCAGCAACTATTGAAGATTAGTATGTTAGATATATTTGGTTTATGTAAGCTTCCTGAAAACACCCTCATCAATTGTGGTTTTTAATTCAATATATTCCAGTCAAGAATTTTTAATTGAAAGTTTTAATAGTACCTATTAACTTCTCTTCTATTATAATTTTAAATTCCCTCACAGTTAAATGTAGGTTGCAATTTTGTGAAATTATTTTAGCATGCAATTTGTTCAAAACATGTAACATAAATTACAGCTCAACCACATTGCTTTGGAAGAAGAAGGTTTCTGTAATTTATTTGCTGAATAAGACCTCAGAAATGGGTTTGCTTCTTCCTTCCAGTACCTACTTCCTCTCGTAATTAATGCAAATAAACTGGCAGGGCCTCATGTTACTATGATTTGCTACAGTCAGAATCTTTCATGATAATGAAAGGTTGTACCCATATGCTTACCAAGATGTGATGGAGAAAAGATATCTCTGTTTGCAGAAATATATTGTCTGGAGTTCACAGAGGTTTGTACTTCTGAAGAATTTTGACTTTATTCACTCATCCTCTAGTTTTCAACCACTTCCCGTCCAGGTTTGGAATTACTCTAGTTGTGACCTAACCCAATTTTCAGGTTAATAGCAATTTCAGATCATTTAAAAAAAAAAAATAGATTCTTTATGCAGATGGTTTTCTAGGGCATCAATCCAGCTAACTCCAGAATACTAACTTAATCAGAGCTTCATTGGCATCTTCCATGTCTGCCCCAGGAGAAGCAGGGACTGCAGCTGACTTAGCATAACTGTATTTGTTGAAAAACAAATCAAACCACATCTAATACTCCTTGTGCACTAGAAAGGTGACAGGCACAGAAACACCTGTGCTTTTGACCAGGGTTAGAGTAGCATATCCTCAAACCCCTGTGTTCCTAAGATGAATGGATGTGGCTCTGATATGTCCCTATATCTAAAGAAGGTACCACAAACGACTGAGCCAAGGATGTGCTGATGGATGTAATTTTTTTTTTCTCAAAAGAGCATGCAACTGTTGTTGAGTGGCTCAATGAGAACTCGGTTTTTGGGGGTGGTAACTTCATGTTTGTGAATGGTTTAGAGGTTTCTCAGGCTTGGTTGTCATTCCTTTCTTCCTCCAGATTTTTTTAGGAGGACTGTGATATAGCACAACCGCTGACAACCATTGTCCCAGATCCACCCAGCACAGAGGACAAACTGCAGAGTTGTTCCATTTGGCTCAAATTCAGAAGCACATGTACTGGAGCCAAAATAAAGAAATCCACAGGCAAAATTATTCCTGCAACTTGATCACTATCAAATGTGAAAAGAAAAAACAGGGAAGGGGTGTGAAAAACTGTTGTTTAAACCCCTCTCATAACAGGCCAGCAACAACTATATGTCTTAGAAGCTGCAGTCTTGTGATATCTTTGTATCACTAAAACTATAGCTAGGAATAATAAAGCTTTAAATGTTAAAAAAAAATAATCTGTGTCTAAGTACTTTCTCTATGAGGAACAACAGAAGTAGTTTAAAAAGAAATCCCAAAAGTCTAAAATAATTACAAATTTTGAAATTCCCTAAATCACGACTTTCCATATTATCCTACTAAGACAGTACTAAAAGAATGGGCATATTATTGGTTGACTAAGTGATTAGAGTGGAATACTTACTAATATTTTTTGCTTAATTTATAAAAGAAATTACTACCCATTTCAGTGACAAATATCTTTCACAGAGTTCAGATTTCACTGTGAAAGCAGAAACGTTCTCCCTGAGAAGGGAAAAATCCCTCCCAATTTCCTAGTTACGAAGCTAATGTTTTCATAATTAGGAGAGTGGTATTAGAGTTGTGACACAAAGTGAAATAGTAATGAATAAACTCTATACATGAATATGTTCAATGGACATACTGCAAATTTTACTTTTGTACAGGTTCATTGTAAAAAGTGTTGGCCTGATCTGAAGTCACTCAAGGGCACAAGTAATGAAGGATATACAGCCTGAAGAATTTTTCAGAGTAATACAAGGCTTAAATATGTTTAAGTTTGAGAAAACTAGAAATTGTCATTTATCTGATGAAGAGCTTATTGTAAAATACATTTGTACTTGACACACATTTTCAGATCTCATCATCTGCTGATACTTCAGCTATTTGTCTTTCTTCTTTTATTGTTTGCCTCTCTAAGTCAATTAACAAGTTGTTTATGAATGCTGACAGTCTCTCTGTCAGACATGCACTATATCCCTCCCAAATCTGCTTTTATCTTTTACACAAAATAAAGCTGCTCTTATTACAGCCATTAATGGCTGTTAGCCAAACTCAGAACCAGTACTTCTGCTGCATCTTCTTTGACCAGCTTCTCTGTTTATCCTCCCTAGTGATTTCTCTTTTTGTAACCTCACCACAAAACCAAATACAATTATTTTCTTACTGACTCCCAGACAGTGTTTTCTAGACTGATCTGTTTCTCTCTAGAGCAAGAGTCACCCAAGGAGATAGCTAAAATAGTTTCATCATTTCCCTTCCCACTCCTTCTTTTGACAACATTTCTACTGCTTGTTTTTTCCGATCCATATCCTGCTAGTCTCCTGTCAGAGTCCAGGGCATTCCTTTGGTTACCCTGGAAGGCCACAGACCTCAGCAGAGAGGTCTGGGACCCGAGCAAGAGGGCTTGAAATCCGTACAGGGGAGTTTGAGATCTGTACAGGGTGATTTGGAATCTGTACAGAGGGGTTGCAGACCCTGGCACAGAGCCCAGGAAGACACAGTCTTTGACTTCAGTCCATGGAAAAAAGCTCCTAACACTGAGCGAAGAATTACAAGTCACAAAGGTGTGACAGACAGTAGTGTAGTGGAAAATTTTGTAGTTTTGGGGTTCTTAGAATGGAGGTGAATGGGGAACAAAATGGAGGATTTAGGACAGTGCCCTGGCTTCTTCTTCTTCTCCTCGGCCTCCATCTCCTGCTGTGACGGTGACACAGAGTAGTTTAAGGGGGTTGGGTCAAAGTAGAAATGACCCTTTTATATAGGTAATAGATATTGGCACATAATTGTAAATAAGACACATGTAATTATCTGCATAAGATGGTAGCAACCTCCCATCGAAGGGGGAGCTGTCCTGTGTCTGAGCAGCAGAACAGACCTTGGCCAGGCACAGAGAAAATTGTAAGATAAGAAACAATAAACAGCGTGAGAAACCTTGAGAAGACAAGACCTTGAAGACTCTGCTTCTTTCTTGCGTCTGGCTCAGTCCTCTCAGAGGGCAAAATACTCTATATCACCTGAATCCCAGGTGAAAAAAACAAACCCAAGAGTCTCCTCTAACTCAAACCCTCCAGTAGGTCTCTCTGCCTAGGCTCTGCCCAAATATTATTCTCTGTCAGACAAATATGTTTAAGAACATTCCCGTCTAAACTAAGTTAAACTAAAGCATGCAACTAAACAATAAAACTCCTTCAAATTCAAACCATCTTGCATCTTTGATTCTTCTCCCTGATGTGTATTATTGTGCCAGATCCATTCTGAATACTGCAATAAAAGACATTTTCTACAATGATCGTGTTGCATGTCTCTGTACATTCCTCTGCTCTCTTACCCTTCTTCCTTATCAAACTCAATCTGCTTGTCTTCCTTTCAGGAGGCTCTACCAGCATCTCCACTGAAACCTTATTTTTCATTTCAGACTCTGGGTGCAGATTCTATCTCTGTCTAGTCCTTCCAAAAAAGTGGTTGCTCGGAGACTGGCTGGGCATCAGTCTGCTTGTGGGAGGTGCTGAATGCTTGGCTTTGCATCACTTGGATTTTTTTCCTCAGGTTTTCCTCCATGTATACAAATATCTTTATCCTGACCCATGAGTTTTTATCACTTTCCTCTTTCAATTCTCTCCTGCATCCCACTATGGGGGTGAGCTGATGGGTGCTTAATTGCTGGCTAGGTTCAACAAATCCCATGCAAAAAAAGTTTGACTTTTTTTCCAAAAATTCCTCTGATATGACACTATTAGGAATACTGCAACTTCCACCATTTGATGACAGTTGTGTAATTCATTGACATAATTTGAACTAGCTTGTTGTGAAACCTTCTGTATAACAAACCAGGTAATGAAAAGCTTTTCTAATATCTACTTTCAAACTCTTAGACAACAGCTTCAGACTTCAATCCTTGCCAAGTCAGACTCTGAGAATGAACCAGTGCCCTCTTTGGAGTTCCTTGGTGGGCAGAGGATAGCCCTGTTCCATAGCTTTTCTTTTATTCTGCCTTTTTTTTTTTCCTTTTTGAGAATTTCTTTTGCTGGTAGAAATAATTATATAGAAATTAGATATTGCAAATTATAGTGTTGTTTTCCCATCTTCGTCACATGAATGTTAATATCATAGAAACACTAAAGAAGATATTTCCAAAAGTATGCACATTTGCAAAACTTTAAAGATGAAGAAAAGTCTCTTGCTATTTAAGCAAGTTCAAGCACATTCAGTTTCATCATGAATGACTGTTCATCCTGCATTCCTATTTTTCAAGGTTAAGAGATCTGCTTGCCATTAAAAGCAGAAAAATAAATAGAAATAAGAGAATAAGGAAATAACTGGCAGCGTGTTACTATCTGGACAATCAAGCTGGTTAATCCCCTGAAGGGTTTAACTGACATTTCTATACACTGTTATCAAGACAAACATCAGAGTGAAAATGACCTGGGCTTGACCCAATCAGTAAGATAATGTTGCACGACTTGCATAGCAAAAAGTTCCTGGCAGGTGGCAGGTACTAGAGAACCAGTATTAAACTTTTTGGCAAACTGAGCTTGTGAAGTGATTGCCAGACTCAGATGTCTGGAGTAAATCTCCAAGCAACAAAGCATAGTAAAATAAAAATTAAGTAGCAAAAATAAAAACCAAACCACAAACAAAACCCCAACAGACCAAAAAAGCTTCCTTTATTGAAGAAGTATCACAGGCAACTTAAAGCAGAAAATGTGACAAAAAGACACCTTGAGCAGTAGTATCCTCAGCTTTACCACATCTTCTCGCATGTCTACAGCACAAGCAAGTCCTTTCAAATGCCATTGTGCTTCTCCAGATAGTGCAGAATACAACAATTTCTATATCAGTTTGTGAGTGAACTGGTATAATAAAAAATAAATTTATAGAATAAATTAGAAGTGTTAATAATTTATTTAATTTTGCATGACATTAATTATCATGTTGTCATATCTCAAACTACTGAAGCCATGCAAATATAAGCCTAATACTTTGAATGGTGCATCTAAGTAAGTCTGTTGGTATTTTATTTAAAAAAAATTAAGATGTTACTTAGGTGCTGATATGTGTCATAACTTGGCAAAAAAAAAATCTTAAGGGTTTTGTTCAGCTTTTCTAATCATGAAAGTCTTGTCTTTGAGGTTGCACATAATTTCTCAAAACTCATTCTTTTTTGTTGCTGACAATTGTAGCATTTTCATTGAAGACACTTCCAGAAAGGAAGCTGTGGACTTTGTGCTTTGAACTCAAAGACAATTCCTGGACCAATTTTTCAAGCAAGGTCTGTCTGCACACACGATTGATTCATGTTGCAAATGCTGAGTTTAGGAAAAGAAGCTGAAATAAATGTGGAATTAAAAACAAAGGTACCTTAATCAGTTTTGGCATAAAAGACTCTCTGATTTATGTGCTTTCTTAATGGCATTGGGGGAAATGTCACAAATGTAAGAAATGCACATTTTTTCTATCACCGTGAAGTTCTAACTAGTTTGAGATCTTCTTGCCAACTACTTTTCTATACAGAAAAAATAGAAAATACAAACAAAAATCTTTACAAGATCTCCACAGAGTAGTAAGGACAAAATGGTTGGATTGTACTAGGGCCATGGTTCATGCTCTCTACTTTGGGAGATGATTTATTTTTGGAATTAAAAAGTCTTTGGCAAAAACTGCGTTGACAGGAGGAACTGCATCCAAGACTTGTACTCCAGGAGAATGTGCTCATTTCCAGAACCCAAATGCAAGGCTTTTTTGCTTTCCATTAGGCCCCAGAATCTGTCCATTCTTTAGAAGGAGGAATAGAAAGAAAATGCAACTCCGTGATGCCTCTGTGCATCCCCTTCTGGGTGGTATTATTGCCCAGAAAAGTAGGACCAAGGACCCCCGTCACACACTGTCTACCACCAGGCTGTAATGACAATCATGTGGCTTTTCTTCAGGCTCATAAACACATAACGGAGTTTCTGTCTATCAGTTCCAGTTTTAAAGAGTGACAAAGCTGCAGGCTGGTGCTTTAGTCTGAGGAAGCAATTCAAAACATTCTTCTTGGCTGGCTTGTGCTTACCTCTCTTTGTATGCTGGACATCAAGAAATCCTTGGAAAAGTTCTTCTATTCCCATAGCTGCCTTGCTCTGCTCTCTGAATTACAGAGGCAATCCAAGGCATCTCATTGTACTGACTGACATATTGGGAATCTGGACAAATGCATCCCTTTGTGAATTCAACAGGACCAAGCATAAAATCTAGGTTACAAGGGGGACATATATATGGGAAAAAGACATACATGTCTTTTTATGTTTCCACATATTTGAATAACTTCCAGTCTAAGCCAAAGTTTTGTGGGAAAGTTAGACTAGGTTTTGAAATCCATTGTGAGGGATTTTAGAGATGACAAGGATGATAGGCCTGACTCAGTAGGTCTGTGTTATGCAAGGTGACAGACACAACCATAGCACCACTTGACAAACAGTACTGTCGGTCATGTCAAGCCATATCATGTGAGATCTATTCTGCTCTGGAAAAGCTTTGGAAAAGCATATTTTTTCAAATTCAACCTTATATTTACAGTGGCTTCTTTTGTGTCTTCAAGTTGAACTTTGTGTTAAGGGTCTTTCCAACCTCTACAACTCAAGGCTTTCAGAGGCAAATAGGTTTTTCATTTATTTTTTTTTTTTTAAATCTCTATTTTTAAAGCATGGACAAGTGACCAGGAGTTCAAGAGAGCTATTACAAAGAAAAAAAACCAAAAATAATCTAAAACTGTCTGAAAGAAAAAGACACTATATTGTCAGATATATTTAATGGTCTGGAAGTCATTTGGCTCTTTCTGAATACACAGGTAGCTGTTTCTGTAGTTGTACTGGTTTTGTCTAAGTTTCAGTATATATTGTTACATATTTCTGATTGTCTGACTGGGTGAGTAGGTACTAATTTCATTGCTAGCTAAAGCTCAATTTAACAAAGGACTTAAGTGTTCACTTAACAGTAAACACTGGGGTACTGCCATTGATGATATTGAGTATATGAATCTTTAAAACTTAAATTGTTTTCTGCTCAACTTCGCTGAGTGGTTTCAAATTTTCCATGATCAAGCTTCAATGCAGCGGAATCACAGCAGAATTTGGCTTTGTAAAACTAGGTTTCACTGATACATCTGAAAGTAGTTTTAGAAATTATTTTCTTAAGAACCTATGGATTTCTATATTTTCATTCTGGATCAGTTTAAATCTCCAGTGTACTGACCAGCCTTATGGCAAAGCACAAAGTATTTTCAGATTTTAATATTGGAATTATGCATTGAGTTTATGCAACACAGATGTCAGAATCGAGATCTGTTGAAGCATTACTGAGAACAGAAAAGTCTATTTATTGACAAGGAATCATGAATTCTCAGCAATTTCCAAATCAGAACACTTGAAATGTGTTAGAGTCCAGCCAAATCAGTGGAAATTTTTCTTTTGATTTCAATAGCTATTGCCAGTTAAGAGGATAAAAATTCATTTAAAAAAATTTAAAATTTTGTCACCTGTTTCACAACCAGTTATTTCAATCGATCTTCTGTGCCATTGGCTGCTCAACGCAGCCTACAATTCTACAGAATCATGGAATTTTTTGGTTCCTTATGGAATGGAAGGGAAGGGAAGGAATCCATGGAAGGAACCTTAAAGATCATTTAGTTCCCACTTCCCTGCCATTGGGAAAAACACCTTCTCCTAGATCCGACTGCTCAAATCACAGATTTGGAGAATCATGGAATATGCTGGGTTTGAAAGAACCCATCAGGATCATTGAGTCCAACACCTGGCCCCACACAGGACACCCCTGGAATCACACAATGTGCCTGAGGGTGTTGTCCAAATGCTCCACCCAGTCTGGCCTTGAGCACTTGCTGGGATGGAGCATCCACAGCTTCTCTGGGCAAGCTATTTCAGTGCCTCACCACTCTCACAATAAAGAATTTCTTCCCAATATCTAATCTAAATCCACTCTCAATTTAAAGCCAATCCCCTTTGTTCTGTCAATACATGCCCTTGTAGAAAGTCCCATTCCAGCTTTTTTGCACCCCCCCCTTTATATACTGGAGGGTTCTGTAGGGTCTCCCAGGAGTCTTTTCTTGTCCAGGCTGAACAACCCCAACTCTCAGCCCATCTTCATAAGAGAGGTGCTCCAGCCCTCTGATCATCTTTATGACTTGCTCTGGACTGGCATAGTACCACATAACTTTTGCTAATCCTTAGTGCTGCTTTTCTCCTTTCATAAAACTTGGTTCAGTTTTGTTTCTTCTATACAAAATATTTCTGGAAACTGAATCAAGCAGACCAGGAAGTATTTCCAGATTTTTTTTTCCTTTTTTTTTCTTTTTTTTTTTTCCTTTTTTTTCACCCTCTGGAAGAATGCATTTATACTTTCGTATTTTGTAACATCACAAAGAGCTATAAAACATATCAAAATGGTCTCAGGCTTACATATTAAATGAGTCAGAAGGGGTACTTCATTCCAAACACCAAATTGCTGGGATTTTTTTCATGTTCTGATAGAATAGATTATTTCAATATTGCAACACTAGATGTCATCACATCATGGTCCAACATGGTGAAACTATATTTAAGCTTTTACTAGGATACAGATGAGTGATTAATTCAAAATGAATAATTTATGTACTGGATTTTGCTGCCATTTTTCTTTTTTTTTTTTTCTCTGCATGAAATATTCAAAAGCAGATTACAAGTCTCTCTTAAGTATTCCCTACCAGAAATTATTTGCAAGTTTCTTTCCATCTTGCGTCCTAACAAATGAATTTTAACTGTTCATTTTGAACTTTAAATTCACAATCAGTCCTTTATTAAAATGTTACTTCTGTTCATGATTTATTGAACAGCAGTGTAAAATGACAAGCTGAAAAGACAAGTGAAAATCAGAACTAGCAATAATTCAGGTCTTTTTCTAAATCAATATCTCCAGTAAAATAACAGTTGAAATTTTAAATTTCCCTAAAAAAACATTCAAAGAAAATTAAATATGAAAAATATGTTTATTTACATTACTTATTAATCTTTCTGTAAAATGCTCTTTAAAAAATGAAGTGTTTTCCTTGAAATCCACTTCAAACAGTATAGTAACAAGTATAGATTTTGACCAAGGAATGATGAGATTTAAAAAATATTACTGCCTAATTATGTACTTCTCAATACAATTGTATTCCACAATTAGTGCTTTCATGAATAGATATTTGTGGAACTTATTTAGAAATGACCTTGTTTTGACTGGGCCTTCCTAGAAATGATTGAGCCTTTTTCTGAGCTTCTGTAAATTCAGATCTTTTCCTTATAGTTTTAGTTGTTGATGATGTGAGAAGTGCAATGCACTTTATAGATTTTTTTCTTGTTATGATGTCAGTTCATATCACAGATATCCTCCAGTCCCTGAAATAGCCACCATATAGGTCTAGCAGCTCCCTTCCTTAGCAGTGTTACTTCTGTCACTCTTTTTGATTCGGAAAATAGGATACATAGTCTGTTTAATAATAGTAAAATTTTTACTACTTTCAAACTCTCTGCCACTCAGTGCCATGATTTCCAGTACTCCAAAATCACAGAGAATCTCCAGAGACTTCCAACTACCTTCCATCTCTTCTTTACAGTCTTCCTCCCTTCTCTACTCTCCCGTGTTCTTTCATATTACGCCAAAAGGAAAAACCCCATATCTCCATAAATTTAGTCAAACACAAACATAAAAAGTGTTGATGCCAATAAAACAAAAATCAGAAGGCAAAAGCACAAGACTGCTGCAACATCTATTTTTAAAGCATCTATAAGTTCTTCCTTTCAGTTTTTAGTTATTCAGGCAATTGGTACTTCTGAAATGAATTTGTTAGTGAAAAAAGGGCCTTGACTTCAGTACCTTATCTGACAAGTCTTTAACACAAAATTTAATGCTGGTGTGAGTAAAGGAAACTGAACCTTTTATTAACATCCCTCAGACTACAGAGCAAGGCTTACTTATGTTTTTCTACTGATAACCCAATTAGCATCAAATTTTGTTCTGTAAAACAAAAGGTTGAGAAATAATCCCTGTCTAGACCAGGCCATGAGGACTCAGCTGCTTTCCAGTCAGGCCCCACATTTTTAGATGACTGATCTACCAAATTCTCTGCTTTAAAAGAAAAAACTAGTTAAACTTTTTTGCTGAGGACAGGAGGAAAAAGTTGAGATCATGAACCTCAGTTCCGGTGATAATGTCACAGCAGCAAAATCAAGGCATCATGCTCTTATTAGCCCTTCGCACTGATCATTTCATTCTCATGTATTCCAACACTAAGGTGTACTATGACTTTTAAGAGAGATAAGGATCCGTGGAAACAATACAGCCCACTCTGGATGTTTTTATGTTATTTAGTACCTCATGCATTTCCCTTACTCGGTTGGAATTTTCTTCTTGCTCACTAGCATTAGCAATTTATTATTTTTTTTTCATTGTTGATGATCAACATCCATTTAAACTTAAGCCATATCTTAGAGTAGTCTAAATAGTTTAGTTAATCATAATTTTAACCATTCACACTTTTGTGTTTACTGACATCATTATCTATGATTCAAAATAGATAAATGCCATTGAAAGATTTCTATTTCTTTTTAATTATATTATGTGGCTTTCTTTGTACATATTACACTTTTTCCGTTGCATTTCTCTGTCCACAGTCCGACATTTTTTTAATCTCACACTTACTCCTAGACAGTGCAACCTGATTTCTTTTGATGGAGCCACAGATGCAGGGAGCTATTCCCCAGAGCTCTGAGCTCTCAAGGCCTGTTTGCATTAGCTTATGATCTTGTTACCAGGCACTTCTTGGACTGAAATCAGTGCACGAGCGGGTTAGTGCTCATTGCTGCTGACTGCTTTCTCTGCCGTGGTGATTCCTTAATGGCTATGTTCTGTGGGGGATGGCATGAGGAAAGCAGTCACCTTGAAGAACACTAAAAAAGACAGAGCCAGGGGTTCTTGAAACAGATTTTTACATGTCTTTTTGCAGCCTAGGGAAGGGTAATAGAACAATTCACTGTGATTAGCTGAATAACCTGGAACAGTGTGCCAGAGAACGATAAGAAAGACAGCCATACTGTTATGTTTCAAAGAATTACAGCACTAAATCCAACTTCCTCTTTTCACAAAAAAACCTATTCAGCTTCAACTTTATGAATATTCAGAAGATCTTGCAACAGCAGCTAAAGTATGGCATATACTTAATGTTATTATTCCACTAATCTCAACTGATAAATGGGACTTAAGGCATGAGGACATTCTCTGCCTCTTTACTATCTCTTATCCATTTAATAGACAAAATGAGAAAGTATCTCATTATTAATAGCAGTAAGTAATTATATTCCTTCATATTTTGGTAACATTCTAGTGCAAGGAGTGCATTTCTATTAATTGATTTGCTATTAGAAGTCAATTAAAAAAATTTAATTCAGATATGAATAGAGAGCAAGTATGCTAGCTGCCTAAAGCCTTGATCATTTGGCATCTGATTGTCTAAATTCAGTAGATTTGTTACTATCCAGTAACTGATCATGCTTATTAATAATGAAATAATTAAAGCATTTAAATTTCAGGGATGCAACATCATGCTCTTTATTGAGCTTCCTGACAGAAACTTTTGATCCTAATCACCACATAGGAGCACAATCTCCTATATGAAGATGGGTGTAGAAGCTAATTCTCTCAGTGCTATTAGAGGAGAGGAGAGGAGAGGAGAGGAGAGGAGAGGAG
>VZDJ01000101.1:528721-913162 GCA_008694505.1 Cyanoderma ruficeps | reverse complement strand
AAGAAAGAAAGAAAGAGAAAGAAAAAGATCATTTGCTTCGAAATCCACACTTAGTTTATTTAGAACTAGGCTATGAATGAAAATAATTTTGTAAAAATGATTTTTTTTAAATATCATCAGCCATTTTTTATTCTTTAAGATCAATTTTAAATGCCTATAAAATGTGTCACCAACATTGTAAATATTTCCAGCTCACCCTGTGTGGACTGAGTTCCTCATTAACATATGCTTATAAGTTATTGTTATTCTACTGCCTTTTTAATAAATTCTTTTTTCTCTTGACCTCATCAGTCAGGTGTGTAAACCTGTTGGGACTCCTTTGTTCGTATGAAACTTGGTCTCCAAGTCAAAAAGTGCAGTACTGGTCATGTATACACAAGTCAGGCAGATGTTTGAAAAGTGAACAGTTATAATTGTATTAAATAAAGTAGTACCTTTTTTACCATGTATTTATATACTTACATTAATCCATCTTTTTGTAGGCAATAAACCAGTTTGTTAACATACAATGGAAAAAAAAATGCATTATGCTGTTTAAATGCCCAAGTGTTAGGGACCACAGAGAATTCATCATCATACAGCACATGTGGGTCCATGGAGAGAGTATCTCTCTTTTGACCTCACCAGGAACCACTGTGGCAGTTTTGAAGTGCCTTGACGGAGCTCAGGCAGCAACCAAGTACTCCTCTGAGTTCAAGGCTTCTCATCCCTGTAGACAGAATGAAGCACACTGTTAGCCCTTTTGGAGAAAATAAATGCATAATCTATTAAGACTGGATATACATAGAGGACCTGGGGAGATTGCAGCTTTGGAACTTGTCTCAAAACCTCCGTGACTCCTGTTTTAGTTACCTACATTAATTTTTTTAACCTCTTTCCAATATGGTAATTGAGTCTAGTCCACCCTAATTGTGACACTGTCCATAAACATTCATAATTTCCCTCATTTCATTAAGGTGTCTGGAAAACATACCACTACGTCTTTGAGAGCTAGCATATAGCTCATTTCATTGATGAGATTTCTATGTATTTTTTACCAATTAGATGTGATCATCTGCACTGGAAGAAGGCAGTATTGGCCGCTATCCATATATTTAAAACTGTTTGGTAGAGGGTGGATTTTTATTTTCATTTTTGCGATTTTTTCACTGACCTTTCTCCACATAGAACTAGAAATAGAGTTAAGATTTCTGCATCACTCACATCAGAAATGTGTGAGAATACACTATAGCAGTGAAGAACTTAGCCTACTGCTGTGGCTGCATCCATGAGCTCTAGTGTGGAGCAGAATGAGTGAGCAGGCTAAATACACAAAAAACATTTTGAGAAGAACTCAAACACTGCTTTCTAAAAAGGACAAAATAATATGCTCCATGATTTCTTGTTATTTTTCCTGTTCTCTATTTCTTTTCCCATTTCCTGATTTTGTTTTGAACTTTTTTTCCACTGTGAGGCTGGGGAACATTTAAATGTGCTGAGATTCCATGATGGAAGAAGTCAAAACAATATAACTAATAAACACATTTTCCTTTAAGGGGACTGTGTTTTACATTTGCTTCCAGGAAAAACAAACAAAAAACAAAGCAAAAAAAACCCCGAAGAAACAAAAAAACCCCAACAATTGTTCAAGCCTGCTCTTTCACCTCTAGTCATGCTTGATACCAGTAATGTGTGTCAACTTACACCAAGAATAAATGTTTAAATGCCATAGAGAAGAAAAATGAGAATAGGTCACTTGAAGAAAGTGTGGCTCATCACCTTTTGGATGCTATTGCTGAAGATCAAATATTTTTACCCTTGCATAAAGGCTGCAAGATCTGATTGCACATTTTAGTGCAATTTCATGTCCTGGAGCCCATTTTCTATTTCCCACTTCTTAGACATTTTCTTTCTGGGCCTGCATGTCATGTTTGGTATTGTTTTGTGGCCAACAAGGTAGATTCAGTAGTGTCCAAGACTGGTGTGTCCATGCTGCAGTTGTGCTGTAGCTCCATCTTTACAACTAGGCCAACTGTCTCATGAGGTAGCAATAATGCCATCACTTTACAATGAAATTTACTGCTACATTAATGAGACTAAAAAAGATATCAACTAAAGTGGTTTTGTCCTTCTGTTTGCCAAATAATAGTAAGGCACAGTTTATGAACTCTGTGGGAGCTTACACTACAAAGCAGTGCCTTGCACAGCTCGTACAGAGCCATGTAGTCTGTTGATGTAATCACCGTGCCAGAACTAATTAAACTCAAAATGACATTTTCTGGATAAGGCTATTGCAAAGTTCTATAAAGAAGAGGAAACTGTATCTGATCAGAAAAACCTCTTGCCCAAAATGTCTTCACATACATAAGGTCAGATCTGCCTCACTTTTCAGAAGCACAGTAAATGTANAAATTATCAGTTAAAAAAACTTGTAGTAGTGTCTGTGTGAAAAAAACTACTGGGCATTTGCTCTTCCACCCTGTCAGTTTGATTGTTCATCAATTGTCTGGGAAGCTTGTGCTGGTGTAAGGGACTTTGTGAGAGCCTACAAAGGGAATGTGAGTAAGCAATGCTGGAATTATAGACTAGGCTGGTAATGCATGGTAAAATAGAAAATGTGGTATTTATATATATATCATGTGTATACATGTGCTAATACAGAAGTAGGGGAAAAAAACTCCTACTTACCAATGTGTTATTCTACGGTGGAAATGGCATGGTTTAAAGTCTTAAAAATTCTTTACAATTCTAATTTACATGAATTTTAGAGAAGACAGTGGGGAATTCAAGGCCAGCACTATTTTTGAAGTGCCACCAGGCAAAAATCAGATCAATTTGTTTACTGCAACATTACCTTTAAGCTTATTGTCTAGCATAGCAAACAAACAAACAAACAAAAAATCTGGAACAAATTTAGTAATATATTACGACTAAAAAAGTCTCAAATCCATTCAATTTATCAAACCCTCACCAGACAGTACAAATGTTGAGTCTAATGAAATGGATTCTGCCTCTCTGCTAAGCAGTATGAGGTACATACATGGCCCTTGCAGATGGCCTGGCAAATGTAGACCAAATCAGTGGTGCTGAAATGAAGTCTATCTTAAATATAATTATGTTATTGATATACACCAGTCCTCAAACAGATTATAATGCAATCATCTGTCACAAGATATTTACTCTGTAGCAATATTTTGTTCTGAAAAAAGTATTTTTAAGAGTTGATTCCACAGATTTTATCTGGTAATACTTGTAAGTGTTTCACTACCCAGTCATGGATAGCCATTTTGACAGTAAGTATTTTAAAAATTTTTATTTTATGAAGATAACAAACAAACCCATGGGAAATTCTGTGTGTGTGACTTCCACAGATTATTGTTTCTACCAAAATGCCCATTTCCCAGGACATGCTTTACAAAAAGAAATTGCTTCCCAAGTTGCACAAGCCACATCTGTACCTTTTACATGGCAGACAACAGCCACAATCAAAAGATTTGATATTAGGTTACTAAAAAGGNGGGGAGGAAGAGGAGGAGTGTGGAGTGGGAAGGAAAAAGTACCTACAAGAGGTGAGGGGTTGGGTTTTTCTCGTGGAATGAGATTGACCCTTAAATCTTCAATAAGATATGTCAGAGTTATCAAAGAAAGACTAAAATGTATTTTTGGCCCTACCACTTTTGTATAAGTTATGAACACTATAAGCTTGAACTAGAAAAATCCTTTCAAGAAATCATATTCCAAAACCATACAGATATCAGTCATGTATTGATAAGCATTTCAGATCAATTCTCAAAACATCCTTTTTTGGCATTAGCTTGCTATCCAGAATTAAAGATAATATAATTTACTGATTCATTTTTTGCAAATATCTACTCAGAAAATCTCTCATTATTACAGGTGTCAGACTATTCTTGAACCAGACCTAATGTTCTTATTCAATATCCTAATGGACAATATTCAAGCTAAACATTTTTTTTGCAAACTGTTGGATTTAACATGACAAATTCCATGATGCTAGTCAGCAAAGTTTGTTTTGTTCTTTCTCACTTCCTAGTTACATGAGGGAATAATTAAAAAACAGATACAGCAGTCTTTAATAGGTGATGTGCTTGGCTGTTTTTGGATGCCGAGTCTTCTGGATTGCAGATATTTTTTTGTTGGTGACATCTTACAAACAAGACAAGCTCCCAGACTTCACCTGACCTAATACTTTATGGTCATTCTTTTTGTGTCATTTTTCCAGGTGTCTTTTTTATTTCTGAGTTTGTACAAGCATTTACTTCTATATAAATAAATATTAAGCCAACTTAAAATACATGGAACTGAGGATTTACAAAGGTATCTGAAGTTATGTAAATGCTAGTTCATTTTTATAGCATATGTAACGATTTCTGCCACCGACAACAATCTAAACTCTGTATTTCTTTGTAAAAATAATAACTAAGAATTACTTTGTTTACCAGTTCAGAGACTGTAGTGTAATTGTCAGGAACAAATATATGGAGGACAGTTTTAAATCATATCAGTCAAGAGCTTTGCTCTTGTTTTTGAGTCAAGACCAAGTACAGAGTAGAACAGAAATAGAGATTTTTGTGAGTTTTAGTCAAGAACAGAGATTCCAAACAAGAAAAAAAGCATCTGGATGTGTCTTCATCTTATCTGGATTTGTTAAATGTATTCAGAAGAACACTTTGACATAAAATTTTCTTTTTAATAAAATGGTACTTTGCTTTCACTTTATCTCAAATTGGCTTTCCTTCTTCAGTTGTTGTGCTCCTGTTGTCAAAATAGAAAATGCCTAAAATAATAGTGAAACCAGATATTGTTTTGAAAGTGGCAATATCTTTGCTTGACATCTGAAATATTATATAGAGAAGTGTCTCTATAAATACAAATAGATACAAGTCTTGAAAAATATGGCTCAGCTGTGTTATTTGTCTGTGTTTCTATTCTCCCCTAGAGAATGAGCTTTGGCTTTACTCTCTGGAATACAGTGCTGGGAAAGATCAGGAGCTATCCTCCATACTGAAGTCCAACAATCTATGAAGCACAGAAACAAAACTTCTAAAGAAAAAACTGTGCTCTGGTGGAAATTTTTTTTTTTTTTCAAAAACCACACATACACAGCTCTCATGCCCCGATCTGTTACACAGAGGCAAAGTTTTTGAGACCAGAAGGTCTGACATAGTAAAGATCCCTGATCAAGGACTTGTTTCAGAGATTTAATGTGCTGAAAATTAAGAGGTTGTATTGGCTAAGAAGGCAGAGATGTCACTCCCTCTCTTTGCAATATCAGGCCATTCTTCTGGCATTCCTAAGACCATATGCGGCTCTGACAACCTTATCTTAATTTAAAAATCTGAGATCACTGAACAAAAATTAGAGTCCAAGCTTAGATAAGGCAACATCTCCAAAGAGCAATCAACTAGTATATTAAATATTGTGTAAAACTAAAGAAATAATAGTCAGAGACCAAGGCTAGGAAAAAATGTATTAATGAATTTACGATGAGTGTGGTTGACAAGAGATTTTTAGAAGCACTACCTAAACAAACACAGAAAAAAAACTGAACCTTTTTATTTGAATGTGGATTTGATATTTCATATGGTGTTAACTGATGCCAATATTTTGGTATGTGTTTGGTCATAACTCAGTAAAGAGATTCTGGATTTGTCCATCTTCTAGAGCAAAAGATGCTCTTCAAGAATCTTAGTTGTTACAACCTTTCTGTTAATTTAGTACATGTGTAATTTCATTCTTCAAAAATACAACATAAGAACAAAGTGGGAGAAAATTAATAGTGAATCAAAAAATCTTAAGTTGTCCATGAATAACTAAAGTGGGGAATTGGTGAAATTTTCATAATCATCAGAGGGTAAAGCTCTGAATAATTTTACAAAGACAGCAGTAAGAGAATATGACAACCAGTTTTAAAATGCAACCGCACAAATTGCTGAACAGTGATGTTCAGAGTGATAGCTTAGATGAGATCACTCTAGACAATCCTTTAATTATCTTAAGAAATAAAATTGCAAATTGCTTTTTCCTCTTTATTTAAAGTCTTATAAAAATAACTAGATAAAATGTCTACCCAGCAAAATTTTACAACAAAATAAAATGGCTTTTAAAATAGAAATAATTTTTTATATGGGACACTAAGAAGTGTCCAATAGACACTTTTAGACAAAATGCAAATTCATGACCTGAACAGCCGCATGAAAAATATATTTTTGAATATATATTAAGCTTATAATTATTAGTAAATACATTTTATATGCATTATAAATGTGTGTATATGTGTATGTGTGTAGTATAGTATATTATGGGCTTTATATATTATGTATATGACTTTTATATGAAGCATGAATTTATATGTAGGGAGACATGTAACTCAGCAGCACAGTTCAGGTAATAGAAGAGAAAAGTTACCTTACTGTGGAGTCTCCTTGCTCATGATACTTTGCTATCTTTTGACACCCTATCAGCCCCCATTCCCAATCTCTGCTGTAGAGGTTAGGTGATAAGGCAGGCCATCCACTGCTTTTCTTCAGCTGCTTGTATTTTTAAGGCAGTGACGATAACTGGAGGTGTGGGTCATGGATGTGTGAAACACAAAGGGGAGAATTTTGTGCATAGTTTTAGTTTCTTGCCGCTTTATTTTTATTTTATCCTTCTATGTGTGTTCATATAAGATCACTAAAGGGATTTTAGGCTATGACTGTCAAAGAAATTTCTATTTCTAGAGAGGATGCTAGATATAAGAAATAATTAGAATGTAAGAAAACTAAATCAAAACAGATTCGTTTACAAAGAAGCAACCTTAGCTGTCAAAAGGCAGCCTTCACAGAATCATCTGTGAAGCATTCACTTTGAAGTTCACCAGAGAATGAAATAATAGTCTGTTAAGGGGATTGTGATTGAGCTAAGGGTGTGCTGCCCTGCTGGTGGCTGACATCTCATAAGCAGTAAAACTTCACTACACTTTAAGTATTGCGTTCTTACTTTCAGTCTGATGAGGTCATCCCATAGCCAAGTCACTTCATATTTCTCTTTTTTTATACTCTCTGACTTAAAAGCCGCAAGATTTATCCTTACTTTCTTAATCCTGGAAATTAAATTTCTTGGGGGGACGTGTGAATGTAACACATAATAAAACGTTTTAATTTCATGCAATTTTTTTTTACCTGTCTGTTCTGGCTTTTTTCAGGGTGAGGAAAAAGATTTATGTGTTTACACTACAATCAAAAACATTTTCATCACTTGTGCAATACAATGTTAACTTGAGAAACTACTCCATGAACTTAGCAGAAGAACATGCCTTTCAGTGAGAAAGTCAGTAACTTTAACCAAGATGTCAGCTGAGATGTCAAAAAGAAAGTCAGGATATCTCTGTTTCAAAATAACATTGATTTAACTTGTCTGTGAAGTTAGCAGCAAAAAAATGTATCATTCAGAATAAAAAGGGATCCAATTCTTTCAGTCAAGTGTCTAAAATGAAAATCTGGCCCAATTTTGGCTTTGTAATTAGGAAAACAAAATTAAATTGAGGGTTTGCTCCAACCAGAACATGGTACCATAAGCCTTACATCTGAAGCTATCCAGAAAGTTTCCATCATAGTCTCTTTAGGTTAGGCCTGCAGGACATTTACACAGTGCTTGTGTCTTGCAGAAATCTTTTCTTCTTGTCTGAAGTGGTAAAAGTATCAAACACATTATCATTACAAATATAAATACAAAAATGCTAGTGCTTAATTGAATATGAATTGCTGCTATTGTAAGACACTTGAAACAAGGTCATGTCAAGCTACAGAGAAAAGTTTACCAGTGGGTATATTTGTCAAATGCTTTAGATGTGTTCAATTCCTGAATAGAGGGGTACGTTGGTATAGACAAAAATCTTCATTAGACTCCATGACTTCACTCTCATCAGTTACCATTGCAAGGATGGAAATTTTCTCATTCTATGCTGTTTGTATAATAAAACTGAAAGCTGCATTTCTGGAATCAGGGAACACTTCCTGGGAGATTGGTTATCACATAAGGTGAGCTCTTGAACAATTTTGATGCTAAAATTTCTACAAATTTTAAATAGCTTAGGGTTTTTCATCCCCCACTTATCTTCCTCTCCATCATATACTCTGTTGGAATACTTTCTCTCCATGGAGAAATACATGTTTATGCTAAGCAAAAAATTAAACCACCTGGTATAAAAATAATTGTTAAAAGAGCTGTCGATTTATTTCACACTGTGTTCTAGTGAGACAAAAGTAAAGCACAGATAAAATAACACTTCGTTTTGCAGATATGAAAACAATTTCTCTGGGAATAAGTTCTGTCATAGAACAAAGATAAAATCTTTCATATTGTGAAAAGCAGGCCCCTTTTCTCTTTTGTTTTATTTGCTGATACCCTGTTTCCAGGCAAAAAGATGCAAAGTTCTGCCAAATAGACTGGCCTATACCTAAAAAAATTCAAAAAATAATATTAAAAAAAGAATTGATTTGGTGTTTTGGCTTGGTTGGGGTTTTTTTATTGGTTGATTGGTTGGTTTGCTGTTTGCTTCAGTTTTTTTTTAAATGTGGGTGTTTTACAACTTTTTAGGTGGCATTTATCCAGCTTGAATCCAGTTTGTCTAAGATTTTTATCTTTGGCTTTAAAAGTTAGTCCCAAGAGTGAAACTTGTAGATTTCTGGTCTGAATTTTTCATCTTAGAACACAGAAGATAATATCATTAAAATTATGTGTTATTTGTGTCCATTTCACATGAAACATGCCAGCTATAATTTAACATATTGATGAGACACAGCTTGTTCACTGGTCTAGTTCTGTTCCTGTTCTAGGAAAGTTTCTTGACAATAAATTAATTAATATAGATAACAAGTGTAAATATTTAATCATATCTGCTAAGATGTGATCGAATAATAAAATAATTTCAGGAAAAAAACAAGTTACATTTTAATAAACATGACAGTAGTCAATCTGTGCTTTCACAAATGGGAACAAACATAAGAAAGTGGGTAGAGGGGAATGCTTGGGGTATAGTTCATGCATAAGTAACATGGAAAGTATCACACCTTCCCTATCACTGGTCCTTTTTTTAAACTTGATTTCTTATTGCTGAACATTTGATTAAAAAAAAATCTTCCAGAGGTATCTCTTTTAAAAATTTAAACACCCTATAAACTTTATGAGAAATTATAAAAATAAACCGCATCTGTTACAGGCAAACCAATATTTGCCAATGTGAGTAGTAAAACTTGAATGAATAGCACTCTAAGTTTACAATTAGGAGCCAGAAGTACTAGATGGAAACTAGGTTAATACTTATTTCACTACTTCTGATTTATCTGTTTTGAAGAGAATGTTTTGTCGTAAATACAAAACCAATAATCGAACTATTATTAGGCCTCATGCAACAACCACTAGAATAATCAGAATTCAAATCACACTGGCAAAATGATTAAACAAAATCACCTCAAGAGTTGCTCAGAAATACTGCTTACTATTTTTCATGGGATACTTTTAGATAACAGCTCTTTTTCCTTCTCTTTGTAAGTTTTTTATTTTAATGGAGTTCAGAGCCTTAAACAAAAATTTTGGGAATACAGGGAACAAAGAGAAGATGAAGAATTTGTAATCCAGATGATATTTCTGCTTGGTGTTACTACAAGGTCTTGCATATACCAATCAGATTCCAGTACATGCTCTGTGTTTTCTTTATTGGATTTTAGGCTGTTTTTTTCAGAATTTGCATGTTCTATGCTTATTAGATCTGATTATTAGTGGAAGTTCTGAACAAGACATTGATAATGTATCAATTTCACTTTTAAGGATGATATTAAGGCCTGGAGGACCACTGACCTTCCCTATGTCACTTTTTAGGTTATTTCACTTCCAGAAAATGTATTACAAACCTCACTGTTGTGTTGGGATCGTCCACAAGCTGATTAAGATATTCTCTTGGGGTTTAGAAATTATTCCATTCACTCAGAACTCAACTGCTTCATTTGTAGCAGGGAATTCTCAGGATAGCAAAGCACACTTTCAATCCCTTCTTTAAAGAAGGCCTTTATTTTTAATAGTACCTTCTCTGTTTATGCTAGTACTTGTAGTTTACATACTATTTGTATTTACTGCCCAGTTAAAGGGTACTAGGAGAGTTTATGGGCTTCTAAACAAATGTATTTAGTTCATGCTCTGCAGAACACTAAAACATCTACTTAATGCTAAGTAGTATTACCTACATGACCACATTTAAAGCCTCATAAAACTTGAATATGTCTATAACTGTCTTGTTGTATCAGCACCTTAATTCAGTTTGGAATATGCATAACTACCCTCTACAGCAGTGTGTGATGGATGACACATACAGAAAATTAGATCCTCAAATGAAACCTCTTCAAATGGTCCAGCCTGTCAAACAGCACCAGTAAAATCAGGAAGCTACATGACTGACATTGGCTGAGAATTTGGTCCAGGAAAAAAAGACAATAAAACTACAAAATTATATTTCATAACTAACTAGTTCTAGAAACTCATAATAGTAATCATTGCTAGATGAACATCTGGGAATGAATAGGAAAGAAATATCAAATAATTTGGAAACTTTTTGTGGAAAGTGCTTACTAAGGAAAAATGAGGTTTACAGTAAGTCAAGCAAAAAATAAATACACATAAAAAGATACATGTGAGTAGGTAAAGTAAAAAGCCTCTTTTGGCTTTATATTTTTTGTAGAACCAATCCTGAAACTGTGCAATCCCTCTAAAGCCATTGATTATAAAAAAAAATAATTCTTTGATTCAGGTGTAATTTTTTTTCACTATTTCTTCATTGTTCTTTTCTTCTAACTTAAAAATAAAATGCTCCAAGTTGGAAGCATGTGGTGAAACACTTAAACCAAAGTATGAAAACTAGTTATCCTTGCACCTTCTCAAGTTATAACTCCTTTTTCTCCTTTTGTCCCATCCCAAAATTCATACCAGCTTTATGGGAGCAACCCTTCAGACAAGAGATAGCCAGCTATGACAGGGAGAAATCTGGGATGGTACACATAGATGTCCAGTGGAATTTTGGGCATTTTAGGAAAGTCTTCTCAGAGTTCAGCTGCCATTTCAGGAAGCAGCACTCCTCTAGGTCCTGTGCCATAACTTCCAGCAGTGTGATATCTCAGACAGCATCAGGACTATACACATTAAGGACTTGTTAGAAAAGAGTTAAAAATTAATCTCAAAGTTTAAGACCTTCCTGTAAGACTGCTCTATAGTTGATCATGGAAAGTGTCACTGAAAAAAATTAGCATAACATCTGGTTCAACACCTGAGGAAATATTTGCAGACTTCAAACTCTATAGAGGTTTTATATTAAAATTAATTCCTCAGCCATTACTGGTAGTCAGTAAAAATTATATTTAATAAAGAAATTCATCTCTCCTACACAAAATGAACTGAGACCACTATAAAATTATCTTCATTTGGATAGAGTAGCAGAGAGGTCTAAGTAAATGTGTGTCTGAAACAAGAGATTGTAACGCACAAAGTACAGATAAAAAAGCGTTAGTGCTCCTGAACATCCCATCAGTGTATCCTCCCAGTACGTGGATGTGTCAGCTTCTTTTGCTCTGAGAGACTGAATCAAGTTATATCTATAACATTGAAAGTGGGATTGGCATAATTTAGTCTTCAAATATAACAGGATTATAACACTCTCTTCAAATTCAGAAGTTTAAATTAATTCTATTTTCATTTCTTTTTCCTTTGTCTTTTTCTTTTCCCTTTTGGAAGTATGAGACAAGATACATGATTTATCAGAGTGTAATTTGCCTTTCCTCAGAATATCCAAACATACCATCAACATATTATACTACTAAAAGTGGGTTCAAAGTGCTAGCTCTGATAGTGAACTTGAAGAAAAAGTAATTCTGGCCGCTAAGATAGGAAGGAAGAAAAAATTCATCTTATGGGAATTTTAAGGTAGGATAATCTACAATTTTTACAGTGGGGAATACACCTACAATGACCTTAGTAAGAAAGACTGAATAATTCATTATCTATGTCTTTCACAGATGATGAATTTTATTGTCCAAAGAGATTTATGCTTTTCAAACTATATAATTAAAACAACAGAAGCTTTGACCACAAAGTCCTAATTTGCTGATGCTGTTTATAACAGCAATACATTTAGAAATCTAAAAGAAATAAGGTATTTCGAGTTTATTTTTATATATATGTGTGTATATATATACATATATATACNGTGTGTATATATATATATATATGCAAATAATGAAGGAACAAGAGCAATTATTGTAAAGTTAATAAAGATTTGCCTTGGACTAAAAGGTAATACCTGTGGTAATAATAAACATGAAAACTGCCAGTCAAGTAATACGTAAAAAAATGTTAATAGCAACCTAAAGGACACCGCAAGACCCTTAATATTTTTAATTAGCTCAGAGGTTGCATAGTCTAATACTCTCATTTTAAGACACAGTAAAGGCATAGTCCAGGAGCTTCAGATGCAAGATGTGGAAATGGTGAACTTAAAATATTTGGTTATGGAATTAGTGGCTAAATTTAAATTAGTGGAAAAATGAATCTTTCTCTTGACCTTGCTGTGTTTTGTAGCTACACTGGGTTTTTTTTCTAGATGGAGCTGAACAAACCAATCCACTGCAAGCATATAAGTGGAGCAATTTCCTGGGAAAAGGTTCAACTAACAGTTAAAATCATCCAGGATTCATCTTTAATAGTGAAATGAGAGCAATGCCTCCAAAGAACAATTATTTTTTATATGTCTTAAGCATCTATCTTTACTTATCTTTAATATGCTAAATTGCCATCTAGAGGCATCCATCTCACCAGTGACTTTACAGAGAGGCTGGCATAGCCAGGATGTTTCCCTGGGATAGCAAAGGGAAGAGAAGTCTCACTTGGCTGCCTTCAGATGCCTGAAATTAGTCACGAGACTCAACCCAGACTTCACTCAAAGTTATCTTAATTCACCAAAACACAATGCTACTATTTTTATCGTGCTGTTTCAGCCTGACTCTGGTAGCATAACACATTTATACATTAAAAAATTAACTTAGTTCACAGAACTGTAAAATAGGGGTTTTTTGTCTTACAGAATAATTAGGTGTGAGGCAAATTGAAAAGACAAATTTCCCTCTGTGTTCAAACATTTATTTTATTGTCTTTGTGTTACTTTGCAAGGAGAATGTGTGTAGTGGTGCATTTGGGTTTTACCAGTTTTCTGTATTCATCTGTTCTTTGTGTTATACTGTTTTTATATAAGTTACAATGGTCTGTCCCACGTAACCCCATGTTAAACCCTCCTTGGTTTCCCTTGAGTGATTGTCAGGTGTCAATCACAATTATGGGTCCTGTCCATCACCTTACAGCCTCACCCTGATGTCTAGAAGGTTCTAGTGAGGACGTTGAGTGATTGGCCGGTTCCCCGGTTCTCCCCTCCCTTGATTTACTGATTGGTTCTATTGACTGTCATTCATGGGCTGGGTCACTCCCTTCACCTTTTGGTTTGGTTCCAAGCTGTCCCCTTCCCATTTCTCCACCCCCATATTTAAGGTGCTGTCCAGAGAGGACAGTGAGCTTTGGTGGGCTGACTCACTGGGTGTGCCCGGGTTGTACATGTACTTAATAAAACCCAGCTGAAGTTCCCCACCAGAGTCCTCCCTTTATTCCTTCGCCACTGTTTGTGCTTCTGCAGGGCAAGGGCCATCAGGATCAGGGATGTATCACAGAATATGGAGCCATACCTTTACTAGAGCTCCAGTGCCAGGGCGGGCCAGGGTGTGGGACACGGGTCCCCAGAGACACACCACACCACCACAGGTGTGTAAAATTATAGTTTTTCCAACTTTCTCATGAACTCCAAAGTGTTTTGAATTTATAAGTTTTTCTCTGATGATAACTAATTGAAACACTGGGATAGTTCAACAATGTTGTCTGCAGAGTCTAAGGATGTTTGGATACATTTACACTGAATAAATACAGGAACAGCTATTAAAAGTAATTTAAAAATAAAATAAAAATTAGGTCAATAGTTTGTTATTGACTGAAATCTCTCACAAAAGAAAAGGGATATATTTTGATATGTGTGTTTGTATATATGAGACAAAAATTTGCAAGAACTATTTAGATTAAAAAAAAAAAATAGGGAGAAGAGCTTTAATGTATTTGAATAGTCAATGCATCCTTCCTATTACCAGAATGTACTAGCATCCTTTCAACAGTGGCACTTAGTTATTTAAAAAGAAAATACTGGGGAATTAAGGACCTATGGAAACTTGTCTCTTTCAATTCACTGTCAAAATGATCATAAAATTAACTATAATATGTATTTATTTTTCTAATTTATAAACACAAACCAAGATGAAAAACATACCCAAATAAAACTCACCATGCACTGACCTATTGCTTGTAGTTATCAGAAAGGAATATCTCACATATTCATTAAAATTCAGCTCTTGGGATGAATATAAAAACATACAATAATCAGAGTAAGATGCTGTGAAGTGGTAGTAACATTTTCATATGTGAGGCATTTAAGAGACCAATTATTAGCCACATGAGGACAAACATTAATGAGTTAAATGGGTTTCTGGTCTGAACAGTACTGAATATTTATTAAAATGATGAGCCATCAAAATAATGCTTGGAAAAGCTGATAAGAATGTGAGATAAAGCAAACCTTCTTTTTGCCTCTTTCATGTAGACTATGTCCATTAACATATGAATTAATAATATATCTTAGTAATTTTAGTCCATATCATGAATCACTGTAGACCCTGACACATGCTTGGCTTCCCTCCAAAAAGTCAGGAGAGAGAGTACATTTTATGCCATACTCTATTTGCCCAAGCACCATTAAAACAGCATAACTACTTCACCGCAGAGGCTGTGGAAAAAGCTAAATTTTTAAGGATTTCATCCCTAACAGGGTACCTCTTTCCTTCTAGCACTTCCAACTCCATACCTTTGAGTGAGTACACAACACTGAGAGCAACTAGAAATTGCCAGTGCAGATAAGGTAGTTCTGACAGTTCCCACTATGCTTTTAAAATTCATAAGACTCTTAAACCATGAGTCAGAGGAGCAGAAGCTGTTTCTCCTCAGCCTCTGGAGTAATCTGATAAAGCAGTGAAAGTAAAAGGCTTGAATATCGTGAGCCTTCTCAGGAGTCTTGCGAGTATCAACTGCTAGTGTTGTTTACACATCCTCCTAATAAATAGCAATCTAATTATTGGAATAATTATTAAGCAGAAATACTCTTACAGGGCAGACTTTCTTTACAGTATTTCTGCTTAATAGATGTCCATCATGTCTCTTAATAATCTGAATAGATAAAGCTTCCTCCCATTTCTATCCCCTTCCTCTGCTTTCACACCAAAGCCAGGTTTGAGTGGGATGGATCAGTATCACTGGGTAGCATTTCTGGGGATGTCATTCATAAGCATGCAGCCACAGCTCTCTGGAATTGCTTCACAATAAAAGATTTTTGTTGCTACACGCTTTCAGCTATTGTTGCACTTCCACAGATTATCAGAATAAAAAGGAGGCAATCAAAAAACATGTCAGGCAAGCCTGAAAATTCAGTCAGCATTCATGAGAGATTATTCTCCACTTCTTGGTCTTCTCAAAGTACCTCTCTCATCATTTCAAAATGCTCCTGAGTGTCTGAAGAACAATAATTTAAAAGAAAAATGCTACAAAAATCTTACAAGTTAGCTTCATGGCAAGCAGGCATCGTATCTCAGCCATCCTCAAAAAAGGAAATATGAGTCAGCGTGTGTCAGCAATCAGACATTTTTCTGTCAAGCAGATAAATGTCTGACATCTTCTTGTCACTCCAGACTCTGTCAATTTTCTTGGGCTCTGTTTATCAGCTGTGATTCTAAATTTCCTGCAGGCCAGTGTGGAAAATCACAGATCCTGCTGCTCCTTTAGGCTGACCTACATTCCCCAAAAGATTAGGCAGCCCAAAATACCATCTTTAACTTTCTGGGACACTTCTGAACAACAATAAGCTACATGAGGAGGAAAACACATTAACACAAGCTCCAATTCACATCAGTTTTCTCTCCTGGCAGAGTCTCTGAAGTAGCAGTGTCACTGAGGGGCAGGAACTGCTCTCAGATCTTCTGCTGTTTGACTGGTGATCACTTGCCTTTTAACTGCTTTAGAAAACAGCAGCAAAGCAATCCTGTCAATGTTGTTTTATTTACCCCAAAAAGGGGGCATGTGGCCTCTTGGAAAAAATAAACAAAAAAATCCTAATTAGATAATGATCAAAGTCTAGAGGACACATCAGCTCCTTTGTGCAAAATAGATCCTGGGAAACAAAAGATTCTTGCAACGTAGGCTCTGCTTGCTTCAGTTCACCAAGTACTGCACTCATGTACATTATGTTCATTATCAATGCAATTAAAGAAGAAATGCTGGATGGGAGTTCCTGAACCTCATTTGTGGGAATACACTGTGTCCTTCCTAGGGAGTACTTACTGAGGGTGTGGGCTGGGGATTCTGCTCCAGATTCATAGGTATGTATATTATACATTAGGTGTATAAAATGCAGGTCTGTCTGTGTGCTGGGTGTCTGATGTTTTTGCCTGGTCATGGAGATCCACTCAACTTAGTGGGGGAAGCTACTAGGCCAGCTGGCCCACTGGGCTCTACCTCAAGTAGACATCTGCATTAAGCCAACTAAACAGATCTCCAATCATCATATTGCCATATTTTACACTCAGAATTTTTGAAATAAATATTTCTTTCTAACAAATAACCTTTTCTTAATGTGGCAAGTTTTGAGAAATATTGGTGATGAGGTGCAGACATGGTGATACAGAAAAGGAAAAAGAAGGAAAACTTACGAAGTTGTGACATTATTTCTCATCTCTGCAAGTTAAGGGGAACCAAGTACAACATGTGTTATAAGGAGACTGTTTCAGTACGTGGTACCTTTCCAAGTCTGTTGTGTAAAAAATTGTGGCTAAAAGTAGAAAAAGATTGTGTTAATATGATTCACAATAATACTTAAGTTATCAAGTTTGCAGAAGATCTTCCTTCACAATATCCTAGTATGATTACATCTGTGCAGAAATATAAATGAAAGTGATACCAATAGTGGAACATGGCAGAGAAACACTTTATAGGTGAGTGACAACAGACAGGAATTTGGAGCCCTGTGATAGCTACTCCACCTGAAAGTAACTCTCCCTGCCTTCATCATGAGCACCTCTAACAGCAAACCCAAACAGGGAATCAAGCCAAGCACAACATCAGGTCCTAATCAGTGGCAAAGCCTGTAACAGGGTGCTAGCCACAAAACTAGGCTGAGGTGTAAATACCCGTGGATGATATTCATTCTTGCTTCAGTGGTGTCAGATATTAATGCCTACTTACCTCCTGTCCCAGTTTTATGCTTTCCACTTGATTTATGAACCCCAGTCTTAGCACCCTGTTGCTTCAGCACAAAACAATCTAAAGTGGAAAAGGAATCGCCAGAGAAACTCCAGTGATCCTAGGTAATCCTGCAGTGCTTTGGTGACTTCTCTAGGTGCTTAGACCATTACTATCTGAGCAGGTTTGAACAACTTTTAGGCTTTTCTCCCTTTCATGAATGAAATAAGCCCTAAATCAGTACTGTGATAGTCTCCTAAATAGGCAATTTTTTTACAGATACAGAGGTTAGTCACAGTGAAAGAAGAAATAGCCAATTCTCATAGTTTACCAAATTAAGAGTGAGGAGGCTTTTAATTTATTAATGACATAAAATTACTACCAACCAGTAAACTATACATTCAAAATTCAATAGCAGTAATACAAGCAGATCACAGTATTAGATGCTCAGAAAATGTCAATAAACAGCTACATATTTCTGAAAACCTTCCTGCAATTAACCCCCAGAGCCATATACACCCAAACCCACCAAGGTACGTGCCATCTAAAAAAAATTACCCACACCACCGTGTGTCACACCTATGCTCCCATTTTTGGGACCATGATGTTCTGTGAGAGATGTGGATTATTCTGACAAAATGTGTAAGCAGACAATGCAAAAGACTGTGTAATATAGGTGTTTCAGCAAAGACCCATCAGTCTTCAAAGAGTACTGGCAGTGGAAGGCCTTATAAATTTGTTAGGAGGGATTGAATTTGAACAGGACCTGGAATTGTAATGGTGGGGCGGGGTACAGCAAAGAGGACTTTTAGTTTTCTAGATGTGGGTGGGTTGTTTTTTCTTTAGAAGTCAAATGTTTATTGTTATTAAAATAATTACTTAAATGGTTCTGTGTTAAATCAGAGTGGTTCATAAAAAATATTCCATTAGGCAAAATGCATTTATTGCTACGAAGCTCACTTTGGTATTTGATGATGATTTCGAAAAAGTAAAAGGGATTTCTGGGTTTGTTTTCTTTCATGCCACTCTTCTACTGGTACAGTCTCTTGCACACAATGGTGTTTTTCTTCCTGAAAACAACTAATTTAACTCTATTGTCTAATATGACAGATCAAGAAAATTTTTTGTTTGTTGTCCAAGATTTCTAAACTGGCTGAGATTTGCATTGTCTTGCTTTATACTCTATGTACATTGCAAACGTGTAAGGATCAACTGAAGAAAACAGAATGCAAAATGACTTTGACCATTATAAAAATACTGCTTTTGTGAAAGTATTTTATCACAAATGTCCAATAGAAAAACAGTAGTAAATGTACCAGAAAAACAGAAGATGAGATAGACTTATAAAGATGTTGAATTGCAATGATACCTCAATTTACTTTGTAGAACTTATTGAACTTGCACAAAACTTGTATTCTCTCTCTGTTCTGAAGATTTTTTGAAATAACTTTGATGATAATTCGGTGATAAGAATTGAACTAAAGTTGATGATGGCAAAACTTTTGAACAATTTAATATCAGTCAATACAAAGCCACACTTCAGGAGCTCACTACTACAGAACAAATCTGCCTGTAGGAGATAGAACATGAGGCACCGTAGGAAAATCCACTAACAAAAAGATTTATAAAAATTAATTANAAATAATTTAAAATAATAAAATATACATAATAATAAAAATAAAATAAAATAAAATAAATTAGTAAAAACTGGCAGGGAAAATCTGCCAATTGTGTGTTTATTGTCTTATAACATTTATTGTCTTATAACATAGGCATGGCAACAACAAGGTAAGCAACAGCCATGAGGGTAGGTTATGTTGTAACAAAGCAAAGAAACTTTGTCTTGCTGTGTTCTGAGCAGGCAGTAAAGACTCGAGGTCTCATAAGTTGTTCTTTGATTGATTTTCACTTTGTACGGCTTTGCATTTTCTGCTGTCTTTTGGAAAAACACTCAAATATTATGAAAAGAGGGAGGGAAAATAAATAAAGATCAAAATGTAATGTGACGTAGACTGTGGCCATGGCATTTCTGTTTTGAGAAGCAAAATATAAAATAATAATAAAAATAATCAAGAAGCATATCACCCTATGGAAATTTCAATTTCCAGATGAAAGAGGTCTACAGGTGGGTATCCAAACAAACCAATCTTTTAAAGTTCACTAAGTGTGATGAATGAGTTCTTATTATTGGATTTTATGAGTGCCTATTTTTTATGTTATATAACTAATTTCACCACTATGTTTGAAGTATGATCTTTCTTTTGAACTTAGCCTCATAAGAAATGTGTTTTTTTAGCAGAACTGCAATTCACTAGGTAGCAGTGCAAATTCTGTAGACATATTACCTGTGTCCTATAATAAATATAAGGAGGCAACTTCACGTGGTCCTAGGCCAAGCAATCAGTAAACACACAGATAAATTAAAGGCAACACAGTTTCAGAAAAAAGTTCTTGAGGAAGAAATATGGTTTTAAGTTCCTCACTTTTGGGGTCTGAGTTGGCATTTTGTTGTTCTTTGCATTCCAAAGGCGATAGAAAAACTCATGAGATCTCCTTGCTTCCTTGGAAAGGAAAATATCACCTCCACGGAACAACTGTGCCTAAAAATAGCTTCCATTGAAAGATATGTAATGAAACATGCAAAACATATCTCACATATATAGTTTATACATCTGCTAAAAATATTGAAATAATTCAGGTTTCCTGTAGGGGCAACACCAGAAGTTTTTCTGAAAATCTTTCAAAGTTTATTGAGTGAATAAAGCCTCATGAAAACTGGATCAAGAAACACATACAACACTTATGAAATCCAGATTTTCCCAGGGTTTGTTTCCCACCCTAGTAAACCCTCATTAAAAATGTCTTTGCTCTGTATATGGCACCTTATCATTTTGATGACCTTTTTCAAAAAACCAACAGCTCATTCTTGAAAATAGAATCAGTGTGCTAACCCAGGTGTCATAAACCAGGCTTTCCTCTAGCTTCCTAATGGGAACAATTTCTCTTGCTCATTTTACAGCAACATGCAGAATAATTAGTGCAATTTTGTTTAACAAATTAATTGCAAAACAATTCATAACACAAGCATTTACAAGTGGAATATTTAGGTTACAAAATAATGGCTTTATAATTAGAAATATTTAGCAGTTACTACTGACTTCTTCTCATGGCGAATTTGGGTATTTGCGAGATGAGACAACCTTTGGGATGCAAAGAACAAAACCCAACCAGCCATACATGAAAAGCCAAGTTGCTACCTGGATTCTCTATCTATTAGTGTTCAGATTACCCCTATATGACTTCCTTATAACATTGCTAGGAGAGTAAAAAAGTCATATAGAAGAACGTTGGTACAGTTATAAGAACAGGACTTCTTAGTACTCACTTTTCTGATTGTTTTTAATTCTGTCTTATAAATGCCATTGTCTGAGCCACAGACTGGAAAACAAGAAACCATGTCAAGGAGTGAGTAGAGATTTACTTTTTACTTTGGAAACAATTTTAGGGTTCTAAAATGTTGGAACAGCAGAACCCATGAGCCTTGTTATAAGCTAGGGGCCATCTACATTGTGAAATTCCATTGCTTAGAATACTCAAAATAGATTAGAAATAGCTTTTAGTGCACCTAAGATTGTGGACTCTACAAAATTATACTAATAATATTTTTTGCTGAAATCTGAACCTAAATATCCCTGTTGCTCATTAATCTACAATATTACGATCTATAGCTACAATATATTAAATAAAGCCGCTCATGCCAGTTAGATTAGTTTAGGTTAGCTCAGATTTCTGTAAGGAATATATGAACTTCCACAACAAATTAGCATGCACTCACACACACATGAAGGCAAGGAAAGGTTGGAAATAATAATTCTGATCTGGTACAACCCCCCTGCTAAGGCAGGGTACACTAGAGTGTGTTGCTGAGGATTTGCAGGTTTTGAATATGTCCAGAGAAGGAGAACTTCCCAACCACTCTGGGTGAGCTGTTCCAGTCCTCTGTCATTCCTCTCTCACGCTTACACTAAGATTCTTCCTCATGTTCAGATGGAACTTCCTCTGCTTCACTGTGGCTATTCAAGATGAGAATAAAAAAATGCCAAAACAAATCCCAGTTGTTGCACATGTAAGTTGTGAGCCCCTAAAACTTTCAAGGGCACCCCTGACTACACTGACTGAGCTACGGCAGTCCTGGTGATAGGCAGTCTATATTGAAGCTCTCACTTCAAAAACCTCTTCAAACTTTATTCTTTTAACAGACATAGTTGGTGTTCCTTCATTGCCCTACTGCTCGTATTTAATATACTTCCTTAAGAATGTCCATATGGCATCTGACAGCAATAGTTACTGCTTGACAGCTATGATCTCTTAACCATTTTACAGAGAGGCACAGACCTTTTGGATCTATCTTTCCCTCTGACAAGATATCTTTTTGTAAACTCTCTCTCCCCTCGTTTCTCCCAGCTCCAAATAACCCTGGAGGTTAGAGGGACATTTCTACAGGACTTTTAGTCCCTAACAGGCTTTTTCTAAGCGAAACACTCCCAGCTGTTACTTAGCTGCCGTTCAAAGATGGCAATCTTAACCAGTGATTTTCGCACGTTCTCCCAAATGCCCCATTGCAGTGCCTCTACTTGCAGGCATCTTTAGGAAGCTGCTCAGAGGGCCGCTGCTCACCAGCACATTGTGGACCTTTCTGTACTGGGGCTCCAGGTCAGTTCTTCCAGGACCAAATACAGCTGGGAAATACAGGGGAGGGCTGGATAAATATCAGTCCTCAAAGGCAAATCCTACTGCACCTCATATTACTGTCTGCAGCAAATGTACTAGTGGTTTTCAAGACATTCTGACTGAAAATGTGTGGGAAGCCATAATTGTCCTAGTGTTTCATGTGGGGGGATGCTTGTGTGTTTGAGCATATGTAGTTTGAAGGGTATGAAAATTAATCCATAGCTGGAGGGAGCCTACTTTCATTACTGCTTTCTGAGGTTTTCTGGAGACAAACATTTACTTAGAGTTTTAAAAATCGGCAACCGAATTATAGTAACTGCTCTTTGGATTTGCTGTCCTTAATATGTTTGTCATTTTAGCAGTGGTTCAGAAAAATAAACAAATTAAATTAAAATCCAAAGCCATTCTGTGTTGTCTCACATAGTAGTAACACTGCATCACTTATCTCATCCTACTCTTTCTGAAACAAACACGCTTATACAATTACAAAAGGAGCAAAGTGTTCAGTGCAAACAAACAAAATCAATCAGCTGAAGCAGATAACTCCTGGTTTGCACTCAGAGAAGCGCACAGAGCATTAGGTCATTTTACAAAGGAAAGATCAAAACAAATCATCACCAATCAGAAGAGAAAAAATCACAATAAATGAGATATACTGCTGCTGCTATAGCACTACTGTAATTTAATAAGTGAAACAAAACTGTTTAATTTTCCTACAGCGAGAGTATAGATTATTTGACATGTGGAAATGCCTATCTTTTTAGATATGAACAACTCTTGTGAAACAAAAAGACTGTAGGAAATTGCTCATGGGGAGCACCTGGGAGCGCAGGTGCTGTGTTGAGTGGGGATAGGATGAGAGGAGTGTGTTATAGTACATAACACATTGAGCTCACCCTCAAAATAGGGGACTCAAGTCTTGAACCAGGTATGGCACACAGTGAAAGTAAACACGTAAAAAGTGCTGCTAAGAAGCAATTAGATTTTCCACCAATGTTAAAAGTTGGTGTTTTCTATCATGAGTTGATTTCCTTTGAAGTATTTATTTGTACACTCATCAGATTTGTATATGGCTGTGGAAGACACTGCTTTGTTCCTGTGTTTTCCCTGCTTCAAGACCTATAGGTTTGTCTTGGTTCATAATGGTATGCTTGAGTAGAGATAATAGGAAATACAAAGCAAATTACCATCTCCCACGTAGTCCCAGTTGTAACAGTATCTGAACAGGTCACTATCTTGAATACCTTTGTTAAAGACCTTATCAATGACAGATCAAGGACAGGAGTCCATCGTGAATTTTCAAGGCCCTTGGCAGTGCATTGAAGGTTACATGGCTGATACACCATGCCAGCCAGAAACAGAGCAGATAAGACTGTATGAAATTCTGTCACACGCGCCAAGGTAAAATAAACACGTTTTACAGATAGTAGACTTGCAGTGGATCACGTGGAAATTCTCCTCTGACCTTGGAGAGGTGGGACTATCTATATAGTATTGTGTTGAGCCACAGAACAGGGTCCTAAGGAAAATAAATCACGAGCAAGGATTGGTTGCAAACTTAAAACCAGGTAATCTGAAAAGCATCTGGTTTTAGGCAGAAAAATCCCATCCATCAACCAGCAGAGGTTTTGCTTAAGCCTTGTTTTAAAGGCAAATTCCAAAGAGTCAGTGGCTAACAAAAAGCCACAACCTCTTAGAAATATAATCTGCATAAGAAAGAAAGTTAAACAACATTCACAAACTCACTGTGTAACTACTTCAGATCACCAGATAAAATTTTGGTTGCTAATAAATGATTGGCCACTGCTAGAAAAACAATGTGCTAAGCAATTTGATTCTGTTGACATAATATATATGTGTGTGTGATCTGAGCCCTGAAGCCATGTCCTCTCTAGACACAGACGGTCTAGGGATGATATTTCTGATTAAAATGGGGATTTGTGGGTGAGTACATACAGAAGCACTGGCAGCAGCTAATCCGAACAGGGAAAGAGAAAATTGTATCAAAACTGAAAAAAGCCAAATTCAACAATGCTTGATTCATGTATCTGACATCCCTACATAGAGCTAAGCAAACTCTCCCAATTTAGACTTGAGTCTTTTGAGTTGCTCTACAACTTTTGTCAAATTTGCATCTGTATAAATAGATCATATTTGCATGGATAAGAAGGTCTTGCTTAATCTCTGCCTGACTGCAGACTCATGCACGTATTCACTCCCTGTTGTCAGTGCTGCTGAGGTGAGGGGGATGAGCTGGGAGACAAGCATGGCCCCAGGGCAGGCTGTGCCCTCTCCACCAGAGCAAGGCCAGGGAAATCATAGGCATGATAGACAAGCCTGGTTCCAGACTGGAATTTCAGGAAAGAATTAAAGCAGATGCCTGAAAACAGGAATGCAGTCAAGGGTATCTATGTCAGGTCTAGGACCAATCCCAGAAGAGCAGCCAGTGAATCCAGCCACCAGGAGCAGGACCAAGCACAAGTACTCTGGAACGTAGCTTGGGCAAGGCAGAGGTGCCCAGCCTGAACCAAAAACAGACTCCAGACCAATGTGCAGAATCCTGTTGGGATATTCAGGCTGAGGTCAGCACCTGCTGGTGTGTTCAGAGCTGTGAGTCTTTGAGTTTTCCTATTCCTGAAGCATATTCCCCTGTGACTAATTTTACAATAGCAGCAAAAAAAAACTTCTCCTGCAAATATAAAACTTGTTGATTGGAGTAAGTGTACCCGCTTGATCCATCTTGTCCAGACTCCCACCAGGGCACCATTTCCACTTGGTTCCAGAATTCCATTTAGGCTCAAACTTGGACATCTGATGGGTTCAGCAGCTTGGTTTTCTTTGGACACAGTGCCCCTGTCGGAGTATTCACTGTCCCTGCCATGTTGCCAGCTCCAGGGGCAATCCACTCTTGCTGCTTGCAGACACAAAAATCACAGAAATCTGCAGTATGATGTGTCTGACTGGGAATGGTCCAGATAACATTGTTGAGAAGTGTAAAAGTAGAGCTGATCCAGATCCCAAGATTTCAGCCAACAGTGGTAGTGGAGATTAGAGAGGCTCATTGTGCCAACATATACTTTACTTCTACAATAATTACCCCAGGTAAAGCAGAGATCATGCTAGTCATCAGTTCCAGAAAAGGCTCAAAATAAAAAGAAAATAAATTGATTGACTAGAAATTTCAGCTATGCCCGAAAATTGTGGTTCCTTCTCTTTCCACTGCCTACAGGGAAAATTTTAGATCATTTCCACAGATGTAGGTATATATAGTACATGTATACTGCAGTATGTTAGAAAGTAATATGGAACAGCTGGAGAAGATTTGTGGAGTAAAACACCCGATGCTGAGGAACTGATATGTGCTCTGTCTGGGGGATTTCTCATGGGTTAGTCTTAGTCTCACTGTCAGGAATGTACATGGCCATGTCTATCTAGCAGGTGTAGTACATTAGGTGTGTTCTTGGAATAATATTTTGCTTTAGCTAAGGGAGTCCATTTGTGTGTTCTGAGGCTGCTCCATGATACGAATGGAGGCTCAGTAAATTCTGGATAACTGGCAGATTTGTTCGAACTGAGGCACTAGTATGGATGTTTCCATGGTTGTATAAAGTGGATGAGATTTATCCCACTGTTACAGACACAGTGTGACATATTGTTTTTCTAGCTGATGGCAAAGTAGTCAAATTTCTGCTCTAGTGAAGTGTTACCTGCAGGTACAGGTAGATTAGATATCAGTGCCTTTACACAACACACTTTTCTAAACAATTACATTTAGTTTAGCACTGCAGTCTCTGTGCACCTGTACAATAGGAGCCGAAATCTTACAAATAATAATAACAAAAGCCCCTAGTCTCTTATTTCTTTCATACAGTTACTTCAGTGTGAATGACTAAGATGACAAAGAAGAGGTGAGGCTCTCATCTTTGGGAAGTCAGTTCTAAAAACTATTGTTTCAACATCCTCCAAATATACTTCCTTGTTAATTTTCCTAACTTGATTTTCTTGTTTCCTGCATATTCAGGAATGAACTTTTGTTCACTTATATTAAATCATTTCTTTTTACCGTCACTCCCAAGGTACATTATTAAAATGCCTTAATTGTATTATACCATATTATACTATTCTAATTATAGTAAATGCAATTTCATCAAAGTCCCTGATGTACCAAAAACATACCAAAATAGTTGCAGAAACACATCTACATATATACAGTAAAATAAAAGCAATTTGCCCATACAGGAAGGGGAGTGATTTCACAGTATCAGCTGCCTGTGCTGCCATGTGGGAGGAGTCCTAATTCGCTTGGCGCCTTTGAAGGCTCGTTCTTTTCCATCTGCCTTTCTGTAATATAGAAACCCTATTATCTGAAAAGGGAAATGCTGCAGTGAAATTATAACATTTGATAACATTCCCAGTCGTGTTCACTTGAGAGGAGTTTTGATGGAATGAGTACTTGCTGGGGAACTCCCTATTTGGCAGAAAAACCACCCTGTATGACAGGGAATAACACAGCCAGGAAGAGGGGAAGGAAGTAATACTTTTTTGAACTAAGGAAAGTGCAACTCTACCTTTTTTATATCACCTCTTCACTCTGACATTTCATTCTGTTCACACTTCAGATGCTCCTTGAAGACTTATTATCAAAATTTGCATTTCTAGAAAACAGGCCTTGAATATTGATATCCCAAAATTGAAACAATTAATATTATTTAGCCATTTTAAAATCAGTAATGTCTTATGCAGTGAGTCTTTCCAGAAAGCATGAGAAATAATTCTGGAGTTCTCTTCCAGAAAGAGGGATAGGAGTTTATTTAAGTAAATAATGCTGATGGATGTGTAAGATTTTCTCAAAACAGCAAGATATTTACACTGCGGATTGAAATATTTAGTATTGCCATTGTAAAGTCAGATTTGACATTGACATTCATGCAGATCAGACAATACCCTCTTTCAAAATTTTGGCAACAATTGCATTTAGATTATGTTGACTCTTCTGCACACAAACTACAATCATAAATATAATTTCAACTAATAGCAAGATCCTTCATGTTTTTTCCCATTTAGCTAATCTGTTATATAACAAAGAGGTTTAAGATTAAAAAAAAAAATTGCTTCCATGAAAAAAATGAAGTTGTTTTAGTGCAGCATCCAGCTTCAGTAAAGCTGAGTCTTAAAAAATTGGAGATCCATGAATATGTTCTCTGTGATATTCCCTAAGATAAGAAATAAAAAAAAAAAAAAAAAAGCCAACAGAAAAAGTAGTTCTAAAATTCTATGGGACAAACAAATTCTGTGATATTAGCTGTCTGAATTTGTTATTTTCCCAAGCTAACCGAAGGAAACAATGAACTTCTCACTGAGCCATCTAAGTTCAAGGAAGCATTTGTTTTTAATTCTTATCATGCATGTGTTCATAGTGGGATTTCATCAATCTGAAGTTATTTATCTCAAAGAAGACAAAAGTGTGCAAAAAGCCCTAATACCATGATTTAAAAAAGGGAATACTAACTTCATAAGAGGCTTAATACAATATTGTTAAAAGATTAGTATTTGCTTTGAGATATGGTCCAGCACAGAATGCCAGCCAAGTACTTATCATCTTTACAGAGGAAACACAGAGCTGAAATTGTCCTTGGAGAGGCAAATGTTGAAGTAAGAATCATTTGGATACTTATTCTCCAACTATTCCTGTGTGAAGAGGTAGGAAGATTCCACAGCTGTGAAGACGTATCCTGTCGGTTTCAGCCCGGGTGATGGATGCCTTCCTCTGACAGCCCTAACTACAGCTTTAGAAAGGCTTAGAGGTTGGAAGCTGGTTTGCATCCAACCCACTGACTCCTAGGAAAGGATCCGAGGAATATCCTGTTAATAAACAGAGCTTCTCTGTCATGTCATAAAGCAGAGCAATGAGAACCAGATATCTCCTTGGAGTTTTCGGCTACGAGGCGTGGTGGTGAAGCGTGGTCTGTCCATGGCAGACTTGCAGGTTAGGTGGTATTAATCACCTCTGCTTAAGTGGCTGGTCACAGGTACTTTGTAATGTAGCTTGTGGATCTCTGTAGTGCTCAGAATGAGAAAAGTCAAAGCATAAACTACAACGCAGAAATGTTGTGAAAAGGAATAACTAATGGAATTATGACATGGTTGAGTAACTGGGAAAAAAAATTTAAAATTCCATTTTTTTTATAATCTTGTTTGTGCAATCTCTTTAAAGTAAATATACAATAAAACATTTATTCTCAATCTGCTGGTGCAAGTCAATAATGCGTGCCATCACTCACATTTTTGGGTATTTTATACCATTTTGCCTTTATCTTTTAAAGATGTCTTTTAAAGATGTATTTCTTCCCTTTGCAGAGACCATATGAGCTGCCTGAGCAATCAAACTGGTTGAGTTAGCAACTGGAAGCAATGAGACACTACTAGCACCTAGAGAGATATGTTTTCAGCAATCACCTTAATGAGGTGATTTCCCTTTGAAATCTGTCTGACCCATGGGTAATAGTTTTACAACAACTCCAATGCCCAGAGCAGCTTGCCAGTGTTCTTGTCCTTTAAGACTCACTGTAACAACCACGTTCTGTGTTTTAAATTAAATAAATGTTCTACAGATATACAGCTGCAAAGCTTCTCAGACAGAAGAAAATTCTTCCAATTGTTCTGACAATATAGGCTTTTCCCTCTTTATTTGAACATAAATCAGGGGCTCAGATGTGTCCTTAGCAAGTTTGGATTTTGGGCTTAGTAATGGATGAGTAGAAAAGTAGTGCACCAGAGGCAGTGGGAGCGTTCACTCTGATTCATTGGTTCTAACCGTCCAATTGTCTGAAAAATAATAATTTATTTGAAGGTATTTTCTTTCTCCTCTGCCATGCCCATAGCTATTCTCTATCTCATTTCTTTATCTTGGATTCATAAATTTTACATCTCTGATTAGATGAGTAAATAAGATGTGCCTTATAAGATCTGCAATACCAAGCCATTTACTACTGTGATGTCTAATGAAGCCTCACTCAAAGAAATATCTTTTTGTATGAGAAATGCATGTTTTATCATTTTGTAATTTTCCTTTTTAACTAGGAAATAACTAATTGAAACATTTCAAAAATCAGTACAGATATAAATGTTGCAGTCTGGTATTTTGATTTCAACTTTGATTGAATATATAAACAAAAACAAAATACTGGAAATTGTAACAAGATAAAAATATTTATGTTGGACTAAACCTTTGAGCAAGAAATTGCTTTAACTTTTATCCTTCTCCTTGCTCTTTCATTCATACTTATTCTACAAATTCTAAAAGAAGCTCTGCACTCTGCAAATATTAAGGCCTAACACATGCCAGAGTCAGTGTCAATCTGAATTCAGCTGAACCAGGTATACAGGAAATTAAATATACATATGTGTGTGCTGGAGCGGGACCTTATAGGAAATCTTACTGAGACAGAAATATAACTGATTTTTCTCTTCAAAGAATGGCAAAAGTTGCTTCAATGAGACTTAAACTTAGAATTGATTAGCACATTTTTGAAAGTACTTTTCAGTATTTTTGAAAATGTGCTCCCTCAAAATGCCAATCACAGCTTCTGAGCCCTTAATTGGCCTGACAGTTTTCAGTAGCCCTGCTGCCAGTGGGACTGCCTGGTGTGAGGCAGTGGCTGAATTTCTCACTGCTGCTTTGACAGGCTTCAGCCACAAGAAAGGTGTCATCAGTTCTCTGCAGACCATGCCACAGCAACAATTCACCCAGCTGGAAAAGAAAGTGGGAAAAAGGAAAAGATGAATGGAGACCTTTTAGAACCCAGTCATTTAAGATAAGAAATAAAGTGCATTTCAGAGATTTGCTTGAAAGCTTCTTTTGAAAAATAAATTTGCTAAGGAAAAAAGAAAAACAAATGGCTACACCATCTGAAAAATACCTTTTAAATATTTCTTATTGTTGTTTTGTATAATAATTCCAAAATCAATTTTGACTTGCTTTTCTAACAGCAAAAGAATTACACCTTCTTCTTTCTTATTTATTTCCTATTTGTTTTATATTTATTTATTTGTTTTGTTTTATTTCCCAGTTCTTACAGTAAATTATTTGTAAGAAAGGATAATTCTCTTTTTTAAAAATCACTGTCAGAAACTTAAATTATTCTGGACTTCAGTTCAAAGTCATTAGGAGTAGCTAAGATTTTCAAAGGTTTCTAACGAGGGTGGATGACGAAATGCCTTTAAAACTTATCTTTAGTATTCTGGCCGGTTTCTATGAATCTTAGATATAGGACTATGTGTCATCAGGCAATAAGATGTCAAGACGAAACCTAAATTTTCGGGGCTGCAGACACTTATATAATGAGTCAAAGTGACAATTAAAAAAAACCAAAACATCTTGGTCCTTCTTGTAGAAGCCTAGACTTCCAAGTTAGCTTACAGCAAGAATGCAGATGTGAATTATGATCTTTTTTTTCTCCTCAGAAGCCTTCACTTTTTCCTTTGAACACAAACAAAAACATTTCCTAGGACTTAAAAGAAGCGCTGTAAAGTCTTCAGACAATATTTTTTTCATAGAAGACTATGAAAGACGATGAAGAATTTCCTTTTTTTCGTTAGAGTTTGAATTTTTGTAACACCATTTCAGCTAAATTTGTTGAAGAACCTCTAAAACCAATAATTATATTTTCTTTTTTATTATTCTTTTTGGTTAAAATTTTCTTTTTATTCTTTCTTGAACTAGCACAGTACTAGCAGTCCTATATGTGGCATCACATGAAAATGGCAATTGTTATTTTTCATCAATCACCACATCAGCCTGTTTCTGGATCAGCAATAACATTCTGTACAAAGGTCTGCCAGGCTCCTCAGTGACATTCTCTCAATGAGAGAAATGAAGAGTTTCAGGGCTCGTGCATTTCAGTACTTATAGTATCCATACCCTCATCTTTTTGCTGAGTGGATATATTCTGAATATTTCAGGGATGTATATATGTTTAAATAGATATTAAAATCCTGGAAAAGTTTTGAGGGGATGAGTCTTCTCACGAATACCTGCTTTGTCCAGACTTGGTGACTTTCAGTGAGCAGCAAAAGGTGACAGGATTCCACCAAGCCCTACTATGGCTATGTTAAGGTAACTTACAAGCATGCTTACAAACAAAATTTTGTGCTGTTGAAGTGAAAGATGCAGGTCCTACAAGTTTATTTACTTTGTTCCTCTGCCATGGAAGCAAAACATAGTTGTTTCTGAAAATCCATGTTAAACTAAAAGAATGGTAAGCCATAGGATGAAACTTTAAAATTAACTGAGGAGATTGTGCTTATATTTTCATAAAAAAAATAAGTCACTCCTTAGAAAGTTAGAGATGTTGAAACTTTCAGTGGGAAAGGTAAAAGTCTTGGATAAGTGGTTAAGAAGGGAAGAGAAATTGTAATGGTAAATGGTCTATAACATGAATGTTAAACTCTAGAAAATTGTGTATAATCCTTACCTACATAAGTTATCCCATTTTTAAGATGTAAATAATGAAAACCATCTGATCTAAGAGGTATAATGGTCTGTTCATTCTTAGTACATTATTATAGTGTGGTTTTTCAGAATAATTTGCAGAAAGCACAGCAGGTGAAAACAAGTCAGCCTAAAATTCACGTCAAGAAAAGAGGAGTTTAAAGTAACAACTTTGCAATCTTTGCAAGGGAAAAGTAACTGAGAGTGAAAAATGCAGAAGTCAAAGACAGTCTGACCTTTGAGTCAGAGAAGATGAAAAAAGTTATTCACAAATGCACTTTTTTTAAGAAAAGAAGAAAAGAGAGGCATTGAATGCAGAAAGCTGAAAGCAGGATATTACAACAGTAAATGGGAAGAAATGAGTAGACATGAGGAAAATGTCATGTTCAAATCTAGAAGTCAGCAACTAGAACACCAAGAAGAATTTTCATATCATATCCCCAACCAAATCTTAAATATATCATTTTTCTCTGTAGTTTCTGTTCTAGGGGTATCCTTGTGATCATTTCTGATCACCTCTGAATCAACCTCTGGGCTCAATTGTGGAGCTAATGATGGACCTCATGATTTTGGTCAAATTATAACATGTTTAATGGATCAATTTTGTATAAGACAAAACATGATTACTTCAGACAATCTGCAGGTTGTGCAGAAGCCATCCTCCCTCAGTATGAGAAGTCACCAGCTTCCAACCTCCATCATCATGGAAATCTCTGCTGCCCAGTATAACCACAGACCCACCTTCGGTACACCTGGGCATCCAGGCCCTCAGAGAAGATCAAGTCAAACTCATTCTCTTGATCCATGCCTTTTAGTCACAGATTTTATACTTCCCTCATTAAAACAATACTTTTTTTTCCACTTTGGTGTTATCATGTAAGCAAATCTATTTAAATTACACTAATTCTGGGCAGACAGGATGAAGAAGTAAAGGAAAAGGTCTGAAAGGGTGCGCAAGGGATTGATTCTTAGTCTGGCTTTCACCAAAGTTCCAGCAGCATGCTGTCATTAAGTAAGTTAGAATCAGTCAGAGATGATCAATCAAAAATAGAAAACTCACAACTAGTTCATAGTGAAATCCCTACACAATGAAAAGCCAATACCAATATTTCCTTGAGTTTGTAAAGTCATATTTGAAGCCAGGATCTTTTCAGTGAGGGCGTCATGGCCTCTCCAGAGGTCACCAAAAGTAATCATAGGGTTGTGAAGTATTGAAAATTTATTAGTTTCAGTAAACAAATCTTGCTTTTCCAGTCTCATTCTATCCTTCACCTTCAAGAACAAATGTCAATCTGTCATCAAGACAACAAAATATATGCACAGATAATTCTTGCAGGCCTGTCACTCTTACTATGTGTATGTGTTTTCCTGCTGGCTTATAGGAAATTCAAAAGTTTCCTGGCATCCTGCTTCCTTTTTAACTTTAAGGAAGATACACTGGAATTCTAAAAACATGGATAACAGGACACACAAAAATCTCTGGAGGCTCAAGGGCACTGACAAGGAATGATCTCAAAAGTGAATAAACATAAAATAATGGAATCATAGGATATCCTGCGTTGGAAGGGACCCTACTCCTGGCTCTACATGGGACAGCACCAAGAATCACAGCATGTACCTGAGAGCATTGTTCAAATGTTTCCTTTGCTCTGGCAGATTTGGTGCTGTGATCACTTCCCTAAGAATCCTGTTCCCATGTCCAACCCACCTCTGAGTGAACACTACTTCTTAATAGCCAACCTAAACCTCCCCTGACACAAGTTCGTACCATTACATCACATTACCATACATGTGTTGGTACTTTCATGTCAACATGAAATTCTGTGGGAAAGGCAATGGCAAAAATAATATACCAAGATGAACTGCAAGGTTGCTTGTTCAAACCAGGCCATTCTATATTCTATAAAATAATATAAGGTAGATAGAAAACTTCATGAAATCCCAGAGTAAAGCAGGATGCAAAAAGTAGTTGCAGCCAACGAGGAATGGCAAACTGCCTGCTCTGACTATGCCTGAGGAAAGAAGAATGTGCCTTTCCAGGATGATCAGCAAATCCCCACCTCATCTTTGCAATTGGGTTTCTGTTGCTTCTGCCAAAGGCAAGGGGGAGGACTGGAAAAATGTGAAGGAGGTATTTCCTGACAACAATAGCTCTTCCTCTGAAACTCTTCTCTGGCTGTTTTCCCTGGCCTGGGCCCGAGATTTCCCCACACTGGGAGCTGGACCTCTTCCAGTTATCTGCCAATGCTTAGGAACCTGAGAAGAGAGTGGGGACACTGGATGTGAAACACTGGTGTTTAGTGGGGGTTATCACACCAAAGGGAAGAAGCAGGAGTGGGAAAAGGGAACTGAGATGGGAATGTGCACACTCTACTACTGAGGAAAAGATCAAGGGACTCCTGGAAAGAAAGAGGAGTCATGTCCTCATTCAGGTTCCTGGAGCTTCCTGACCTCCTGGTATCTTTCTCCACTTACTCTTGCTTACTGTTACCCCATGCTTACTATTTCTGATGGCACCTGGGCAAAGCTGAAATCACATTTTCAGAGTTTATCTGTCCAGCCTTGTGGGGATGGGGATAAAAATTGCTCACCCCAAACCCGTGCAATTCAATTCTGTTGGTCCATTGCTCCATGGACCAGCAGCTCCACTGGTTTCATTTAGATCTGTCTCACTTTCCCATGAGCTATACCATTTTTCCTGAAGGGCAGCAAGAGATCTTTGCCTCATGGAAAGGGCATCTTGGAGAAGTACTACCTATTTCCTAGAGCACAATAATTCTTTGCTTTCCTACTTGCTTCTGTTGTTATCTTTTAATTGGTGCTTTCTTCCAGTCAGTCACTCTGTTGCTTTGTCAGTACCCAAGGTAAGATACCTTGATGTTTAATCATTGGCTGCAGTGTACAGCAGCTGATTGTCTCAGCGGAGGATGCCAGCTTTGTGTTACCTTGCAAAACACATCCCCAGATATCTTGTCAGAGTTTGGTGTGCTCCAAACAGCCCACGCCAACAAAATAACCAGCAGGAAACAGACACAGCCAGATCATACCAGTCTGAAATGTCGGCATCAAAGGAACCAGCAAGGCTAGAACAGAGCTCAAATACACCACTCTTGGTCTAACAATCAAATTCCAAATTGATGGCTGAAGGAGATCTTAAAAAGTCAGCATTGGATTCTTATCAATCTTTGGGGCTGTAATCAGAGACATTTCTAGAGTATTAGAAGCAAAACTTTCATCTGAGCAGATAGGACCAAGTTTTGTTTAGGGATGACTTTTTATGTTCTTTTGTAAGGGAGTGGGATGAAGAGGTATAAAGAAAAGCAAAGATTGGGTTGAGCAGATAATTTTGTCCCTTACAAGTCTAGTAAGGACCAGGCAGTTATCACACAATGTGTTTGAAGTCAGAAAGAGGATGGACAAAAAGGACTACAATAATGAAGTCAATGGAGGGCCAATTAAGACCTGCTGCCACACAATAGATTGTATGAAATATATACAAATAAACAAATATTTGTCCAAATATTTGTTCTTATTCCCTAAAAGAACAAGAAGGTGATGAAATGGAATCAACATGTGCCTTGAATGATAGCTTCAGCTTTATTATTTTGCAAAAGTTCTTAAAAAAAACCTGTAAGAGCCAATTTTTGAAAGGTGGAACCATCTGAATCCTGAGCTGGCAAAAATGAACATTTGGGTCTTATGCACATCTCTGTGTCCATGTTCACACCTAAATTGGGCTCTTCCATGTTAGAATTCAAATAAAGGTAACATTGGAGCTGCTTCGTACCTTACATCAACAATTAGCTATGATCAGTTTCTTTTTTCTTTCAGCCTCACCTTCCAATGCAAGTCACATCCACACTGAATTAGGTGAAAATATCACTTGGGACTTTAGGTGTAAAATCACTGTAAACTTACAGCATCATAAAAAATAAGTCATACTTCAAATCACTTTCTTTAGTGGATATCAGACAGCTATAGATAGTAGGAGCCACTCTTAAGAAACTGTTGGGATGACTTCAAGGACACATGTCCATGACATCTTAATTATAGAAAAAACTTTTTAGCAACAGTAATGGCTTCTTTAAACAATAAACACTGTCTGATTACATAAGAACCTGGAAGGTAAAATTCAGATCTCAGGTTGTTTCAGATAGCATTTAAAGCTAATTTTTTGCTCCAGTCTAAATGTGGACTCTGACACTTTTCTTTCAATAAGCTAAATTTTTAAGACTTGGAATCTTAATTTCAAAATTTAAAAGGAGGAAAACCACACAAGATGGGCTTTTCAAACACTGGAATTCATATTCAAATCGCTGAAATATTTATTTTTAAGTCTCTTAGGATCAAAAGATAACTTGTCACATTCACATTTGAGTACTGATGCATAGAATCTATGATTACAGTAATTAATATGGATTAATAAAATATTAATTGAATTTCTAAAGGACTAATTCTGTAGAAAAAGTTCCAGAAAATCTTATATTTGTCAATGAATATGCCATAAAGCAGACTAAGTAAAAGAAAAAAAATGCCTTTTCAGCTTGTATGGCAAGATTAAGATGGCAGTACATATCTGCTTTTTCTGAAAAATTAAGATTGACAATAAATAAGGGTCAATCTCCCATGATGTAACCAAGGAAAGTCCAGCACAGATGTGAGAGTGACCCTATAGGTTCATAGGTTTTTAAGGCCAGAAAAGTCATTTGAATTATCTTGTATAACATGTACTATAATATAGACCATAAACCCTCACCCTCTTTCTTTCCTTCATGTTATTAATACGCCTTACTTTAAAGTATTCCAATAAGTAGTAGAACATTTCTATAAAACTCTTCAAACTCCCTTTTAAAATATCTTTTTTTTTTTTTTTAATTAAGTATGCTGTGGTTAAACATTGAGCTGTGGGGAAACTTTGGGCTATTTATAACATTCACTGGGAGTGCTATAACTGTACTTCTCATTCCAGACCTTGCCTGCTGGTTTGATGTAATTGCATGAGTCTTTTGGTCATTAAAATAATGTGTTTGAGGTTGAAGAAGTATGTTTTATGACAGGCAATGAGGCATCTCACCTGATTTCTTCATGAGAAAGGGTTATTTTCCTTCTTGGGATTGCAAATGGCATTAGGATTTCAATATTAGGGCCAAGATAACAATTTACTCTGGAGTTTTACAAGACTTTAATATGAGGAAAAGACATTTCCTTTCTAGTGGAGGCTATCACAACCTCTTTTCCTGGCTGGACTGCCATAGATGTGAAAAGGAAAGCTACAGACCCACTAATGCAATGTTTTCAAAAATCTCCAACTCAGAAAATCAAAACCACATATAAAACTTGAGGGTTTAATACACAGTAATTATTGGGATACTTATATTTGCTTTCTTGGAAATTTTGACAGTCAAATTTGACAGGTTGCACGAGTAGAAGTTGTTTTTGAGTGGTGCCCTAAATATAGACCTGCCTAGCTGATCTAGAGGGTAAGATAAGCTGTTGCTAGCTCTAACTGTTCTTATACTTTCTACGTCTGTTTTCACAGTGGATTTTAAGTCCAACAGGTGAGAACATCTTTTAAGATGCTTACATACAATAATCTTAGTAACAATGTCTGTTCAGAGATTCTCAGTGCTCTTCTGTTTCTGTGCAATGTGTAAATTGGAAAAAAAATTATGTACTTCAGTCGTGTTGTGATCTAGCTTTGTGTTCAGAAAATGCTCAGAGACTGAGAAAGCCAAATGCAAGGAAAGTAAATCAGATATTCTTATGTTGACACCTCTTTTTTTTCTCTTTTCACAGAAAAAAACCTTTAAATGCTTTAAAAATATTCTCGCACTGAATAAGGAATTGAGTGTTTCTGAGGCACAACAGAAAAATCTCTAAATCTAGAACACAAAAAACTTCTTCAAACAAAAGCGGTAGCATTATCAATAATATGTTATTTCTTTCAGAGACTGCTGCTGGATGGGTTTATCAGGAGCCTGCTACAGCAGAATAGCTCTTGAAACTGCCCTCAGCTCTATAAAGTTGTCACAAGGTGTAGATGGCCCTATCTGTAGTTGATACTTCTGCTAACAATGACCTTGAGACAGTCAAGTTTAAAAGATTGCTTTAGTGAGGGCCCACACATTAGGTGTGTATGAATATTCATGCTACAGATTACCATGCTAAGATATAATGTTATTTTTATCATCATGGGAGGAGGACAGGTACTGTACTGAGTTTTTTAGCTTTCTCAGAAGTCTCTAAACCTTTCATTCTTACCAAAAATTTTGATTTTCTCCCTTTTTTTTAATCCCACAGTCAAAGAACAGAAAGTTCCTGATGGAAATTCTTGTCCCTGCTAACTTTTGTTGATAAAGCTTTTGCTACAAGGGCTCTCATAAGCAAAATTCTCAGACAGCCTTAGTAAAAACTAAGCTTTCTGCAGACAGAAAATATGTTTTGTAAAAAGACACTAATTTTAAGGAGCTATTATCTATAGTTTTTGCATGAAAGGACACATTCCTGATGCTACTGACTCTGCTTAGCAAGTCTTCATTCTATTATGGTTGCATTTCTCTTTGGAAATTACAGTAAGGAGTACTGAAGTTGGTATTCTAGCAGTCTGTCTGAGAGGGGAACTCTTCTGAAATGTCGTCCGCTATGTATCAAGGTGGATATGAAAACCTCCTGTCTTTTAGGCTAATTTGGAAAGTAATGAGAATGTTCCAACCACTCACTCAGGGTGACCTCACTGTGCTAACTGAGCTACTCTGAGATAGCTCCAGATGAGATGATATGTCTACATGATATAAGTCAGGGTTCAAAGAAGAGAGAAAAAATTCATTAGAGTAAGTGGATAAAAATATAAACACTTTCAAGCAACCAAAAACTTTCTGTTAATAAAGTCAGCATACTTCAAAGATAAATACAGAAAGATCAGTCAAAAAAATTTTGAGTTCTCCTCAGGTGTGGTCAAGAGCAATTTTCAGTTTGCTTTTCTTAAGATAGTTTGTTGTCAGAGCTAGTTCATCCATTGTATGTGGCTCTTTGCAGTGATGAAGCTACTGCTTTTTCTGTCAATTATTGCTTCTATGTTATTCTATATCTTTAATGGAGGTGATAAATAAGCTCATCTGAAGTGACAGGGAAGGATTATTTTTCTCTCAGATCACTAGGAAGATTCGTTATTCTTATGGTGTCCTTTCTGTCAGTCATAGCTATATTACTCTCTGCCATATTATCCATTTTTCCTTAATTAATAGAGAAGCCAGTTCTCCACCAGTTGGTAAGAGCAATGCTGCTGGGATCTTCAGTAAGAGGATACATCTGAAACACCTGGTTATATTTTTCATTTTTATGAGCGCTTTCTGGCTCCATCCACACAATTCATACTCTAGTTGATTGAGATGCACACTGAAAGCAATGTGACAAGAAGGACTGTACATTTCTAGCTGTGTATTTTGTATTTAGTGTGATCACAGCACTAAATTACTTAATATGATCTTTGCAACTTACCCATTAAAAAATTAAGTGCCTAGGAAAAAATACTGTGTGGTGTTAGAGCTGCTTTGTAGCGACTGACTGATGCAAATGGAAAAAAGAGATGGTGGATAAGGTGGGATTTTTTTCTTTTTTGATGCAGTCCATCAGTGTTGCTGCAGTTAAGCCCTACACAAAACACATCAGTATTCACATTTCCATTTTCTCCTATTGAAGGATTTGGGTTACAGAACAAGCTTAGATGCCAGCCACCTGCCTGCATTTCAGCTAGTTACCATACTTCATTATTTGCATTTAGCAACTGTTGATACAGCAGCTGTTGAAAGTACTAATGTTCAATCTTTCTCTGTTATTAAGACACAACACTTTTAAAGATAAAATTGTTTATGCCAGGCTTACAGACAGTCATGGCATGAGATACTGCTACCAACTTTGACAGGATTTCCTTATTACCTGTGTGAGTTATGAAGGGTGTGTGGACAACAATATCAGATTTGACAAAGGTTATACTTCTATACTGCTTCTAAGTACTCAAATTAGCTAGCCTAATTTGTGAGATCAATTTTCCATTTGTGTGATTCTTATTGACATAGTATCTGATTTTCTAGTGAGGGCAGATCGAGGATGTTTTTTGTTACTAAAAGCAGATTGATCATTTAAAGCGTTATCGGTGTAAGCCTTCATGAAAGGCCTTTTATAGTTTTACCAACTTGATTAATTTGTTTTAATTTTTTTACAGCAGTAGGCACGTATTAAAATTTACAGATTTAATTCATCATAAACTTCAGTACAAACTGTCTCCAACAGTGACACCTTCATTAGTGCAAATGTAAGAGCACTCATGAGACCCACTTTTCCCTCCTAAGCAACACCAAGGAACAAATTATGTTTTAAAACTGCCTATACAATAGCTTTCTATGGTCTGATGATATTATGGCACCATTAGATGGAATTTTAAATTAAAACTGTTTAAGTTTTTTTTCCTTTTGAAAGCTGTATTACTTCCTCTTTTGTTGTGTTGAGCTAGGACCTGACTTACAAGAGTGGAAAGAGTAATGAGACTTTCGTAAGACAGCAAGTGAAGAAGTTGAGTGCAACTGACAAGCTTTAAGGTGGTAATGTTCTTGTGTGCACTGGTGACAGCTAGTTGGAAGATTGGTGCTGAAAAGAAGTGGTTCTCCAGCTAAAAAGTATTTGATAAAAAAGAAGAAAAAGTCTGGATTTGGCATTTGCCTTTGAAACTAATCACATTCCCTAAGAGAATAAAAAAGATTGTTCTTTTCAGTAAGAAGACGTGCCTGTGTTGCTAAAAATGTAGAGTAGGAAATTGTAGTCTTAAGTATTCTGAAAGCCTGCTTCATGAGTAAAGCATGTGCAAAGCCCCCCAACAGATGTAGAGACAAGCAATAAGTGACTTAGTTACTATCTACACTAAGATAGATAAATATGACTCAAAAAGGGAAAAGTATCTGGAAGAAGAAGCATATGCAAAGACTTCAGAATTCCAAGTACTTTCTAAAAAGATGATTGATAGGGATTCACTGTGTGTATTTTTAATAAACATGGTCTCTCCTCTCTATTTAGATTCTTTATTTAACTTTGATCCTTTTAGTATCTAGTCAAATAATATGCCTGTCATATACAATGCATACACATAAAAACCCCAGACATCTCCATATTTATGGCTGCTGCCCCAGGGATTTTGAGGGCCAGCTGTTGAAAAAGGAAAGCTAAACAGTGACTCATGAGAATGGAGGAAGTAAAAGCTTACCTTTTTCACTTCCATGAAGTCTGATGACATCAAAACATGAACAAATCAGTAAAATGGAATGTTGTGTGTTTTGGCAAGGCAAATTTTATTCTTCAATAAAGACAATCATACAAAAATATTTTCAAGTCTTAAAAAAAAACAATTAAAAACACACAGAAACAAAACCTAGCAAAAAACAAAACACAACACAAGACACCTGTATTAAATTTAGGAATATATGAAAAAATTTTATGAGCAAATGTCATGTAACAGTTAAAATTACATTATTCAATATGATATTTGTGTTTTGCTCTAATTTGAATATGTGGGGCTGCAACAACTTCTTTCAACTTTTACTTCTTTTTCACTGTACCCTTTAGTTAAAGTTACTGGCCAGTTAAAAAGGATTATCTATCTGTCTAATCCTGTACGTAGTCACCAATCTATAGTTTTGTGCTATAGAAAACCCCCAAAACTATTCATTCCCATGCTTTTGTATCTCATTGAAATATTCTGGAGAAAAAGGACTTGTACCCCAGATTTGAGTGAATGTGATACTGCAATTAAGCTATGTATTTATTAAAGTTCTATGTTCTGTGGAGGCCATCACATTTCACAGATGCTTTAGAGGTCAAAATACAGCATTGTCAAAGTGTAATCTCCTTCAAAGAGCAAGAATTAACCTTCATGTATCACAGGAATGATAACTATGTTCTCCAAAGAGAAAATGGCATTTTTCTTTTTACCCTGAAAATGTCAAAATAGCTTCTTTTTTGTTGCCTGGAAGGAAGACACTCTGTTCACACATTATACATTAAAATGATTGAAAAGGAAGAGGAAAAAGACAAGTTGGTAAAATTATCAGATCTGTTATTGAGAACTATTTGTGGATGACACTTTTAACTATGTCTTCAAAAATAATTTATCACAAGGCTGAACATAACCAGTTATCTCAGGTTATTTCTGAACTACTACTTGCTTAATATCTTTGGAAGACAAGCACCTTGGGGCAGATTGCATTTCTCAATATATGTGAATAGTGTGGAAATCACAATATGCAACAAGCATGATAAGAAGCTTTAATTGACTAATAGGATTGGAGTGTCTAGAACCAGGTGAAAGAAAGACAGAAAAGTTCTCCTGAAACTTTTAGTTACCAAACAACATACAGTTAAGGACCTAACATATAAATATACTCTTTTAGAATAGAAAATCATATAAAACTTGTTAAACAATGGAGATATTTTTTGCAAGTGTTGTTATGGGACTTATTTTTCATTCTCGTCAAGCACAGACAGAAACAGAAAGTATCTGCATGTCCACTGTGTCTATTTTCTACACATTCCATAAGACTGATGCTCACAATTATTTGGTATATTGAATTTCTTCAGGACTTACTTTATATTATTAGAATTTGCACTGAGCACAGAGATAAATGTTTTTAGCAATGAAGTTTGTGAGCTAAACAACTGTATATCAGATCAAACATTCTTCCAATGTGATGGATGACTTCTCTTCAGCTCCACACTTCTGTTTATTTCATTTCAAGCTCACTTTAATCCACAGTTGAAGGAGTCAAATCTATATACAACATTGAAACTGCTGTGTGTTCCTGTCAGATCTTTCCTTTTATTTTTTAACTAATGCTATTTAAAGATTCTCTGCTAGAAAGCTTAGAATATAAAAATGTATACAAGTCAATTTTATATTCTCTGTGCAATCTCTATGATAAAATAGCAATGATTCAGTAACCTTTAACCACATAGTATGTCTTGCTTCTCCAGGTAAGGATTTCTTTTGCCTCTGGTAAATTGGTACGTTGGGTCTTCAGTTTAATTTAGCAAGACAATCTTCTTTATTTGGCACTGTCCTGAAAATTGACAAGACAGAGGTTGCATTTGTACTCACATGCGGGTTTTTTTTTCACCTCCAAATAAAAGACAATTTGCCTCCACATATTCAGAGATGACTGCAGAGCTTCCAGCATTGATAGTAACTGGAAGCCTCTGGGTTTTAGTGTAAATCCTTTGAATCTTCTGCCAAGATGACATTAGGCCAGAAGAAACACTCATTAACTGGCCATCCTATAACAAACACAAAGCTTTGAACACCAGCCAAAATTAAAATGTTTCCCTGTTGCGTTTACACTTTGTAGCATTTGTGTAAGACATGATCATAAAATCATAGAATTCAGCTTTCACCATCTCACTGCTGCTGCCTGTAAGCTCATCAGTAAAAGCTGCACAAAGGGCTGTGCTCAGCAGCATGGTACAGATCCTAAGCCACTGGTCTGGTGTTTTGGTCTCATAAGCATATTAGTCAGCTTTATGGGATTTGCATTTAACAGAACTGTAAGGAGATTAATTACAGCTCCTTAAGCCACTGAAATATGATGTAAAATCAATTACTATGTTATTGGGCAGGCCAGACCGTGTGGTGGCAGGCAGGACAAAAGTCAAATGAGCACAGTGCTTTCACTCTTCATTTCAGATTCCCATTAGCAAAGATTTTTCAGATATGTGAAGATGATAATGAAATATAGGATAATGTTGGCTAATTTTTAGGAGGGAGATTTTTTTTAATTCTATGATGGCTATACATAAGGCCTTTGTGGGACTACAAAGGTCTTTTTGTATTTTACTGAAGACTGCTGAAATTGGCTACAGATAATGAATAATGGTCCAATATTTTCTTCCTGTAGATAAACAGCCATGGATTTATCATTTGATAATCAATGCATAGTTCAGTGGGAATCATTGTCTGCATTTAGTACAGTCCTTACGCTGTACTGAATTCATGAGACATTTTAAACAGTTCATCATGCAAACTCAGATAAAATTTTACTTCTGGAGTTTTGAGAACAGAATTGAAAATATTTGAGGAGTCTTATTTAGGTATAGAATTGTAAAAGAGCTAAAAGTGCAAAGACTGTTCCCATTTAAGTATGTTTTTCTCTCAGGACATATGCCTGATGTCCTCCACCTTCTACAGTTTCTTTTGAACTTGGGACATTTTATTGTGCTCCAACATATATTTAGCAGAGACTAAAGTTCTACTGGACAGAAGTGTGTGCAAGCAAAGTAGAAGCAGGCTGAGCTGAACTTTTCTCTCTTCCTTCTCCCGGGTTCAGGTAATATCCCACAGCAGAAGACCCCCTCTGCATGGCAAATCACACATAACTGCACTACAGGATGGTGCAGATCTGTGTGTGTGCGACAGAGACACACACTTCCAGCTGCTGCAAAGCAGTATAAAGTCTCATTAGCTGTGAAGGAGGCAGAGAGCAGCTAAAGCACTGTGAAAGAGCCAGTTTTGTGTGAACTGCTAGAGGGAAGATAATGGGAGGTAAATCTAATAACCCAAGACTTCTATTAGTATAATGCCTATTAAATTCTTTGGAGGTTTTCATGTTTGATAGTGACTCCAAATCCAAGTACTTTGTGACCCATCAGGGATCCTAGTTCTTGATGTAGAACATATATGCTAACTGGAAAGGGAGTCCTTCTGTGCTTTATCTCATTTCATTATGACACAAAATACGCATTTGGAAAAGAACACGTTCAACTAATATTTTCACAGAGGTGAACTATTAATGGTGAACCATGAAGAATGTTCATCTAGGAACACTGCTATCATGAGTGTTCAAAGATGGTTGAGTTGTAATTGCGTTTGTTTCTGATCAGTCAAATACGGTTCTCAAAGCTTGTCCAGATATAGATGTTCTGAATCATTCTACACTATTTTTTTTTCTACAAGAGAGGCAGGACAACACAAAAAAATTTTAAATTGCTGGGACTCTTAACAATTTTATAAGATGAGCTTGTATTTTCTGGACTCATTGGTGACACATGATGTTATTTTCTTGCACGGCATATTAGTATCACTTCATAACAGTGCATGGATAAAAGTGAGATAATTATTGGCAATGGGAATGTAAAGTATCTTCACAGCAGTGGAGTCATAGAATGTAAACACCCACTGGTAAAAGTCTCAACAAAAACAGTCTTTAGATTTAAAGGTCTAAATATTAAGCAATTCTTGAACCTTATAGATAAAATGCATTGGGATGAATTCAGACTAAATTAAAAGAGAAATAAATGAGCAATGAATGCAATGAAACTCATTGAATTAATTAACATAATTTTGTAGCGCTCAAGGGCATTAAATACAGATTCTTTCAGGAATTCCACACACCTCACTGTCTATGTCAAAATAATTTTGTCTTCCAGTTTGAAAAAAGAAAAAGAAAGATTCTTATAAAACAGCACTGTCTGACCCCAAATCAGAAGAGTTTTTGACAGGAAAAACAATAAAGGTAACCACAAAATTAAATTTTAACATTAAAGAATCCCGAATAACAAACACTTTCTGGGAAGTTCATTATGAAAAAAGAGACTAGTATCTGCTCTTGTACAGAGCAATAAATTTTAACAGTTTGAAAGGCAGAGGAATTATTTGGTTCTGCTGCTTCCAAGTGGGTTAGAGTGTATATCCCTGCAGACTGTAGCTCTGTCGTGGATTAGAGAGGGATGGAGACTCTGTGAGATCTGTCATTTGGATGCCTCAGCTGTTCTCTCATTTGGTCAGTGGAAAATAGAAGGGTGCGAACAATTATGTAAAACATTCTGGAAAAATAAACAAACCAGCTGGTGTTGCCTTCTACATCCACTTCAGTCAAAATGTTCAAAAACCAAGGCAGTGATTAGGAGGAGATTACTTCTCTTGTCATAGGTCAGGAATGTGACTGTCTGCTTTTAAGATAAGGCTTGGCAAAATCATTTCTGGCCAGAGCCTTGGTACACTGAGCTAGATAGGAATCTAATTGTGTCCTTTTACAGCCGGTTGTCAAATACTTATCTGATGAGAGAACTTGTTGAAATTTCCCATTCAAACCACTAAGTGTCATAAAAATCTGAATACCTAAGACTTCTTGGATTAAACAAATCTTTTTTAGGGGGGGGAAAATTAAAAATGCTCTCAGGTTACTCAGGTTTTGGTCACCTTCTGACTAATTGCCTCCTATCTAATCCTCCATAAAGCTGAAGTCTCAGTGATTTCCTCTTACCCCCTTCCTGACTGGAAAGTCATATTCTTTTAGAGAGGAAGCAGGAGCAATCTCATGTGACATACACAATCGTTAACAATACTTTGAAAAATGAGCAACAACAAAAGCACACTCTGAGGTTAATGTACAATTTTTTTTCCCTGTAAATGATTCCCCCATTTCTAGCATATTTGTATGAAGAACAACACAGAAAGTGTTGAAAGAGATACATTGCATCTGCTTAGATGAGAACATGCTGATAAGGAGTGGCACATGTCATGACAAGTATTTCTCCTTACCTCATTACCTCTCATTCTTTCCAGTTTCTCCTCTTCAGCAAAACGCTGAAATGTGACTAGAGCAGTAACAGTGATTAAAATTTCAGATTGTTCTATCTTTCACTTTTTATCTTATTTTTATCATCTACTCAGATAGGTACAGACTGTTGTAGAGGGAAAATGGTAACTCAGTGAGGCTGAAGTTGTTACCCCTTCAAAAGATGAGCATCATGCTTTGCTGCTTACTCCATATGATGGTCTGCAAGCACAGAGAAAGAGCTGAGAGGATGCATCAGTGTGTGTGTGTGTGTGTGTTGTAAGCAGAACAATCTTGGAAGCATCAAAAGGCTTATTTTTGGTGGTATGGGTGACACCACAAACTTGGCAGCACAGCTTGCCTCCTCAGAAAACTGTCTGCAATGCTATTATTAAGCAACATTAACAACTGAATGATTCTGCCTATCTGTAATATAAAACATTCATGAAAATTTCATAGATCCCTTTTTGCAGCAGGCATGCTAAGAAGATTCTGTACAACTGCATTATGGCTGCATTTGCAATTTTACAGTTAAAAATATATTAGTATTTTAATTATTAATCCTCATTAATAAATGGCTCAAAAGGGGCTCAAAGCATTCTGATAAAAGTCTCCAGTACAGGCAACTTCTCAATGAGAAAAGGCAAAATATATCTCAGATTGAAATTAACACGCTCTTCCCCTTTGAAGAATGTAAGTAATCTTCACTAAACTGAATTCATATAAATGTTATTCATTCTTTGATTGGATGTGGACTAGTTTGTGTTCCATTCTTCCCCAAGACCTGGAGAAGGACACCACAAATTTCAACCATCTGTGGGAGATGTCAAGGAAGGACTGTTCATCCCATGCCTTCACATAAGAGGATGCAGTCTGTTGCACGTTGGGAAGAGCAGAGTTCCTCTGCATCTTTGCCATTGTGAGTGCTCCTGAGAAAAGGTAGGATCCAGTGTGCCGTGAATGAGTGGTTTAGGTCCTGCAAAGGATCACAGCAAAAGCATGTTTAATACAAAAGTGGAAGCGAAGATCATTGTCAAGGTTCACTTCTACTACGTACTGGATGAGTAAAGCACACAGAGAAAAAACAGAGTACAAACTGTCAATCTAAAAGTAAAATTAACCTAAAATTATCTACATGCAGGCTGGGGATGAAGAAAAGCTAAGGATGAGAACAGCTAAAGATAAAAAGAAATCATTGTGGAACAGTAGTCCAGCCAGAATCTATTTAGATGCAACCACAACACTGTGGAGCACTGAGGTTTAGAATTTATTGTGCAGTGAAAGTTTAGAGGTTTAGAAGAAGATCTGGTAAGCAAGTCAGAAGTCCTTGTTGCTTCATTGTTGGGATCTGTGTCTGTGTTTCAGGGCAGAAAAATGCCCTTGTTGTGTGAAAGGCAAATCAAATGATCCTAGTTATTTTTTCCAGTGATTACAAAGTCTTACAGTTCTTGAATAGTTTGTTGTACTTCTGTTACTGCTCTAACATGGTATTTAGGCTGTGCCTATATCTAGCTAGTCTATAATCTCAGCTGTTTCTGATCACATTTCTATTGAAGGCAAGATAGATGTATCTTTCTTATTTTCTTAATTTCCTATTGAAAAAAATTCCTTGATTCAAACTGAATGCCAGACAACTTAGCATCTTTTTCCCTTTCTTATGGGTAGTCAATAAAATTCCATTATCAAAACAGTACCCAGTTTTATGAATTTCTTTGACCTCTTTAACATGGAAAGCTAACTTCTATGGACAATTCATATGAGTGTGAAATTTCTGATCTTTATTCTATTTGAATCCGAAATCTCATATTGTCTGTTCACTTGTCTTGGGCAAAATTTTACCCCTATGAAGGGAAAAATAAAGCAGTTGAACAGCTCTCTAAGCCGCAGCTGTATTCTAGGTAATAAGAAACAGAAAATTTATTTTCAAGAGCCACAATTTAACAAACAAAGCATTGGCAAACCTGGAAAAAAATTGTGATAAAGTCTCTTTCCTAATGACAACTTGTAAACCAAGGTGGAGTTCTTTCCTTTAAAACATTCATCTTTTCTCAGACTCCATATAGTGTTCTGATCAGCAATGTTTTCTTACAGTCTTCTATTAATTTATGTGACTGGGTTATAATGCCGAAGTCTAAAAGTCATTATAGGAAGCTAGTTAATCAGTCTAAAGAAATATTGAGGGTTCAATAATGCAAAGATTATACCTGTAAAATTTTACAAACATAGACTCTTCATTAGAACTGAAAGATGATGGAGTTTTTCAGCTAAAAATTCAAATTTGCACAAAATTGTGATTCCCCATGGCTCTCGTGCTATTTTTTTATACTATACATTTTAAAGTTCTTAATTTTACTGACACAGAGTTGTGAGAAAAGCAACGAGCCTGTATTTAGAAATTTTTGTTAACACTCATTCTGCCATGCACTTTTGTAGTCAGAAACACATGTTCTTCAAGTTCTTATACAATCTTTTCCATGAAGGAAAAGAAACCCTGTGATTTATCACCCCGTCAGCGCTGAGTTGCACACCTAGCAAGATGAATATTTATGAACTTTTCACTGTCTAGATCCTTATCCTGTACTGCATGCAGTGAAAACATACTGACTTGCACTACCCGAGAATCTTTGCTTAACACAGGAAACCTTATCAAAGACATTTTATCAGCAATAAAAAAAATAAAGAAAAATATTTCTACCAATATTCAATTAGCTCCATTAGTAATATGCCTATAAATGCTGTAGTAGTGTAAGTCTATTTAAGCCTTTTAGCACCACAGTTTTCACAATGTCCTACTTAAAAGTAATATTATATAAAATAAAACCTGTTTCTGAAAGCAAATAAGATGGTACAATGTGTTGAGAGAGCATGTTTTCAGCTAATAAGCTTCAAAATATTGGAAATGAGGGGTAAGAGTGAAAAATAATGTGCTCAGGAAACAAATAAAGAAATATTTCTATTTATTTGGTTTTGAAAATAGTTGACATAGTTTATTTTACATCAGTGGAATTTAGTGGTGATTTTCTCTGTTTAGTGTCTAAATATTCAGATGTCAATATATTTTAATTTAATGAAATTGTTATAATTATACTTCTGCAATTTTTAATCCATTTAACTTTAAATGGACATTCCAGATTTCATTATTTACTGCTCTGAATGTTAATAAAAACTTGCAACATTTGAAATGGTGTCAAATCTAATACAAATTTCTGTTGGAAGCATGTTTTTTCTTCACTCCTGAAATGCACCTTTAAAAATCAGAAGTTGAAAAACAGCAAGCACCAATCTATCTCACTTCAAAGGATATTGCTGAACACAAAACCCTCTTAGTAAAGAGCAAAGAACAGTTTGCAGCAAAATATATTTGCTCCCAAAGAATCAGACCAAAAAAATGGCCATTGTAGTCAAAACTCTGTAACATTTGTCCAAATTGCATAAACTCCTATTTCTAAAAAGCCCAGGAGACAAGGGGGAAATTGAATGAAATTCTGCCTCTTTCAAAAGGGGAAATTATGCCTGACGTATGTCAAAATTCCATCCCAAGAAATATAGCGGGATGGAATATAAGAGAAATGATCTCTACACTTTTGCAGCCAATTGGTGTTGGCTCCAGCTCAGGTATGTGACAGGAGGTCACAAACTTGAATTGCCCTGCTTAAGTGCTGACTTGATAGAAAAATCTAAACTTCATTTGCTGCCCTGCAGTTTCCTCCAGGTAATAGCCATTTATCTATTTGCATGCTCTACACACCCTCTCTTTAGTAGAGCTCTGCACTTTTGTCAGTATTGCCATAAACTACAGCCAAGGGACACTGGTTAATGGATTGATTTATTTTGAAAGGCTTACCTCATAAAGAATTGATATACTGCTTTCATAATTTTACTTTTTCCAATCCATATTGCAGTGTGATAGCCATAATTCCTTGGAAAAAATTTTATTTACAATTCAGTTGTTATTTGGATATAAAAAATACACAGCACACGACCTTTCCCTGGTCTTTTAAAAGTATCTTGGGAGAAAAATATCTGACCATAAGTTAAATACAGCTTCTTTAAACAATCCAACTTGTGAGACTTTGCTTTCATAACTGATTAAGTAATGAACAGTCTGGATGTTTTGCGGCTAAGAATGTACAATATTTTCTTTTGTTGGAAAGTATATTTTATAAAGATCAAATGTCTGGACTGAAAGCAAAGCAGAATGAAGGCAAAGTAAAGCAGAAATGTCATCAGGAAGGGTCTAACTAAAGCATTTGATTTGCTTCCTTCTATTTATTTTCTTTAAAATTAAATAAAGTCTGAAACTCTGTGCTAAGTAGAGGTTTTTGGGAAACCAGGTTTTAACAGGCTAATTGGTCACTCATTTCTTAATACATTAATAATATAAACATGACTGACTGAAAGATTTCTTATACCCATAAATTGTGAAAGAAAATGGGGCATTTAATATCAAGCAAAATATCTTTAAGGGGAATTAGCTCAGAGGCTCCTCAAGATAAGTCTCATTACTGTTCTATTTATACAGGAACACTAGAAAGGATATTGCTTGTCACTGAACTAATGTTTGTGTCCCAGCCAGATGTACACAAGATCTTCACCAAACGTTTTTTTGATGGTGAAAGCTGTTACTACACATCTGAGTTTGTGCTAAGTTTTACACTAACAGTGGAAAACTGTTCTTAGACAAAACATTTAAAGATGCTGTACTTGGTGTACGGGTATTCTGTTGATGGCTGCATACATGTGACACACTTTAGTTCACATTTTTAGGAGCGATTTTTAAGGAGGGATCTTCTTGCAGGCAGAAAGGAAAAGGAAAGAAAAAATATAAAAAAAAAGAAATCAGAAAAAAAGAGNAGGAGTTAGTGCAGAGAAAACAGTGGAAAGAGAAAGAGAAAGAGAAAGAGAAAGAAGAAAAAGAAAGAAAAATTTAGATGGCTTTGATTTGCTTTTTGTGCTAGCACACAATACACCAATAAAAAATTCTCACTTAATACCAATACCTCCACAATTACTTTTCATCCAAGCTTCTGTGTAGATCCCAAAACATCTAAGCTTAGTTTAGGACTGTTTTCAGATTAGGATGACTAACCTTTTCAGGGCCCTAGATCAGAGCTACATCAGTGTGAACCAAACATGGGCTTGTGACTAACCTCTTTAACAATATTGGATTCTTTCTTACCCATTTCAGTTTGGATTCCTACCTTCTGTTACCTTCCGACGGTACATGGGTCTTTCTGCCTACTACCTGACTTTTTTCTTCAATTCAAATCACTGATCTGCTTACATCCCTGTGTTGGTCATGTTTCTTCATTCACACAAGCCTCACTCCTGAGGATAGAAAGCACCTGAGAGATCATGTTTGTGTATATTGCAGACTGGTTCAAAAACCTCCCCTTTAAATCCCTAGGGAGTTTTAATCCAGAGACATCTGATTCAGCTCTTCAGGCATATCATGTCATCTCCAGAAAATTAGGGAAAAATTTGATTGTCTAGATGACATCTCAGCATGCAAATGAAACCAAATAGCATGAAGCTGACCTGTACTTCGGCCAGGAATGAAGACAAGAAAGCCATGATTTTTCTGTTATGTACTCTTCTCCCTCACCCTTCTTCAGCATTCTTAGATGCGGTATTGGATTCATACCATGTTTTGTAAGAGTCAATTACCAGCTATTCAGTGTATCTGCAAAGCCGGAATTATGAGCACAAGACAAGCAATACAGCAAAAACAAGTTGTTAGCAGTCATATATGTCACCAGGTGTGGTACCAAGTGAGGCCAACCCCCACTTGTGGTTCATTTGTTCAAAAATTTTGAAATTAATTCCCAGCAGAAGGTGAAATCTCTAGAAACAAAATTACAACATTTTCTTAAAACTCACACTAATAACAAAGAGTGTTCACTGAATGTCTTTCTGCAATGACTGCCAGCAATCAAAACAAACCATCCCGATTACAATTATAGATAAGAATGGGCTGAGTGAAAAAGCAGAAATAATTATAACTGCATTGAGGATATAACTCTGTTTCAGCATAAGAGCCCTGAAATGACCAATGTGTTTCCAGCAGCACAAAAGAACAGCTTGCACGGAGTAGTTTAGTCCAACATTGAAAGCAGGCAAATTGGCCTCTTGAACCTCTCAAGCTTCGCATCAGTGAGCAGAGCACATGCTTAAATTCAGCACCTGGCATGTGGCCATTCACACATAGCAAAGGGTAAAGCAGGTGCTGGGACCTCAGCACTGACACATCAGGTTATTTCTGCAAGAAAGGTAAAAATGGTGCAACTTCCAAAATAACTATGGCATTTCTGATCCATAATGACTCTGGTAAACCAAACAGCCAGCCTGTGCTCTAATTAACAGTAAAATAGGGAGAATCTTGAGATTCACAGAATGCAGACACCCATTCTTTGTTGCATTTTTCTATCACTTAATTTAAAAAAAACTTCAAATAAGAAGACTAAGCCCAGTATTAAAAAAATGGGGTGGGAAAACTAGAGCTGCCTGAAAGAGTACAGCTGGGCAGCCCAGGTTCTGCTTCCAGGCATGTTTCTGTGTAAAGCGAAACTGAAAGCTTATCATAAAAGACCAGCGATCTGCAAGATTTTGCTCCTTGTTAGGAAGTTCATAGGAGGTTTGCTAAGACCATGACGGCACAGATGAGAAACAGTAGTGAAAGCAGGGGGAAATTTGCATACAGAGTGCAGATTTCATTGTTCATGACAAAGCTGCCCTTGATTTGCTTCAGTCATTGTAACAATCAGCACAGCCAACTGTTTACATGCTCTCCATTGTGCTGGTGTTGGCTAGGAAATGGCAGACGCAGTGAGATTTGCTTTCTGCTGGCACTCTGGGGAGCAGCAGGAGCTCACACGCTTGACAGACAGATGGACAGGCAGACAGGCCTCTCTTTCCAAGAAACAAGAGAGTATCTTGCTTGCTCTTGAGCCATGTTATTGTGACAATGAAGACAGGACATTTGTGGCTGAAAGCTGGGCATGCAGCACTGTTTGGGTGCCAGGCAAGAAAGGGTGAAAATTAAAGCAAAATGTTAAGAGCTAAAACCTCAGAAGGCTTTAAACAACTCCCCCTCCCTGCCCAACTATTTGCATCTCAGCTAACTTAAGAAACTTTCCCAGTTTCTGAGAAAGAAAGATAGGTGAGGGGACAGGCAAGGTATATTCATTCATAAGTCACAATGGAAACCTCTGTAAGAAAGGAATGAAACTCAAGTTGTAAGAAGGGATATGGAAATAGTAGTTCTTTCACTGTAAAGGGGGTGGTGGTGTTGCTGCTGTCATAGCAATGTAGTCACAGCTGTAAATATAATAAGCTCTCAAGTTTAAATATAATCACAATCAAGCAGAAGGCTCATGAAAGACAAAACCCCTGTCCTCCCTACTGCCCTCCCTTCATTCATGACAGTCTTAATGGGTTTAGGTTGATAGGCTTTTCCTTGGCCCACCCTGGTCTCATTTGAAATGCGTGGATAAAACCACTTTTCTAAGCTATTTGAAAAACCTTCTGGTGTGTTTAAAACTGAGATTTCATAGGCAATGCAGTCTTTTTCTTAGAGCCACTTTCTAGAATAAGACAGCCCTGAATAAAGGAAAGATTGCAGTTGCATGATTGGACAGTGTTTGCAAAACAATTTGGTTTTGCAATTTGCTTTGCTTAAAGAATTAAAAAACCTATCCCAAGGCTGATGATCATGGTTGAAAAGGATTTGGAGGGTTTTTTGGTTGTTTGCCTCTTTTTTTTTTTTTTTTTTACTACATTATATTTTATTTTCCTTTATATTCTTGATCATAACCACTTTTATTAAGGCAAACCCCAAACTTATTGCTGGGAGCACTCACACAATCATTACATTGCTGCAGACAGCAATCAGCAGTGGACCACATTCAAATACCTATATTTCTCTTTCAAAATGGGGATGAATTCTTCACTGATTCTTGGGGAAAAAACCCTCAGTCAGCAGTAGTTGAACTCTTTCTCCTCAGCCTACCTGTTAGATTTATATGATATGCACCCTCAAAAGCATTTTCTGCTCTGCAAGTAATTGGGGAAATATGATGACTAACCTACAGGATAGAAGAGTGAGGGAAGGGTTCCTCAGCCAAGCCAAACACGAAGGAATGTATACTTGAAAACAGAGAAATAAGACCAGTGCTATCGAAAGGCCAAATTCTCCGGGGAAACAAAATATCCAGGACTATAATTTAATAAGGTAGAAAGCAAAGTAAGCATTTTACACCTCTATTAAATTTTCCTTAGGAGTTTTCTCTGCAAATACAGAAAAGACAAAAATGCCATTTCCTTTATATGGATTATTAACATTTTGTTAGGTGTGATTTATTTATATGGGTCTGACTAATGACTTAAAGTGAAATGGTTATAGCAGGGAGATGATAAATTATCTAGTGTATAACACTGCTTAAAATCTAAACATGTGTTTATAGTTGCTGTTCTGGGATAGTTGCCAAAGGGACATTTTACTTAGCAAGTTATATTAGCATAATTTTTTCCTATAAAGAACAAAAAAATCTCTCAAAAAAATAATAAGATGAGGGGAGGGGAAGGAATCTCATTTGTTTGCTGCTAGGAAGCACCATGAATTAGATTTTCAAAGAAATTTCCATGTTGTCTTAATTCAAAAAAATTAATTTCTTGATTTGGGTAGAATTTTCAGTAAAATACATGTTACCTACTGTATACTCTATTTATACAATAAAGAAGCAAACCCCTCAGCAGGGAAGGCTGTAACTGTCTGTGGACAGCTGCAGTACATGGAAGGAGGTGGTGTTTTTATGTTCGGAGTTAGTTGAAGAGGTAACTTACAGTGACACTGCTGACAACTAACAAGCACAAATGACATGCTCAACAATTCTTAGAGGTAAAGGAAAAGAACTGAAGGACCATAACTCCTATCCTTGAAGATTTACTCTCTAACAGTAGCCATCATATAGGTGAACGAAACAGTCTTAATAAATGAAGAAAAAAAAAGTCTGAAATCTACTATGTGACATTTATTCTTAAGAATCCTTACTTCAAGAAGCTTTTTATGATATAAAGACAGGCTTTTTTGGCTTGGAAGGAGATGAGATGAAAAAAGTAAAAGTCATCAAATTAGAATCTCACAGTAAATATACTCAACATGAAGCCACCAAAAGAATAAAAGTCATGCCACAAAATCAGAAGTAATATTTAACTGAAGAAAATGGAAAAGAGATTAAATGTCAACTATAATAAGGCCAACCAGAAAATATTTTTCTGACCAACTTGATGAAGGCATAAAAGCTATTAATAAAACCATTTTAAATTTCTCATGAATATCGAGCTTGCTGAGAGCTAGTATGGCCAATTCAGTTGAAAAGAAGAACTAAAGGAAAATAAGACAAAAATTAAGTGGACTCTTTATATGCACTATTAATGAAGGGGTGTAGGGAGTTCCCATACCATTATCTGGCTGTGCAGGGGAAAAATGTCAAAAATAAGTAATAGAATCACAGAACTACAGAATGGCTGAGGTTGGAAAGGACCTCCAAAGGTTATCTGACCCAAACAACCCCCACCCCACCTTTCCGTTATAGAAAAGATTTTGAAAAAAATGAACAGAAAGAACGCTATCAGATCATAAGTACCAGACATTTTTTTTACCCAAACAAAATTCTAATATAAAATAAATGCTCTACCAATGGGTTTAGAATATTATTTTAAGTTTCATTATAACAAATTTGATACAAAATCTTTCAGGGTAGTCGAACTTAGAAATGACCATTTAAAATATTAAGTTGAATTCAGTATTCATGAATGCAAAGCAATGTACATTGTTGACAAAATTATCCTCCTTATATACACTTACGATGATGTCCATTAAAGGAGGCAGAAAAGATTTCCAGGGAGGGAAATGTATGAGGGAATCATTTCTGCTAATAATGCCATGCACAAAGTTCAAACACATTTAAGAAGCAATAAAGGAAAACATTCAAGCAAGCAAACACCGAAAATATTTTGCAACTGTTCTTGAATGCTGCATGCAATTCTAGTTTCATAATCCCAAAAATGATATAGTTAGATGCAAAAGGAGCAACACTGGAAACAAAAATGACCATAGGTCCTGAAGAGACTTCATCCAAGAAGAATTAAAGAGTAATAAACAAAAAGTGCAAGAGTCATAACTGGCAGAGAACATCTAAAAGTTAGTATAGAAAATCATGATTCATAAAATCATGAATGAGGTTGTGGTATTTCTCACAGTGCCCAAGTATGAAGTCATCCAATTAAATTAACAAGTAGCACGATTACAATCAAAATAAAAGAAAGAACTTCTTTGTACACATTGTGCTAGTAGCACCACAGGATGTTGTGTAGATTAAAAATAGATATAAACTAGAAAAATAATAGATGGAAGAGTGGCTGTGAACACGCTAATAATGTCAATGGCCTGGACACGATCTACTGCAAAGGAAGTCCTTTAATTGCTAACTGCTACAAGCCAGGAAGCCATGTAGGGGGAAGAACTCATTCTTACCTGCTTTCTTTAGTATTTGCTACCAATGACTACCAAAGGAAGGATAATAAGATCAATAACATTTGATCAGAACTACTGCACTCAGTTTTACTTATATTCTTAAGGAAACTAAGTGAAAAGTGATGAGTAGATGGTAAAGAGAGAGAAATAAGAAATGAATGAAATCCATAAAATCAGGAAAATGTGAAAAAATCAGTCCTAAAAAAGATAAGGACTATCACTAAATAATAATAACTAAAATGAGTTATCAAAGCAGAGAAACTAGACTAAGTTGATCACTAAAAAAAAAAAAAAGAGCCTATGATTTACCAAATTGGATGAATGACTACAGTACAGGCATCCAATGGTGTCCTTGTTCACATATGCACCAGGGCTATGCCCTTCTTATTCTGTGAAAAGAGGGTACTGGATACAGTGGTTTTGTACAGCTACACATACTGACACTAACTTTTCAAGACAGCCCTGAAGGAGGAAGGCATGGAAAAAAAATTAAGAGCAAAGCCATACGTGAGCAAAAAAAATATAGTACATTTATGTCTAAGATGCTGATAAGTATATATTCTCCCAATAATTAAAAGTAGTCTCCTAAAACACACAGAAATATGTACCTAACTTTTATTTCCAGTCAGTAACCCCAATGAAGGATGACCCTTGCTGAAATTGCGAGTAGGCTGTGAGAAAGCTCTTTAGATGACATGACTCCAATACTTCAAGAGAAATATATAGGTGAGGATAAAAAGATGATAGAGGACAGATATTAAACAACATTTGTTTTGAGGTCAGATTGTTGTCCTTCATCTCTTAATCGGTGTTTTTGCAATGAATATTCACAGTCCATTTCTCTCAGCAAGAGTTTCTTCAGTTACCAGACATCGGTCTGTTAGGCAGCTCTTCATTCAGTCATGTCATTTCCTTGTTTCATTAAAGACAGCTTTCATTTCACAGGCCCAGCATGGGTTTGTGTTTGGAAGGGAGAGAGGAATTCGGCTCACTGTTAATAAAGCCATGCATGGTTCCAGCTTATTCTGCTTAAATTTCACCCTGCAAGGACAATTGCTTTACATTAAAAATGATAATAATAATAAATTCCAACTCTGTTACTGTTGAAATGCAATCTTTCAGATCACTTTCTGCCAACAAATGGCTACAGATAAAAATGAATGTTTTATTGGTGCTGTGGGTGATGCGGTTCTCTCTTTGATCAGAATGCATGGGAGGAAGAACTCTGTGTCCGAGTGGATCTGTGCTTGCTTTTTCCCTGGGCCTCAAAAGGGCCACTGAGATTGTGGAAGGGACAAGAGGTCCATGTAATTTCTTCAGCTTAGCTTTGATGGTGTGTTTAGTGGCCCACTGTTCCTACTAATGTGTTTCTTCAGTTACCCTTCATCAGGGAACAGACACAGTTCCTCCAGTCCATGTAGGAACAGTGAGATTTCTTCCTTCTGTACTTTTTTTCCGAACTCTTCAGCAAAAACCTGCTTATATACATTGATTTTTCAGGGCAAAAGTTTGAGATCTCAAAGGAACTTGGGCTTTGTGATGCACAGCTCAGCAACAATTAAAAAATGTGAATAGGAAAACATTTTCCACTCTGAGGGTGGTGAGAAACTGGAACAGGTTGCCCAGAAAAGTTGTGATTGCCCCATCCTTAGATGTGTTCAAGGTCAGGCTAGATTTGGCTTTGAGCAACCTGGTCTAATAGAAGATGCCATTGCCCATTGCAGAGGGATTGGAACCAAATGATCTTTAAGGTTCCTTCCAACCTAAACATCTCTGATGCTGTGATTCTATGACATCAAGCTTGGAGCCTGTGTACATGACAGCTTGGGCATGATCCCAGGCTGTGTCTCTGCTGCCTGCTCTTTGCTGTTTTTTTCTTAGTAGTTGGTGCCTGGCAATCTAATCTCAGCTCCAAAGCTATCCAAAGTGTTTGAAAGCTCACCCAGCTCCCAGCCCTCCTTAATATGTGTTTTGTTATAGGTGTGCCTTGGGATTGTTTAAATACATGACTTTAATTAGATTCACTGCTACTAGAGATGTATGTGCCTTGGACTGACAGCTACTTCTGAGTTAATTTTTGGTATCAGACAATTTAATGGAGAAAATTTATTGGTTTCCTGTGGAAAAACAAGAAGTGGAGATCTATACTGAAAAATATGAGATAGGGTCTCAGAGAAACAGACCAAATTTTATTCTGGAACTATCAAAACAGAACTATTTTCTCCTATCCATTTATCACTCTTAGTATCTTAATGCCAATTTCTTTTTCCTTTCAAGTCACAAGGAACAGTCATCAGGACTCTGCATGAGGGGCAGAGGTGCATTAAGTTTACTATTAAAGCAATTTCAGAGATGCCACATATCCAGACTGCCATAGCGCTGTCCTGGCTCACATTACAGGGAGTATCACTCTATATACTTTTTAAATGGCTCTCAGATTTCTCAGTTTTAATATGCCTCTATGAATGGAAACAACAAAATACATCAGCAATGACAGTGGCAAGGTCCTCTGACATCAGCTGGCCTGAAAACTTTGTTTCTCCATCCTTGCTTTCATCAGTGCCAAGAACATGACTTTTCCATTCAAATGCCTCATACAGGCCACAGGGAAGCCCAGTGATGGATATTCTGTGTGGCCCAGATGGCTTCTTCAGCGTAATGTGAATATCTGTGTGCTCCTCCCAGCTTGCATTCCATTTTTGGATCCTTCTCTTGAGCTTACTACCTGCATGCCACCTCACCAGCCTGTGGTAATCCTTCCTTTGATGCCTTCCTTTTCTCCTGAAGAATGAGACTCTTTTGTACACTTTCCTTCTCTAAAGGCTCCCTCTAAAGGTATCAGTGACTTCTTTTTCAGATTTGATAACATGATCCAATCTTGGGTAGGTTAGAAAAGTGAGTGGAAACTAGATAGAATTAAACTAGTATCACAACTAATGTTAGCAAGCTCTGCCAGAGGGGAAATAAAAAACAAAACAAAAACCACAAAATGCCGCCCCCCACACCAAAACAGAATAAACAAACAGACAAGCCAACCACAAGGAAATAGAATAGATGAGAAAAATCAGTAGCAAAGCAGAAATGTGTGAGAAAGAGGCTGAGAGACAGATTAAAAGAGAAACTTTAAAAAACACTTTAAAAAGCAAAAAAGAGAAATAATAAAGTCACCCCTTCCAGACAGATTAAGAAATGGGAACTCAGCCAACACAAGGAGTAGAACAATATTATAATTGTTTCTTGAGAGATCTGGCAATGGGCCATTTAGCCTGCTTGTTTTTACCTTGGGTCATTGCCCAGACTGGACAATTAAAAGGATATTTTTGTCATAGAACCAGTCATTTTATTTCATTGCTGTTAAAAAAAGTGTCGCTACCAACTGTGCACATTGATTTAATCTGTAGTTGTAGGATTTTGTGGAACAAAAAACACTTACTATAGTCCAGAAATCTCAGAAGCACAACCCTTTCTTGAGGTCTTCTCAAATTAAAAGAATAACTTAATAGAGAGTAGGCAAAATCTCACCTTCTCTACCTCCCCTTCCCTCCCTTTTCCCCTGAGGGAAATTTTAAATACAAACTGACAGCTAAATTCTCCCTTTATGATCACCTACACTTTCCTCTTTCCCATCCTGATTGTTGACATTTGCCAGAAGCACAATGAATCTTTAAATAGGAACTTCTGAAGACTGGTGTCATTTATTTTCCATCCTAAGCTAGAGAATGGATAGTGGTGAGTATATAGTGTTTTCCATTCAAGGCTATTAGCACATCTGTTTTCCAAAGCTTTAAGGGTTGCTATGTTTAGCAAAGAAGCTATTTTAGTTGCATCAGATCCCACAGGATTACAGCATTTCTGACATTGGAGTTTTTTTACTGGTAGAGTTTTAAGAATCTGAAAATTCAGATTGACCAAATTTTTTCTAGTGGAATTAGACATTAAAATTGCTGTAAAGGAAGAAGAGGAGTTGAAGGGGTGGATTTGCAAACTATCATGCTGTAGGAAGTGACTAAAGCCCCCTATTCCACACGCACCTGAAGGAATTCAAGTCCATAGCTCCTAGCTTCCAAGGCAGCAGCTTGTTCATTTAACTGTGAGGTCATCTGCTACAACTGTTATTCCAAATGAAACCCTTCAGTTATTGTTGAGCACAAGATTTAGAATATAAGAGCTAAACCTGGAGGTGAGACACCTGCATTTCAGGACACTTTCTGAACAGTCTAATAAAAAGCAGACTAAAAGTTCCATATCACCAAGGGACTTAAGTGTGACACTTAAATTAGTGTTTGGCAGTCTCGAAAGATGGTTTTGAACAGACTTGTATGGACACAGAAATGAGAATAGGGCAAACAATAGAATTAAAGAAAAATAAAATAATCCCCACATTTTTTCCCACCTGAAAAGATTTGGCAAATTTGGGTTGAAGTCATCAAGGGTTTTAAAAATGGCAATGGTGAAATGGTGGGTTTAGGTAAATTTTTATTTCTTGGAGAAAATTTTCCTTGATGTTTGATAAGAGTTCATAAGTGTATAAATACACAAAACATGTTAAAAAAATTAAAAAGCAATAAAATAATTGTATTAGGTTGTCTTTTCTCAAAATTCTTTCTTATACAAAGAGTTTTGACGAGCTAGCAGGTTCTTGTGGTTTATATTTATATTTTTATATTGCAGTTCTTTAAGCAATTGTATATGCCTGATTAGTTGTTAGAAAACAGATATGGATTTTTTTTCTGTAATATAAAACAAGTAATTAAATAATCTCATTGTCTATAGAGTTTGAAGCATAAAAAATAAATCATAGAGTAGGATGTCACAGTTGATTCTGCCTGAAAAGGGGTGGGGAGATTACTTTGTCATTTGTCCAACATTTAGTTAGATTTGATTAAATAAAAATATACAAAATCAGGCTCAGATCCAAGAGCAACACATTTTATTCTAACTGTTTTAATTTTCTGACCATATATTGAGGACACATATCAGCAGGTCAGTGACTACATTCCAAGAGTATTGTCAGTCAATAGAAATGCAACTGGTTTTGTATATTTATTTTTTCACAAATTTATCTAGCCAACTTGTCACAAGAAAACCAGATGCAGAAAAAAAAAATCATATTTGAAAATAATTTCTTTTCAGTCATTATCAATGGCACCATTGGTAAACACTGAGTACGTTTAACCCATCACACAGGAGGTATGCAGAACAGCTTGCTATGAATCTTGGCACACTATATCCTGGTGCTCTCTGGCATTTAAAACATATAGTCCCAACTGTTTTCCAAATGCGCTAAAAGCTCCGTGGGATCATGGACTTCCCTTTGCCATAGGATTACAGAAGCATGTGACCCTCTGGATATCTCTAGATCTACCCCATTCTCAAGGCAGGGACAGTTAGAGCAAGTTTCCCATGGTTGTGTCCATTTCAGTTTTGTCTCCAGAGAGGAGAGAGTCCACCAATTCTGGGAAATGCGGTCTAGTTCAGACACCCTTACAGTGATTATTTTTCCTTATGTCACTGCTTTCCCCTTAGCTACACAGCTGCTCATGCCACCAGCAGGGTTGGGGTGACCTGTCCCGGGTAAATCCATGCTGCGTGTTCCCAGTCACCACCTGAATCAGTCCTTTGCGTGCCTGGAAATGGCTTCAGGGAGAATTTGCTTCATGGTGATGCCTTAAGTTTTAGCTTTCATGTTTTTCAGATTCTGTGCTGCCTAGGTGTGTAGTTCTGAGCCTCATATTAGGTGTTAGTAAGCTGTCTTCACAGAGTAGGCAGACAAAACAAATCCTTTTCCTGCTGAAGACCAAGGACAACTGTTAGAAGTTTCAGGCCCAAAAGTATAAACAAGGGTGGGCTGAAGAGAGAAAACGAGAAGGATGGGACTTCATAATCTGAAGCTGTAATTGGATAAGTAAACCCAATATGCAAATGGACCAAAACTTATAAAATTGTAAAACCTCATGACTGATCGTCCATTTTGTGACCATTTGGGGTCCACCTTTCTTGTACTGTCCAAGGTGTAACCTTTAAGGCCTTTTAATAAATATCTACTTTATTCTCTTAACTCTGTCTAGTCTCTGTTCCAGGTCAGCCTATTTAAAGGCATCAATAGCCTTCCCAGGGAGTGAGCTGCTGATTTTCTTGCAGTTTCTTGGATCCTGTTTTCAGCAGGTAAATGTGATGCTTGTCTTTATTCCATGCCTTACCTATGTTCTCTTTTATTATGGGAGCTGTTTCTCTTCTACAGGTGTACTCAGTGTGCTTGGGCCTCCCCTTGGCCATAAGTTTGGCTCTCTAACACAAGTGCCCAGAAATTCTGGAAGAAACATGGACTACAGCCAGCTGCCCCATGTCCTCACAAGCCTTCTCTCAGGGAGAGTGTGAGCAGACCCTCTTTCACTGAAGAAAAAACTACTAAGTAAAAAGGAAACAACTGGTACACACTGCAAAAATGCAGATTAAAGGGCTTCCTAATGCCTACTCAACATTGCAAAGTGTAAAATCAAGGTTATTTTTTAGATATTTACCCTTGTTATAAAGCCTTTAGTGAGACATCACTCATAGGTGTTAAGGTACTCAGGTGATGAGACACATAAATTATATAGATAGTTCAGATAGCACAAAAGGTAAATCCAGTTGAAAAGGATAATGCCTAAGTTGGTTACCAGGACTGATTTTGTGTCATTCTGGATGCCGTATTCACATGCCGTATTTGGTAAAGGCCTGTCCAATCTGGACACCAATATGCAAAATTTAAACCAATCTGTGAGGTTCTGGCCAGAAGACAAGGCATTACGAATCAGACTAAATATCTGATCTCTGCCTTTCAGACTGCAAGCTCCTTATATAGCATTGTTTTTACCATATACCTTTAATTACTTCATATGTTGGGACAACCAAACAAACCCAGATATGATACTATGTTCCATGGTTTAACCCCAACTGGGAGCTAAGCTCCACACAGATGCTCACTCACTCACTCACTCACTCACTCNCACACTCACTCACTCACTCTCTCCTGGTGGAGTGGGGCAGAGAATCAGAACAGTTAAAATAAAGAAAATTTTGGGCTAAGATAGGTTACCAAAATATGAAAATTTTCCTCTACCACTAAAACTTTATTTTAATCTGTTTCTTTAGTTCTTTAGAATTGTTCTTCTAACGTGAAGTAATTAAAGCAGTGCTTTTCTTTTGGAAATAATAAACTGGCCATTGTAACTGGACAGAGAAGTATGAGATTTTGAAGTAAAAGCATCCCTGTTCAAAAAATACATACATTTGTTTAAGTATCTTGAGTGGCACACAGCAGCTTGTAACATAATCCTCTCTCCATCAGTTATGCTCTATTAGAGCAGTCTCAATTTCAAACCTGTTTGATATCAAGTTCCAAGGTAAAGTGGTTTAGAAAAGAAGTATCAATCTCAAAACATCTCCAGATAGATTTCTTGTATGTGTGTGTATGTACTTGTGTGTATGCATGAATGTATACATAGAATCTCATAAAACAGGTTTATCTAAATCAAGGCATAAAAGAACCAAGGAAATAATCTTCATATTTTACCTCTTGGCCTTGTGAGTCCCCTACTGCTCCTAGAACATGCAGAGTCAGAAAGGATACAGGACAAAATGAACTAGATTGGATTGAGAATTAATTTCCTTCAGACCTAACAATTCTTTTTTTTTTTTTTTAATGAGACTGTCTTAACTCAATTTGTGTGAAAAAGTTCAGATGTGGTAGGCTGAACCTGTGTATATGAAGGTAAATGTGTGTCTTAAATGAGTTGTGAGTTTATATTGCCCTGTAAAACTTTTCCATTTTTAAATGGAATATTCGAATAAAACTGCTGAAGTATGTGAGCTCTCCTCAGCCATCAAGTTAACTCCTAACCACTGGCAACTGAGAGGCTTTTCCACTCAGCACAGCCAAAGACAGATTAAATTAATAAAAGGGAGCAGGCTAGTGGTATAATCTGATCTGCAGTAAAACAGTCAGGTCTGGAAACCTCTGACTTTAACATGAATTAAAATCTGAAAGCTTTTTCTAAATTTTCATTGCCTTCCTGTGTTCCTACAGAGATTGCAGTTTCATGTGTCACAGTACCAGTCCTAGGATATTTTCCTTTTGTGGAAGCTCATTCCTACAGATTGTGAGTATTCTAAGAAAATGTATACGAAATAAGCACACGTATGCACACTGTATGGGACATTGCCCAACCAAACTGGAGGCTGAAGGAGAAAAGACAAGAGGAGAGGAAAATCCTGCCTTTAACAAGCCAGAATTACCAAACATGAGGCTACCTGGGAGAGCACTCTGCTCTCTTAAAAATGGGGAGCTCTGTGTAACAGCATCCGTTTATTCCACATAATTGGATGTCTTAAAATATGTTTAAATATCAGTGAGTGAATATCACAAATTATGTCACTTGGCAATCTTTGAAATCTCTTCTCCCTCAGGGTCAGCAGCAGGGGCAGTGAACCTGGAAGATGCTAACAAGGCTTTTTAAAGCCCAAGTGATGTCTCTCCAAATTGAAAATCTCTTAATCTACTCATTGGATTTTACAACACAAACTCTTTTCTCCATATATTTCTTTCTTTATATATCCTGAGAAGTAATAAGAAATAGTTTTTAAAATAGTTTCCAACTGCTACATATTAGCTTGGACAGTACAGAAAAAAAAACAACATGTGAATAGATTTTCTTTTTCCAAAAGGTTCTAATTACTGCCAGAGAAGACATAAAGTTCTACACCACTTCTAATTATGAAAACTATTTTGGACTTTGGTTGCAATTTTCCTTCATATTCTTCCATTCCTCTGCAACCCTACCCTATCTCTACTGTCTTTTGTGTCCTTTTTTTTCTGTGTTTCCGCAAATAGGACCATCATACCCCCTTAGTTTTAAGACTTTTATTGGAGAGATTAGAGCAGATTTTTAATCAAGACACCAAATGGACTTTGACTATGTGTGATAGGGGCACAGGCATTCCCAAAGGATCACATGACCACAGCATTGCTTTTCTCTGGGCAAACTGTGTTCAGTGGCACAAAGCTCTGCTGTACACTGTGCCTGGAGTGCTGCTGTTGAGGTCATTTATAAAAATGACTCTGGAGCCTCTCTTTTCAAATTGTCACTGTTTTGAACTTTGCGAAGTCAAAGTCCTCATCCCCAAGTTCTTCCTCCAAAAGGTCCTTCTTATCCTGTGTGCCCCAGAACTGAAAGCAGTACTTCAGATGATTACCTGAAAGTCCCTGAGGTATCTAGTGGGTCTTTGCAACTCAGAAACCCTACATGGTACTATAGCAGCATTTATGGAAGATCTTTATAGCATCATTTCAATGTACTTTACAAAACCTGCAGTTTACACAAGAAAAAAATGCCACAATTAAGTTCTTTGCATATATTTGCAAATAGAGGGAGAAAAAAAATATTTTTTACCTTTTTCTCTTAAAAATAATAATTGAGAGCAACAAAGAATTTGCACACAATTAGGCAAGGCTCACTCAGGGAGAGTTTCTGAAAATGAAAGAGACAACCTGAATACATGTGCAATTTTATTCTTACCATTGGCTGCTTTCCTTTCTGTGCTATTTTGATCTCTAGGCATATGCTTTTTTGCTTGTAATATGTTTATGCAAATTTGCTCCAATTGCTACTTGCAAGTGTTCACAACATGACAAGTATTCTGGCATATTTATGTGACATACCTTTTGAAAAGATGATGAGGACAGTACAGCACCACATTTGCAATGCTATAGATGAGGGCTGTCATGCTTTCCATTGTAAAACAATATTTTTAGAGGGTTTATAGTCTCAGAACAAAAATTATTTTTGGACCTTTGTTTAATATATATTACTGGAATACACATCTCTGGATACAATGTGAAAAAATTTAAGTAGAATTTAGACATTCAGTGCTAATGAATGTACACAATTTACAAGAAATGGGATTTTCCCCACATCATTATTCTTTAAAATTCTGTTTTGAAGCTGGTTTCAACTCTGCCATAGCTACATAGATTTAGGATACAAGTATGTGCACATCTGTTGTGATCCGTATAAAAATAAAACATTCCTGCAAGTGTGAAGAATGAATGCCCCTATGATGCAGGTGGCTTTAGACAAAAGATGGTAAAAAATCAAGAGATCTGTTAAAATACTGATGTTTTATGGGGAAGAAAAAAGAAAAAGGAAACAACCATAACTCAATGGTTTGTTTCTGCAAGATCTCATATGTTTCCTCTGCCACTTAGGCACATGTTAAGGATGTTGCAGACAATTGTTATTTTTAAAGGGGATTTTTTATGTTTTTTAGGTATATGTAAATGTTCTCCCCTGAAAAACATTCCTTAACTGCTTCGAGGAGCAGTTTTAACAGGCATTGTCTTTTTGCTATTTTAAAATACTATCAGATCTCCTTTGGATTCAAACATAGCATAGCAGTTTGCTCGTACTGGTATCAAAGCTTGTGGAACTTTGTCATTCTTTTCCAGGTACCTAATAACTGGAGAAAAATGGATGATGGCTAGCTAGAAGTAGTTCTCTTTAGGAACATCATCAACCAAGGGAAAAAAGTCATCTTCCGAGCATCCTCTAAAATTTGTTTGAAAGGAAAAGCCAAATTCAGCAAAAATTAATGTTCCTCTGCTCACCTTGATCTTCTGCAAAACCTAGTTGTGTCAAATTCCAGTGAAAAGTTTTTTCTACTACAAGAATCTAATCACCTGAAAAACTAGGGATGTCTCAATACCATTCTTCTGCCCAGAGTCTCAGGGTATTGCACCAGCCATTACTAGGCCCTGCATCAGCAGTTTCTGTGATATAACTGAGCCACTGCTGTCTTGTGTGCAAATTTAAGAAACCCAGAGTGGTGCCACAAGTGCCTCTGGCTTGGCAAGTGATGGCATCCTGTAAAGGGTGGGACACGTGGAGCAGACTGACAGTTCCAACATCAGTTCCTTGCTGAAATACCACACATTCAAACAGCCTGCATGCAAACATGCAACCACACCACCACAACTTTGCATCCAGGTGAGCCTCAAGCACCTTTGTTCAAGGTCAAATCAGCTCAAACTACAGGCAGATGAGGTACAAGCAGCATCCCTATGGAGAGGTAAGAAGAGAATTATCTACCCAGCCCTGAAAAAAAAATGGGTAGTTTTGTTTTTTGTGCTGAGAGGACAAAGGTTCAGCCCAGGTGTCATCTTATACCCATGAAGTTCTGTTCCTTTGTAGGTGGCCTAACCCCCGAGGTGCTTGAAGTCCTTAAACACTGCCGTTCCTCACCAGAAACCCTCCAGAGCCATTAGCTTTAGGTGTTCATTCAAGCCAAGGAGCACACAGGAGCTGGTTTCTACTTACTAGAGAGGGAAACCCTTCACAAAGCCAGGTGTTAGTGGGAGCACTGGGCCGGGAAGTATGGAATCACACTGAAGTCCTATCTACTCACATGAGTGCAAGTCAATGGACCAGGAGAGCCAACACAACACTGTGCCCTGGGCAATCTTTCCAGGCCACTCACTCTCCCCAGTCTTCCTGAAACAAGCAACAGCAGAAATTGTGCATGTGGAAGGAAAATGAGAAAAGAAGGAAACCAAATCTCTTTTAAAAGTTAGAAGACTTGGCTAGCAGAGGGGGAAGCTGCTTCTGGGTCCTTTCACTCTTCTGTAGGATAGTTATGTGAATTCTGTAGAGTGCATAGGTGAGAGCCCACACCTTCCATGGGTCATAGGCTGCTCCATGGCTTGTGTCCACAAAGATTGATGGGTCTAACTTCACCAGGGAGGTTGAGCATAGCCATTCCTTTTTATTCCTAGCATCCAAAGTTTCATAAACTGTACTGAATGTGCAGGACACACCAGCTTCCCTCCTCCATATATATGCAGATACACACAGATCATGGTGTAGCTCAAAGCCAGGTTTCTGCCCTGAAGCAAACATAACTGGAAGGTCATTAGAGAGCAGCAGATGATAATGCTGTTTCTTTCGTCAAAGTAAAGCCAGGCCTGATCTATTATGTGCTGCCTATATTTCAAAATGCATATGGGTGCCTACCATTCCCAACTGGTAAGCTTGGCCTTCAGAGGATTGTGTACTAGCTGGAGATAGTGTACTAGCTCCTCCTTTGAGATCTGCTTTCTGCCTTTGAATTTAAGAACTTTATTCAAAGACACTAAAATTCCCCCTCCATTTTCCCTCTTGCAACAGGTCTTGGCACTTTGCTACCTAACCCTGCCTGCTGTCCCAAATAGACTCCATGAAAAATTGAGGTTTATTTATGCTATCCTTTTCAGGATAATATGATTTGAACAAATTGCTTAATTTTTTCTTTTAGCTTAAAACTTTATTTCAATTCTAGGAGAAAATGAATAATAATGAGCCAAAAAATAATTATTTCCTCAGATTAAAAAGTAAAACAAAAACCATTCCTGTTCATTAAAGAGCAAAAATCACATTCATTCAGAGAAAAAACATTTTTAAAAAATCTTTGCATTTTAGATTTTTATGTAAATCATGTGAATCATTCCAACTTCAGGAAAGAGTTGGGCTGATGTACCTTGTACTTTACCCTATGTGGGGATTTTTTCACAAAATATAAATCAACAGTCCTGCATGGAAAGACAGTCTTCCTCAGTTTTCACAACCCCACATGTCTACTGGTACATTTATGCCCTAGTCCACCTGCTACCATGGCATCACGCCCACTCATACTAGGTGAGTACCTCACAGAAGCCAATCAACAAATCTCTGGATGGCTTGGGGAGGTTAATACACAGAATACCACTAGTCAGGTTTTTGAAGAGGCTCCTGGCACATCTTGTGTTTTTAATGATTAGGATCTCACCCTCAGGGCTGTGTGTTACCAGCTCAGCCCTTGTAGCAGCAGACTAGAGCAGATGGCCTGGCAAAACCAAAAGGTTCTTGCCTTTTCAAAAATTAAAGATTAATTTGTTGTTTTCTTCTAATAGGAAATTTCATGCTGACGAACAGCACTGAGCTGACAGGCTTCTATTTCTTCATCCATCTTCTGTTCAGAGAAAATCATAATCATCCTTACATTAACTCCACTGTCTGTCTACATCTTTCCAGGCAGTGATGAGAGAATATTTCAGCACTCCCAGGTATTTTGCCTTTGGCATCTCCATTGTGGTTTCCAAGGAAGATGATATCATCATGTGTTTATAGATGCATTTGTTTGTTTTTCATGATGTGGGCAACAGTCTACTATGAGCTGGCTTGAGCTCCAGTTATATCATATAGACTAACCATCTGGCTCAAGATTAATTAAGGGTAGCATTTTTAGCCATTACTGCAGATATATAACATGAGACAAAAAACCTTCTTATTGGATAAGCAATCACCTTGTCACTCAAAGCAGCCAGATTAGTCAGAGTGTGGTGCTGGGTCCTAGTAGACTTTGATGGTCTGATCAGCAGTGGTGAGTAATAGAAGTGTGTTTCAGAGTATTAAACAAGTGGAAAGGATGAAAGGGGATTAGCCTTTTCTGAACACAGGCAATGGGAATTAACCGTGGTTCATGAGTTTTCTGCTGGAAATTTTCATGTTCCTATGTGAACACAATGTATAACAAGAAAGGGTTTGTGAGATTCAGTGCAATGGAATCTGGTTTTATATTTAGCCAATTTAATCTATTTCAAAAGACAGAAGGATTGAAACAGTGTTTTGCTGAAAATGGCAATGGATATCCACACTGTTTATCCAATGCTACTAGCTCTTTTTCAGGCTTTTCTAAAGCCCACACTCCAAAATCTTTACCATTTTGAACCTCAAACCCTCATAGGAGGTCATTAAGCATAAAGGCAGCGGGACTGCACAGCTGCTCCTCCAGTCATACTAATCTCTAGACAGATGCTCTTCATGTTCATGGGCTGTGATGAATGCCAAAGAAACTATTAGAGAACAGATTGACTTTGACTGGACCATGATCCTTCGAGAACTGGTTTCAGACTGCAAGAACTGAGGCACCACATAGTGAGTCGCAATGCAAATGACAATGTGATCAGACAGAGTTGCTTTTCGGATAGATTTTCTCCTCCAGCATTCCTGAATGCAGTCTTGCTTGAAGAGACAAAACCCAACACTAAAGAAGACTTCCATTATTTTTTCTTCTGTTTATTTGCTTGCTGAATTTGCTGCAGCTAGCTTGGCTGCTCAACTTTGCCCAAGTCTGACTTATAAAGAGATTCCTAGACATTTCTGTATCAATCCTGTGTCCATCCAGTGGCTGCTATTATCTGTTACCATAACTTTTGGAAGTATTTAAAAAGTAGAAAAGAGTGGGCTAGAGGAAGACAGTCATTCTCCACCACACTCTGCCCTTCCCTGCAGAGGAGGCCTGAGCAGAACTTAGTTGTTACAAAACTCAGAGATCACATCTGCTCCCCTCCTCCAAGGCTCACAGAAAGATCACATGCCTTTATTGGATCTGAGTCCAGGGACCTGTCTGCCCAAAGAGAGGTGTCATCTGTGGTATATCCCACCACAGACCTTACTTTTCTGACCTTCATGGCTACAGCAGATGTTCTTGTTATGTTGTTATTCTGGGGATGGGAGCCTCCCTGGGCTCCTGGGCTCTCATCCAGCCGCAGCTGTGGAAAAAGGATACATATAATAATAATGGAATCTTCTTTCTGTCCTTGCAGCTTACATCATCTTGGCACCAGCAGGCAAGGTAGCATTAGTCAGTCAGTCATAGGGCTTCTGTGGACTTCTCTTCCAAACCACCACCCTTCTCTCTCCATTGTCACACTGCCTTTGCTCTTATTCCCACTCTTTCCCAACTGGAGTGATTTCAGACCTAGGAAATAAAGAGTTGCTTTTCTGCTGACCACTGTGCATTTCCTCAACTCATACCTCCTACAAGTGCTAACTGTGATATTTGGAAACACAGGAAGCTCCATCCACTTGGTAATGGTGTACCCATGTAAAAGTCTTGCAGTGTGTTGCTTGCAAAGTAACAAATGCCTGTGTCGACCTTTTTTTCTATAGACTACTTCTCTGGTCTATGCCTTCTATAAGGAGTAAAATATAAGTTGTTCCTACCACAGATTTAAAGAGGATTTTGAGCAATATATTCCTTTACATATATCTCAAGCAGCTACATCCCTGAAGGATCTCTACTGCATGGGAAATACCCTGAAGGGTATCTGTATTGCATATGATTGCACCTTTTTTGAAAGATATACAGAAAACTACTTCAAGTTGTTATGCAAACAGTCCCTAGTTGTTTTGTATAGGGATTCACTGGAAGAAGGAGCAGAATCTGTAAACATAAAGAATGATGAGGAGGCAGGGGGAACACTTGGGGGAAAGGAAAGTAGTTCACAGTATGCTATGCCATAATGATGGGCAAAGCTGTGTAGTCTGATTTGTCAAAAATAAGGAAATGTTACAATTTTTAGGCCTGTTATAGCTCTTATTTAATTTTGCAGAAGCTTGTAAGAGGCCATTTATTTTTAACAAAAAACTCTTCCCTGAAACTACAGCTTGCCAGGAAAACCAACGCCACTGTTGCACATTGACTTAATCACAAAGAATGAAAATAAAATGCTCTTAACTGACATCCAGGAAAACCAGCTGAATTGAATTGCAGTTAAACAGGTACAGCACAGTCTTGACAAATGGGAGAAGACACAGAGGACCAGAAATGGAAATGAGTTTTCCATGTTAACAAAGTCTAAAAGTGTTACCATCTATGTGTCTGTGCTAAGCCTGCTGATGGGCTAAAATCAAACAGAATTCCTGGACCAGAATGAAAATCTCAGGAAAATGAGCACTACCTTCGTATAAAAATAGGGAATCCGGAATTTTTGCCTTTGGCAGTGAATAAAATCTGAAAGCAGACTGTGTTCTATTCCACCTTAAAGATCTGGTATGCTTAAACATTATTTCACATAAAGCATGGAGGCATATATCCAGTTTTCTTTTCTTGTTAGCACCACCCCCCCCCCCCTTCAATTTCATCCTCTCTGTTTCTTCTATCTGTCAGATTCCTTAGGGAAGACATGTGCAGCTTGGACAACCCAAACCAGAGTTCTTTCTCCTTAAGATTTGTTTATGTTTGCTATTTCTTCCAACATGCTTCCTATTTTTTCTGCCAAATAGCATTCACAAAAGCCCTCTAAAGAGAATAGTAAGAAAAAGGCTGAACAGAAGGTGTTTAGTCTGAATGCTGGCTTCACTTCAACAAATCAAGTGAGTATGTTTCAGACAACTTTGTAAATCACAATGTGAACACAAACACTAGAGACACATCACATTTCACTTTTGGATAGAAGCATGAGGTTCAAAATGGAAGAAGAGGGGTTTTTTTTGGTGGTTTTTTTTTTTTTTCTTTTTGGCAGATAGGACATTTGCAGAAGGGATCTTAAGATCAAACACTAAGAAATACACGAGAGAAAAGGACAAGTAAAAGAAGGCATTTAACTTTTATGTGGTTGCATTTTATTGTGACCAGGGTTGAACCCTTCTATTTACAGTTGTGGAGAAAGAAAATATTTTCCTGACCACAGTTGAAGAGAGACCCTGACAGGGCTTTCCTGCTTGCCATCTCCCATGTCATCAGTGTTTTCTGGGAGAAGAATTTGAGGTGGTTTTCCACCTAAGTGGTTACAGCTGTTTCCACAGGATCAGTCAGATGGAGTTTCTGCCTCTGTTTATTTTGGCTCTGATTTTCGGCTGGAGCCCAGCAGGATGACAGTGTTTGCTCTGGGTCTTGGGACTTTGGACAAACATTCCAGAATTTCTGACTTCTTAACATTAATGTTTGATGAATTCTGCTCTTAATTTCTTCTGGAAAAATGTCAAGCCCACTGGGGATTACCCTTAGTCTTACAACAGTCTTTTATTTTTTTTTTTTAATGGAAAAAGAGAAAATCATTTACTAGCCTGTGAAAATGAGCATGCTTTAAACATTAGAGAACGCACTTTTTTAAAGCTGCAGGCTTCAGTTGTTTTGTAATTTTTTTTTTGTTTGTTTTCTTTTCTTTTTAATTTTCATGTTAAGAACACTGCTTGACAGGAAGTATCTACAGCTAAATCTTCCGCAAAAAGCTGTTCCACATAGGGCTTTAGTTGGGAGGGTTATTATTCAGAAGTTAAGTAGCTCTTTCTCCAAGTTGCTGTTTTGATAGCCTCAAAACATACTGCGTCAATTCACTGTTGTCAAAGGCGACCTTTAGAAATCAAAATAAACACCCAGGTGAAATTCTGACCCCACTGGAGAGAACGGCCTTTATCATTGACTTCAGCAAGGTCAGGACTTCCTCCTAAGGACCTTATCTCTTGAACAGCACAAGTCACACAAGTCACATCTTCAGGAACAGTTACTCGTTCAAAGAGATGGATAGAGAAATGTATTTACAAAAATATGCATAAATGACCAGAATGAAATCTGTATTAAAATTATATTCAGCAAGCACACTATGTTGAATGAATTGGCTGCTGGTTTTTGTACCTGCATACCTTTAGCTTGCAAGGAACATCCCAGCGTTAGGTACATACCTAAATGATACTTACACCATTATAAGCTGACTTCAGGTTAGCTAGACACCTGTACTTCAGAGGTCAGCATCTAATTGACTTTAAAATACCACTAAAAATTCATGTTATAGAGTCCTGTGTGTAGCACAGGTTCCCTCCAGAGACTCCTACAAATCAGAAGGAGGCAGATGGGGATTAGGCCCAGATAGATCTTGGAAGCTTTTTTAGGTCCTAGGTCTCAGTTCTCTTTTTCTTCTCCTCACCTCTTGTCCCTCCTTCAGTAAAAAAGAGGGAATCAGGGCTTCCTCGGGTGACACAAATAGTCTTATCTTTGTTTATTTACACCCGCTAAAGAACTCTCTTCAAGAGTTATTATAAAGCTTTCAAAAACAAACAAAACAAAACCAAAAAAAAAAAGGAAACGGAAGAGATTTGTGTAAATATATTTGTGTAAATATGACGAGACACAGGAAGGTGGTTTCCTAATGAATATACAAGCTTTCACAGCTGCAGTTTCATGCAAATGCTTCACAACTTTTCACAGGCTGCAGGCAGTGTACATGGGCCGTGGCAACAGCATCCACTTGAATGGAGATCTTACACTGAGGGACAGATCTAGTTTATTATTTGGAGTCTGATTACTGTCCTTCTCAGTCTGTGCTGTCAGTGGTCTAGATAAGGAATATATATAATCTGTACCCATATGTTTGACTTTATTGTGCAAAACACCCAGAAAGAGCTGGAGGAAGAAGAAAAGTTTTGTAGATGTGAAACATTGTGTTTATACTTTTACATGCAAAAGGGACAGGTCAAACCATTTATTGAAGCTCATGCCATAGCACACATCCCTGTGGAAGAAAAAGACAAAACAAAAACCAGCATAACACTCTGAAAATGTCTTCCTTGGGTATTTTCAATGGACAAAGAGCGATAGACCCACAGTTATGAACTTTTGCATTCATTCATTCATTCATAATATAAAACACCATGAGAAGAAAGTTGATTCTCACCCTTATCTAAATCCAAATAAGTTTACCTTTTGGTATCTCTGTACAACTTTAATCATCCATCTTTCATTTCAGAATAGAAAAATGTGTCTTTTTTTTTACTTGAGTTGACAAACCCGGGTGGCTCTGCTCAGTTTCAACGCTGACATCCTGATCTAAAATATGAGCAAGGGAAGGTAGCAGAGAAAAGTGTTGAGTGAGATCCCAGAGGATAATAGATGCTCTTTTGTACAAGAGAAAGCAATCAGCATGTGAGTGTAAGTGAGGCAGGAAGTTGGAAATAGCAAGACTGGAATTCTTTATCTGGTGTCATAGGTAAAACAAAAGCTAAATATATAACATAAAATTAAAAAGAGAGGTTCTCAAAACAACAGTTTGAAAAGTTTGGCTGCTCCACCCTATGGATGCACAAGGCTTTCCTTCAAAATGACAACCAGAAAAGAAGAGACAACCATTCTAAAGCCATTTTTAATTGATTGTCAAAGTCCACCTTCTATTTGTTGAGCCAATTTTTTATTTAAAAAAAGCATAGAGTCTTTGGGTATATTTTACCCAGGTAGCTGGGCCAGCCCTTTGCTTGGAAGTTGAGGGGTAATGCAATACCTGAAATATTTGGAAATGTGTTCAGTCTAGTCTAGATAGAAGTTTACAGTGAGTAGAACAAAAGGTTAACCATGCAATTCACTTCCGTGAGATATGACGTAGGAGGAAGGAACAAGACTATTAGAATGGTATTGTCAACTATATAGATGTATAATATATATATATATTTTTTAAATTCTCATGCTTTGGACCATATTTACTTAAAGGCATGATCTTGTAATAGCAGGTAAATAGGGTATATTAACCAGTTGCCAAAGATACAGTGGAACACAATGTAAAACACTGAGTCCATGAGATGACTGGAACCTGCATGTCATGCGTCTTGATAAAATTCTGAGCAGCTCCTAGTGACACAAATAATTTGTCTTGCAAGGAAGAGGGTACTTGGATTCTTAACAATATTGGTGAAGATTTATTCACTGTATGAATGTTTGCAGATTGCATAGTTATTAGGGGAAACGTATTAAACAGTGTGAGATCATAAATAATGCATTCATGAGGAATGTGGGTGTGATTCTTGTAAAAGGAGAACCAGAAGAATCTGTTACAAAGTTGACATTCCTCTGAATAAGGCAGTTTAGCTATTGTTGCAATGGTCAATATTCCCAATGTATCAACTATAGAGGTTTACTATTTTTCATTTTTAGTTAGAGGAAAAAAATACCCTCAATCTATATTAAATCCATATGGCATTTGGAACACAGTGAATACAGTTTTCTAAAACCATGAAGTGATTTACTGATATGTAATTTCAAATCTATCCTTTCCAGGCACTGAATTCGTGAGCAGAGTTTGGAAATACAAAGACAGCATAAAACTTTGTTCTGCTAAACCAAGTCCACAGCACATCATCATACAAAGCAACACAGACCTAGAATATGAAAAACCATACTCAAAAAAAGTAAGAATAATTCCTTGTTGGACTATAAATGTGTACAGATACATATCCAGATGGACTGACCAGAATAGGTTTCTTTGTTAGTAATGGCTAATTGCAGCTGCTGATGTTTTGCTGGAATATTTTCCCAACTCCTAGTTATATAAAACAAAAGTAAGACACTCTGAAATGCAGTCAGAATGGTATAAACTTGATTTAGAATAAATATCAGCATGGCCAGCAAAACTGAACCATCCTTTTAAGCATGCTGAGCAGGTAAGCCTATGATAAGAAAGTCAATGAGAACCAGTTTACACATCAGCAGAAGATGGTTGTATAAATAGAACTGCAGAGTGGAAATGAACTCTGAGTAAACCAGGGAAGGGTTTTATTCAGAAACAGGCAGTTGCAGCATAAAAGTTTGTCACAGGCTCCCCAGGGAAGTGGTCACAGTTCCAAACCTGCCAGAGTTCAAGTGCTTGGACAGTGCTCTCAGGCACACAGTGTGACTCTTAGGGTATCCTATGCAGGGCCAGAAGTTGGACTTGGATGTTCTTTGTGAATCCCTTCTGACTCAGGATATTCCATGATTCTATGACTCTATAATGTAGTGTTACAAATATCACGTTATACCAGCAATACACGAAGGCAAGAAAAATGTTTTCAGGTCTGAGGAATGATCTGTTCTCTGCTGTTGTGTAGCCATTTGCAGGAGATATGCAATTAATCTGGAAGGAACACTTCTGGTACTGGAAAGTACAGGTGAGTTTAACATTGTCTTCATGAGGCTGATTGTTTTCATATCAATTCCACAGTAGTATATAATCTGGTAATAGGAGCACCTCAGCTGGAGCAGGTAATACTTTTTCCCACATAAAATGCAAAAACTGTAGGATAATCAACGACACAGGTGATGTTTCAAAATAGTGCTAGTTGGGCGAAAAAGAAATAAGGAAGACATTCTCAGTCACATATTATGAACCCTCATGTTTGATGCAACCCTCATTTGGCCAATAATCTGGGACAAGCATATTTTTATCATCATAAATGATTTTAAAAATATATGTACAATATCTAATTATGTATAAATGTATAAATATATTTGTCATCCATAGGGTTTCCTAGAAATTCAGGCCCTAATGAAACAAAATGCTTTAGTGCCTCGGGGCCTTTGGGAGCTCATAAAAAATTATCTCTGCAGGTCAGGCTTGAAGTGCACTAGCAGCAAAGTGTGAAAATGCTGGCATTTTTTCAGTGATCAGTGGCTTTTAGCTGCCAGAACAGACGCCTTTAAAAATAAAGAGATTAAATAAAAATTCTCAAGAAAATTGCAAGAAAATTATTTATTCTGCTATTTAATACACAGATTACTGTACGTCTGTCTTTCCTGAGCTACTGGAATAGCCGATGGATATCAAATTAAGGTGATAAAGTGCAGCTAAAATTTCAGTCAAAGAAAAAGACAGGTTGTAAAAGGAAAGATAGAACAAAAGAGCTTCAGTTGCACTGAAAAATCAGTGGCATTAATCACTCTAGAAAAGCAGTTTGGAAAATACCCCAAACAGTCATTGTCACGAGGAGGTATTAAGGGCACCAGCACCTCTCTGAACCAGTAATTGACAGTTATGTCTACAGCCAATTATTTACTGGTTCCTGGTAGTTCCTCTGGAGCTAATTTTACTGAGTAGAAAGAATCAACTTGTGGTTAAAAGGGACTGTAAAAATACCAGCAATTTGTCGTTCCAGACAGTTTTTCCTTTGTCTTTTCAGCAGCAGCCTGCAGCGAATACAAGGCTGTCTCGTCATTGTTGCCTGTCATTCATTGCACTGGTTTGTTTGTCTCAGAGCAGAAGAGGTAAGGCAAAGGCATGTTCTAAATAAGTGTGTTGTACTAGTCAAGACTGTAAATAGAGACAGGGTATGAGAGTACCTCCCACTGAACCATATAAATAGCTTTGTTGAAACACAAGCTTTCTCTTAGGAGAAAAATGTTTTCAGCTGAACTAAAGGTCTTTAAAAAGCAATTTTTCACTGATTTACACTATGTTTTCTTAAAACAAAATAAGAATGCAGTCACATAAAGGAGGACCTGCATGGATGAATTGTTCCTCTCATTTAGACAGGCTTTCATGTTGAACTGAGCTTGTTTTGAGCTGCTTTTAACATATTCTGCCACAGTTAACAGCTTCAAACATTTATTTTAAAAGGCAGAAAATTATTGTTAATTTTATGTTGTCAAACAGCCAGTCCATGCTTCATTTGGGAGCTAGCAGAGAGAGACAAGCATAAGAAACATCCTGCTATCTAGTGGAATGGTAATTGTTTTCTAATCAATTTAACAAATTGAGTGTAAAAGAAAAATGCTTCACAAGGGAAATAGTTCAACTCCAGTCTTGAATCTCTGTCAGTGTGTCAGTGTCCCCTCACTCATTCTTCTAACACACCTTCTTCAGCCAGGAACTGAACCCCATATGCTGCCAAATATGAGAATTTTTTAACATTCTTCCCCACCTGAATCCCCCAGTTTCCTCTTGCCTACTTCCACTCTCTTTCCTTAACAAAGTATGTGCCGTTATTCCATTATTTTTATTTTCTATGCTATTTCAAATTCTTCCTCCAATCTGTTCTCCCCAAGGCCTCCAAAGCCCAGCCATGCCCAACGCAGGTGTTCTTTTTATCCAGTGATGCAGGCACTGCAAATCCCAGCTGCCCTCTCCTATTTAAAAGAGAGCTACAGTATCTCACGCATGACTGTGGAGAATATCCATCCCAGAGGCAGATAGCAGGTGAACCTGAATAGGTGAACCACAGAAAACAGAAGGCAGAGAAGTTCAGGTGAGCCAGACAAAATGGACCACAAGAAGCACAGACTCCAACCATCCCTTCAACTCTTTATGCCTAAACTACTAACAGCAACTAATCATAGAATGCTGCCGCTCTCTTGGAAACAAAGGGAATTTTTTTCTTCATGTTTGGGAATGGCGCTCTAAGACATTTCAGGGTTTGGGAGCATGCCATATAAATTATTTTGGAATACTGATTTGGACTTCCATGTGTGTAGCTACCTGGGGTAATGCGAATGAAAACATTACTGGATGCATGCTACCTGCCGCAGCTTTCACGAGTTAGTTAGTGATCCCAGGCCCAGTGTCATTATAACAACAGCTTAGATACAGAGCTAGGGAGTGCAGATGGATATGAGCCACATGTGGATTGAAAATCAAAAGTTTCCTTGCATCACTGTTCACAGGATAGTTCACATTGGAAGGGACCAGTCTGGTCCAACCTCCCTGCTCAGTCAGGGCCATCCCAGAGCACATTGCTCAGAATTGCATCCAGATAGTTCTTGAATATCTCCACTGAGGGAAACTCCACAACCTCCCTGGGCAACCTGTTCCTGTGTGTGGTCACTTGCATAGCGAAGAAGTTCATCTTCATGTTCAGATGGAACTTCCTGTGCACTGGTTTCTGCCCATTGCCTCTTGTCCTGTTGCTGGGCACCAACAAGATGATCCTGGCTGTTTGCTGTATCCCTGCCCTTGTTTTGCTTACACGTAATTATTTCTGAACATGTAGCTGTAATTTTGGATTGCTGAATTTTATAGCTTTAATCTGATGTTCACGGCCACATCTTATGACAGCTGTAAAGTCTCAGTGACTATTCTTCACTTGACTTCCCTTAAAACTGCACACCAAATTGTATGGACTAGTGAAGCATTTGGGCTTGACTACATAAGCAGATAACTGGTTTCAATTATTTTAGCTGTCCAGAATTCATTTCCCTGAACAGAAGGGCTTAGTCAAATACTAAAGTCAGGTTCTGCAGGAGGAACCTGTTTGCCTTCAGCTTTCACTGAATTTGTCACAACTCTACTTGCAGCACATTTTGGAAGGACATATTTTAAGACATATTGCTATACAGCAACTAAGTCTCAGAGGTAAATCACATATCTAGTCTGAAAAGGCAGGAAAAAGAGGAAGGAAAAAGGTCTCTAAAAACTTTCATGAATGGCTAAGGGAGAAGCATACGGAATTTTTGAAGGACCGTATTTCTCCTAACAGTTAATAATTGCCCTCACGTACAGAGCAGTGTTTGTCAGGATAGACCCCAAAACATTTTAGAGTGTCCAACTACTACATGCACAACTTCACTGAAATGCACTAAGCTATCCTCTGAGGAAAAAAGGCAGCTGGTATTGTGGAACAAAGGGTTCTGTGATACTGGACACGTATGAAAGTTTAGTTCTCGTAAAGTGAGATACTAATTGACAACAATAAAGATCTTGCTTGGGTTTGTAAAGGAATGAGGCATCTTGATAAACAGTTATCCTGCATTACACTGAACATGAAAGGAAGAGAGATTTCCTGACATGAGCATAAAGAAAAAAATCATTCAAGAGGAAGATAGCTTCTTCTTGAATGGCTCATGGAAATATCATCTCCTAGTGTTCCCTGATTTCAGCTTACTAAAAGGATATGCCAACGGTCTAGTTTTGCCTGGCTCTTTATTGTGCTTACAAGCAGTGACAATCCTCACGTTTAGGCCACTAAGTCCCTTCTGTCAAGGTTCTGTCACAAGCTGTGGTTGAGAACTGGAGGAAGATGCTACTGTCATGAAATAAATAAATTAACACAGAATTGTAAAAAATTATCACATCATAAAATGAAAATGTGTTGCTTGGTATCCATGGCAACTGCAGAAACCAATGCTCTTTAACAGCCTTGCCTGAAATCATGTAAACTGCTTTGATAAAACATGAATTGTGGCAGATGGATATGTGAAAATAAAAATAACTTTACATCCAATCTATTGCCCACATGGGACACCCTTGAAATAGTGAGAGTTATGTAACCCTATCAGGAGTCCTTCTGTTATGAGACCAAGATAGAGGTAGCATTTTTTCCATCCATCTAAACAGAGTTTAGAATGGGTTCAGCAGAAATTGTGTAATAACTAAACATAGGAAGCAAATGCTCCCTAGCATCTCTGAGAAGTAAATCTAACCCTGAGCTCCACAGAAGGCGAGCCATGAGTCTCTTGTGCCAGGAAAGGGACTAGTTTTTGGCTTTGACCCAATTTCACGGTTAGAGCACCTGCTTCATGGCATAGGCTAGAGCCACAGATTGGCTTTCTGTAAGCAAGAATCATGAGAGAACCGTGACAGAGGTGAAAACAGAGCCAAAGTAGCCAGCCCCAACCACCTTCAATACTGCTCCATGGATCAGTAGTTGGCTGGTTGTTTTTCCTTCAGAAAAGAAAATCTACCCTCAGCTCAATATGAGCCATCACTGAATGAACTGGATACCAGTTAGTGTCAGAGAAAATTAGAACCTGAGTCTGTGAGCACCAGATTGCAGCCTACTGCTCTGGTTTTAATAACCTTTCCCTTAAATGAGCTAAGTCTTGCTTTATATTTTACTCTTGTACAACAGCTCTGGAATATACGGGTATCCATCACTGCAGGGAATGAGGGTGAGAAGCACGTGGAAGAATTAGGAATTGCTCCAAAATCTGAATCTACAGTTCTGGTAAGAAGAGCTCATATTTATTCAGAGGTTGTGTGGTGTGAGCAGTCAGGGTTCCCTCCCAGACTAAGGGCATTGTCTGCTCAGTGCATGAAAAAGCAACCCCAACACTGTAGATCTTTCCAAGACAAGAACCATGTCAGTGGTCTTTATTTTTTCTCTCTCCTGGAAATTAAACTAAATCTATCAAACCCATTTTGTGGCAAATTAAACTATATCTATCAAACCCATTTTGTGGCACCTGATAAGTCATGAAACAGAGATTACTTTTCATCTTTACAAATCTGAACACGTAAAGCTGAATATCCAAATTTTAGTAAATTTAAAACCATAAATGCTCTGGATTAACATCACCATCTCCAAGACTGGTGCCCTCTGCCAGTGCTGGAGCTGAGAGACATCATTCATGAATTGTAAAAATATCCCCTTTCTCAGGAACACACATGGCTTTTTCTCTTTATCCCTAGTAGTGTTATCAGATAGTAATATGTAAAGTCTGTTTTCACCTTAAGCTTATCATGTAACTAACAAAAGCAAAGCAAACAAATACCTAAAATGTGTGCTTTGCAAATAGGACCTCTTCCACTGGAAATGCCATGCCTACTTCTCATTTCCCTTCTTCTGGAAATCTCCTTGTCCCTTTCAAAAGATGCAGGTCACATGAACTCCAGGAAGAGTTGTTTTAAGTCAGAACAGGGTCCAGTCCAGAAATGAGATCAAATGCAATTGTTATGTTAGTGAAAGAGAGTGACTTCAGAAATAGGCTATGTAAACACTGGAGGAAACTTCATGTTTCACTGTGGAAGTGCACTAGGGGTTGAGCTCACAAAGCCACACCGTCGATTAATCACAACTGGAGAATGGCAGTTTACACTACCCCATACCTTGTTGGAGTCACAAATGAGCTCAACAAGTACATGAAGAGGCCCCAAGGTATTTTAGGTTAAAAGATCTTTCCCTCATTTTGCTGGGTTCTAGCCTGTTGTCTTCTGAGTAAACACTTTTTCTCCGCAGTTTATTTAATGGGACTCAATTGTATTTTGTTTTATTTTCAAGGTGGAGTCCAAAATTTAACGTTCTTTCTTGAAAATGCAAAAAACCACACTGGTTTTCGGCACTATGGTGTTTACTTGAAAGTAACTGTTTTGTCAGTGGGGCATGTGAATTATTGCACTCCTGGAAAATAGCTCTTTGGAGACTTACACTTTTCATTCCAGTTCTTCTATCGAGTCTCTTTAGCTCCATCTTGTGATACGCTCATATTAGAGTCTATACATTGTAATTGCCATCTCCTTTTTGCTGTCTCAGCACTGTTGCTGATTCTTTAATAATCAAAAAGTTGCATTTGAAGAAGCACAGAGCCATGAAAAACAATTGGAGCAGAGAAAGGTCGAGCAATGTAGTCCCCTTGGATTTATTTCATCATAAGAAATGAACCTGGACCTTTATGAACACTAATAACACAATTTTAATAACAGTGGATATTTTAAATGATGATTATAATGACAATAAAAATGTCAGTTCTTTACAGTGTTCTTATGTGAAGCTTCAGAGCAGCTTAATATAACTGCTTAAAATTGTGTAAATAATACTTTCAATACAATAATGTCACATTATTCATATAACATGTTTTTGCACACTGTGTGTGAAAAAACTGAGACAAACAATGATGTCATGTTTCTGCAGTAATAAAGGTCCTGAAAACTACAGTGTCATATAATTCTAAAAATGTTTTGGTTTTGTTTGTCTCCTTGATGGAGAGATAATAACTGTGTAATTGATTTTATATACTAGTGACACCTGAAATAAACTGAAAGGAATAAACAGACTCCTGGGAATATATAGACTCTTGAGCTGCTTTAAACTCCAGAAATACAGCATAATATATGTCAAGATCCAGTCTACATCCTGTCAAAGCTAACATCCCAGAAAAACAGAGTGAGCCCAATTTCAGTCTCAGAGACACTGGTACAGTTTGGAGGCAGAATTTGTCAAATTCACCCTTATGAGACAGAATCTTCCTTTTTGTGTTCAGGGTTTGTCACAGAAGGAATTTTAGCATAAGAAAAGGAAATCTGAGATTACTATCTATTTAAAATGATCCTTTTTGAGCACATATAAATTTTATTATGCCATGTACACATACAGCTGTCATGCACACTGCATGCAAACACACACAAGACCTTTGCAACTTACAAGGATTTCTGGAGGCCACTTCAAGACCTCACATCTAAGCTGCAAAGTTCTCCATACTGCACCAGTTTAGGAAGCACACCTCAGTTGTTTTGCCAAAGCTTTACTATTAGTCTGAATGAAAACAAAACACAACAAAACCCCGACATCTTTTTCCACGTCATTTAGTCTTCAGTCCTTTCAACCATTTTCCTGTTTTACTTTTGAAATCTCTTTAGTTGGCTTTCATGTTTCCTGCCTGCATCACTTCCTGTGCATCAGCCACATCCTATCCATCTCTCCCTTGCAGGTGGCATAACCTTTACTAGAGAGTCTTTGCTTTGTCTATTGCAGCACATCCTGCTCTGCTCCTTGTCTCCCTTGAGTCCAGGAGCCGTCCATTTCCTTGGGAACATTTCTGTATTGAAAAGGATTGGCGTCATTCTTCTTTGCAAGCACTCAGAGGCCTCTGCTATGCATAAGCACAAAGAGAGGAAACAAGGGGAATGCTGAACTTTTGAGGAATATGGTAATTTGTAGGAGACCAGCGTTTGGAAGCAAAAGTCAGTGGTGGCATTAGAGGGTCAAGAATGAGAGAGATGGAGATGTTGACACCGTCAGTCTTTTACCTTCAGAAAAGCTTTTGAAAATAACTTTCTCCAGGGGGACGAAATGAAATGAAATATTTCTAAACTGTCTAATCATAATTTGTCCCAAAAGCCACAACTACTGTTGGCATCACTGTGTTTTTCAGTGTCTCGCTGTAAATATAGGTGACTTTTCCCCTTTTCACGGCACTTCCTAAATGCAAGTGAATGTGATGTAAAAGAAAAACTCTAAAAGTAGTGAAAAGAAGCACATCTAAAAGAAGCTGTCTTTTCAAAGGTCATCTGTTCTAATACACCCACCTCTGTATACAGTTCTCTGGATGTCACTATTAAAACCACTCAACAATTTTTTAACCTATAATTTTGTCATCGACAGAAAAAAAAATAAAGCCCCTGTCTTTTCTTTTAGAGTGTGAAAGCAATGCTGTATTATGATAGTACTGCTCAAAGAAAGTCAGTGGGGACCACAAACATTAGCAGTTCTTTACAGACTTCTACTCCCATCCATGATTTTTGTTGAAAGCAATTTTATCTTAAATTAAAACCTTGATCCTCTTTCCCCCTTCATTTCTCCAATTTTAGCTAAAGAAAATTAAGTATGACCAAGAAAAAAACAATAGAAATATTCTGTAATAAGAAATTATGTCCTTTGTGGATAATCCCAGAGTGCAGCAGTGTTCACAAACACTGACAAATACTTATAGAAGAATGGTTACTAACAAGCCTCATGTGATATCTGAACAAATCACCTGCTTTTAATCCTATCAGGAGATAAAAACCAAAAAATTATTCCAGGTATTGCATGATTCTGTGCATTTTAAACATTGAGTGTTGAATGACTTCAGTTCCTGAATCATTCCTTTATGGACAACTTTCAGATATGGTCCATTTATAGTACATGTTCTGACTTAGAGCATCACAGGATGGGTCAAGCTGGAAGGGACCACAGAGGGTCGTCTGTTCCCACCTCCCTGATCGGCCAAGTTCATCCCAGAGCACACTGCACAGGATTGTGTTCAGATGATTCTTGAATAGCTCCACTGAAGGAGATTCCACAACCTCCCTGGACAACCCGTTCCAGTGTGTGGTCACTTGCACAGTAAAAAGTTCTTCGTCATGTCCAGGTGGGACTTGCTGTGGACCAGTTTCTGCCCGTTGCCTCTTGTCCTATTGCCTGTCACCACTGAGAAGAGTCTGGCTTCATTCCCTTGACACCCACCCTTTAGATATTAAGGAGGTCCCCTCTCAGTCAGTACACTTACAGTAAATGTATATGTCATGTCTCTTCAAAGAAAGAGGTGAAAATATTCATGTTTTGGAGAGTAATTTATTTCCCTAACCCATTCTTCTACTCATACATTTTCATCTGAGAGTTTTGGCTGAAGCTTGAATGGTGAGCATATGCAAGACATGCTTTAATATGAAATACTGCTGATATGACCTCAAACTCACTGTATTTTTTGCTTCTTGTTTTCTTAAGACACTGGATTTTTGGCTCCTTGCCCAACCTAAAGAGGCAGGAAATGGGAGTATCAAAGATCTGACATTCCTTCTTGTGAAAGGAAGGGAGAGAATGCATTCTACTTATTTTTTCTGTGCACAACGTTTTCTCACTATTTTTCTACTACTTCTGTGCAATTCCATTATATTTCAGCCATCTTCTTCAGCTGCCTATTTGGCTCCTCTGATCATTTCTAACCAGAGAATGACGAAGGGGTGGGAGGACCTTCTTCTTCATCAGGTCTGAAAGCACAGTGACAATTTGAGTGTGTGGCAGTGCTTTCAGTGTCCTGCAAGTGAGACTATGAAAAGTCTCAGTTCTTTACAGATGGGATAATACTGTTTAAGTGCCCTAGTTGTGCTTCAGCATAACCCTCTTTTTAATTACCTAGCTTTTACATCTCCTGCAAATGAGAGCCAAGACTTGTTCTGACACCTCATGAAGTTGTCCCCACTTCCTTAAAGGTTTCAGAAAAGTCTTTGCTACTGTTAAAAGCCCAACCATATGGGATTTGCTAGCCTGAAAATCTCATGCTTTAGGGTTATCATACTCCCATGGCTCCAGTCAATCAAATACGCTGGAGATGGGTTTTTGCTGGGAGTGGAAAGTACATTATGTAGGCTCCAGTGATGAGTTGCCCATGTAGATCAGCAGCTAAAGTCACATAAAGGAATGTAGCTACATCCAGCTACTGCTCCTGAAAACAAAACACAATTTTGGAGACAATAAAATTCTCTTCCACATTCTTACCAGAGATCAATGATAATATATATAGCACAGAAGTGGCCTGGACCACAGGTTGTCCAAATACAGCTGTCCAAAATATACCAGGTGATTTTTAGGTTTTAGTCTCCATGTCTCTCAAATTAAGTGGTTGGTTCCTAAATAAAAACAAAACTAATAAGTAAGGGTTTAGTCCTAAAATCCTCAGTGTGAATTATTTTGAGGACTGTGCTGTCTGCTTTAGCTGTTCCTTTACAGCAGTTAAGGAATTGGATTCAGCCAATGCAAAGTTGCCTTAAACTTCATGTCTGAATCTTCATCAAGTAGTTTTTCTGAAAGTCAGCAAGTCCGAGTTAAGTGAAGTATGCACATTTTTAATAGTGTGTCCTTCTGGCCTTACTTTTTTTACTTTCCCTTTAGATGAGTGGCTTGGACCCTCACTTCCATTTGAACTTTTATTTTGCAGTATGTGGTCATTCTATTCTGGATTTTCATAATGAAACTGTCATTATGAAAATTACTTTTGAAAATACAAATTTATATAATTTTTCTATGAGGCCACTGTTGGTTTCTGGAGTCATATCCACATCTTGGTCAACTCCAGCTGTGCTATATAGGGGCTGAATTGGCATATTTGGCTAACAGCTCCCTTATCAGTATTTTTTTTTTTGTCCTGGTAGTAACTATATGTCTATGTTTTGCATGTACATAAAGATCTCTCACAGCAGCACTGCTCAAAGATGTTGAAAATGTTGCTTTACCTCTGGCCAGCACAAATTTCACTGGCTTGCATTTTTCAAATGTTTCAAGTACTGATTCCCTTGTGACAGATGTAATGCACATACTGGAGCCAAGCATTTACAGCCATCTCCTTTCCCTCCCTTTTGGCTTGTGCACACACCCCTGAGGAGTGTACACACAAAGCTCAAGGAAGCCATTAGCTTAGGCTTTAGTGAATACAGAAAGCATGAGATTTACAGAAAGAATGAGATTTACAGAATTTAGCAGAAAAATTCATTGCTCAGTTCCAGACTGCAGTGTTGTTACGGTTGTAGTCTAGGGGTTAAAACAGGAAAGTGGCATTCCAGAGGCCAGGCATCTCTCCCAAAAAAGTCCCATCTGAAAGTTTCTATGCCTCAGTTTATATTTTGTAAAGCATAACTATAATTCATCTCACCCCATGTAGTGCTGGTTCTCCTGGTACTCTTTGGGGACCTAAAAATATGTTAGGGAACTTATTGCAGTAGCGTACAGGCAGGAAAAGAAGTGAACTACAATGTACTGCACAACTGGGAAAACAAAGGGAAGGATACTCAAATACAATGGGAAAGCAAAGCTCTGTGAGGAAGAGGAATGTCTATGAAGGGCACTAAGAGATATTATAAAAGCCATTCTTCTTATTTCTGTCACTGGTCAGAGCTCAGACATTCCAAAACATGAACATGATACTCATCTCCTTTGGTCTCCGCCCTAGCCCCAAGACTGTAACTCAGAGTTAAATTCCCAAAAGACAGAGACACATGATTTCCTCAGAAGATATGTATTTAAATGTATGCATATATATGTATGAATATTCTGTGGGTAGCAGGAGGTGAATTCTTTTTATTCTCATTAGCCCCTTCTTCTGAGCCAGTGTGACCTTGCACCAGCAGCTGAGATTTGCTCCTCTGGGACTTCCAGCTTCAGCACAAAGTGAGGATCTTTTTCTACACCTCTACCCTTTCATTGAAAGGCTTCCTACTGTAGCACAACACCAATGCTCAGAGGAATCCAACAGATGGGAGCAGGGCAAGGGGAAGGAGAGAAAAGGGAACCTATCTTCTAGCACCTTCTGTCCCTGATACTGGAGCATTGAGTCTAAAAAAGGAGCATCATTCCAGCCACTCCTAGAGGAGAAGAAGCAGGGCCCAGTTTGTTCATTGTTTACTGATGTGGATACCATGAAATCACAACACAGTTTGTCTCTTCATTTTAACTTAGCCTAACATGCCATGCATTTGAAAAAGTGGTAGAGCAAACCTGATTGCAGTTGCTACAAGAAATACCTTTTATTTCAGGTATACCTTCGTGATGGATTAATCAGGTATAAAATCCAGGCATCTTGCTAAATTCTCACTTTTCCATGCTCTGGCTGTGGTTGGCTCAGCTCCTAGGTGATGGACATGTGGAACTGCATGACTGGCTTTAGTCAAAACCCCTTGTACCTTTTCAAAGACTACTATATCAAGTTTCCAAGAACTGCCTCTTCTCTAGATGCCTCTGAGACCTTTCAAGGGTTCTGCTCTTTTCTCATGACCACAAAGGCTTGCAAGAAGTCCATATCTTCCTTCTCTGGACTCAGGGAAATCCCCAGCACTGAAGAATAAGTATGTGAGTTTATTCTGTGATTTATATTATCTCAAGAAGTTCATACCCAAGCAACATCCTGAAATTCATAGATAACAGGCATTGAATTCCAAATACTGTCTTCTACTTAATGTATAGTGTCTGGTTCCTGAGCTCTGACTCTGCACTTAATGAATGATGATGTATTCTGCCCTGTTTTCCTGACCTCACACCCCCTACATTGAGTGGGACAAGAAGTAGTGAGGATTTCCTGGAGTTTCAGTAATAAATGTCATTCACCCTTACTCACACAAATAATTTCTACAGCAGTGGATCTCTCTCTCTCTCACTCATTCTCCACACTTGCATGCAGACTAAAACTAAAGATCAGATGTAAAATTATTTTCGGTAAATACACCTGTTTTTCCAGACATGGAGAGTGTTAGTTAAAGCGCTGAGCACTCTGATATCAGAGGAAAATGTTCTGCAACACAGTGACAGCTGGATGCAGGAAGATCTACAATCTGCAGCTCAGGACTGGCAGGAATCTGAGCCAGTGCCATGGAAACAGGCATCAGTACCTGTCAGGAGCTGGGAAGTCGCAACGTTCATGGTTTGTATTATTGCTGCACATTTGTGTCGCTGACGTTGAAGCCACGCTGCACTTTACATTACAAAGACATGCTCCTAGTAAAGAAGTGCTCTTGAGCAGACTTTGACACTGAAGGTTGCAAAAACAGATCCCCCCTCGAAATATTCAAATTGTATTTTAAATAGGCCTATCAATGCCCTGAATATGAAATAAACCTGACTGCGACTACAGTCAGGTTTTGTGGAAGGAAAAAATCATAATCACTATTTCCTAACTGGTAAGCAATTAGCCAATTGTGCTACAGGACTTTTGAAGCATGTTAAATTGACTAAAAAAACAAAGCTGATTTGTAAACAAAATGGCTGGATCCAGTTAGAAAAGGAAAATTGGCAGCAGCTGGGAGGCTGTCAGGAGACAGACGTGTCACGAGGAGGCTGTTTGGAGCAGTGATAGTTTAGCAGCTTGTCTCGTTAAGCATGAGCCAACTATAATGATTTTAAAATATGAATATATATGTATATTTATTTATTAAATGTAACTTATCTATTAAGCATATATTTTATAGAGTTATATAGAGAGAATAATACATATGCATACAATATATGTATGTGTATGTGAAATCTACATGTATAAGTATACATATTTAACATACCTATATTATGTAATAGGAGTATTTCATTTTTCCTGGTATTTTAAATCAAATCAATTTTTTAATCAAAATTCTGGCCTAAACATTACACCTGAAAATACTGTGACATACAATGTACTGTTTGAAAACATTTCTCCCTTTTCAAATATGCTATGTTACAATGCATGAGAGGAGCACCCTGTGACCCCATACTCTTGTCCTCTCAGAGCTCTAGTGATGTAAACCATAATTTGTCTGCATGCAACTCTTCTTCTTGCAGTTGGATTCGCAATTCTTCTGCAGAGGAAGATAAGGACATATGTTTTCAGTAAGAAAGAATATCTGGAGATAATCTCAATGACCACCAAAACCATCCAATTAATGCAAAAGCACTGTTTATCTTAAAGGAATTTCAGAAAAGAGCCACTGTTACTTTAGCATTTTCAAATGTCAGGGGGTCAAATTCTTCTGTGGTACAAAACAGCAATCATGTAAAATGTTTAATGGTAAACCGTGAAACTGATAATTCAGACTACAACATGGCCTCAGTATGGGAAACATCACAGAAAGTCCCATCATGAGTCTACAGTCAGTTGTGAGTCTTTGTTGTGATTACTCAGGAGGAGAATCAAATCTGATGAATTTCAAGAAAAGTCTCTTGTCTTCTTTGCCCCTGTTTCAGCAAACAGCTTTTCACTCCTGTCTCCCCCTCACTGAGAACCAGGGCTAAAGGAAAAAAATCTCTTTTGAAACAAAATGGAAAGCAAAAATATTGACACAAGGCCCGAAAGCTTTCCTGAGCATTACAGAAGGAAAGCCATTTTCAACATCACTGAAAGTCATCTTTATGTGAGGACTTAGGTCCTCTTCTAAGTGTCCTCATTTATCTGCTTAACTCAGTGAAGAGGTGAAGTCACTCATCTCTGGTGAAGTCAAAGGAAACATTCAAAGAATAAAGAGGGTTGTTTGAATGATGAATGAAAGATTCAAATCCTGTCTTAGTTAAATTGCTATTGCTGTTCCAGATTTATTCATTTCTGTAGAGACAAATCAATCTATGCAGGAAAACATGAATGTAAAAATGTAAATTCTGTGGGTGCATCCCAACACCCTGGATAAAAAGATGTAGAAGATGTAGATACTTATTAACCACAATTTTTCTGATATTCTGATTGCTTCTTTTAACCTTTTCAAACAGAATTTTCTAGTGAAATCATTGCCTTGGGTGAACAATCAACCTCTAATCAAGCTTCCCTGACAGTCGATCTACAAACATAACTATTTTCACCTGTCTTATTTGTGTAATGTGACCAAAATCACCTCAGTCAAAATCCCAGTTTAGTTGCTTAACATATTCACATCCATTTAATGAATGGAGAGCATTGCAGGTCCACATCTACTTCATTCAGTCAGTGTATAATTTCTGCTTAGATAATATTTGACTGTTTCCATATAAAGTTTTTGTTTTTTCAGGAATCTCCTTTTAGGCCATCCAGGAACACTCTCCAAGTTACCTTCAAACTCTCATTCATCTGTAACAGAAAATGAAGTGGGATCTGTAACTCCAAGTGGAATTGGCAGAAGGGACAGATGCTGGGAGGAGGAAAGGGATGTAGAACAAGGCTCTCTCCAGAGCAGTTTTTTTGCACTGGGGGCTGGTAGGAACTGCCTGGGCTGCCAGCTGAAGCACAGGCATCAGTGCCAGCTGCCCACAGCTTTACATGACACAGTTGGCACTGTTGATTTAAACAGACTGATGAATGTGACCTTCTGAATGAAATGTTAGTAATTATGCAGTATAGACAGAGAAGGCTCACATTAAAGGCATTTCATAGCAGTTTCCTTTTTTATTTTTGTTTATCTGTTTGTTTTGTAGGGGAGAAGATTAACTAATTTTCAAATGAGTTTTCATTTCATAACACAAATACTCTGTAGATATTCCCTATTGAATGACCTTGGGCCTATATCTCCCATGCTGATTCTTTCTGAGGAAAAAAAAATAATAAAAAAAACCAAAACAATTTTCAGAAGGGTGTTAAAAGGATGAAGACCAAAGTGTGAGATATCAGTAAGCATTTTCTTTTGTTAAACTGTGATCACTACGTCTGTTAAAGGAAGGAGAAGACCTAGAGGGATACAGTTGTCCTTCATGGAAGATTTACTACAGAATGATACTCCATCAGCATCTCACTACTAAGCACACTTTTGAACTCCCTTCAGATTTTAGTGGAATGAGATGCTCTTATGTAGCTGTTACTGGTGCTTGAAGAAACTATTTTTGCAGAACAGCCAAGGAAAAGGCAGCTCAAAGACACAAACCCCTCTGTCACTTCCACCCTAACAGTGACAAGGCAAAAATACACCTATTGTAAGTTCAAATGAAAAAGTCATTAAAGGAAATAAAGTACTGTCATGTTCTTATGAACAATAACCCTGTGAGGCACTGAAAAATAGCCACAAAGATTCTTTTGCAATATTGAAAAGAGCTTGGATTAGCCATAGGAGCAAAAGATAAGAACATCCTCTTCTGAACATGTGATTTGCAGGAATTCTATCCAGTACATAAATTAGGTTATCACTTAGTGTTATTTACATTCATACAACAATAAAAATAGAACATGATAATTAAGTCCTTCTTCTATTATACACCATAATTTATCATTTAAGACAGTCTCCCACAGATCTTTGGAAAACTATTAGCATAATAGGTAGTCATTAGAATGTATATTTCTAGCTTAGAGCTATTTTAGACTCTCATTACCATGGTATCTAGGAGCTTTTTAAGGTATTGAAAACGGAGTTCCCTAGTGGACTTCATGTTGGCTCTTGCTCTCACCTACACTTGCCTACAGAAGACTTTGCTTTGGCTGAAGAGGACTCAGTTAAATAAAGCTGTGTGCAACTTAATGTGTAGTCTGCATGGCTACTTTTTTTCTTTGTGAGGAATTTCATTTAGCAGAAAAAAAAAAGTTACAACCACCTTTTTGCCTTCTCATTTGTAAAAAAGGAAATGTAACTCTCAGAAGATGAATAGTTTAGTTAAAACGCCAGCAGTAGAACAGAGTCTGCGTGGGAATGGGGTGTTTCAGAAACTGCACCTTGCTGTCTGGTAGCCCAAAAGAGAAAAAAGAAGCTGAAGGCTACAAGAGGAGCAGTAGTTTAATCAAGCTGCATCATGAGATTATTGTAATAAGACTAAAAAGTGACTGGGAGAGCCAGAATATTACTATATTTTCTGCTAATAATATGCCCTGCTAATGTTGCTTTCATGCCATGAGATCAAATACTGAAATGAAAGCAACAGGCAAATCATGGAAGAATAAAAATAAGAGTATACAACACACAAAAATTGAGAAATAAATTATTTTATTTAGCTGACGGTACAATTGTCGACTCATTCACAGAAACAAATTAAACAGAGAAAAATTTATTTAAAAAAGAAAACACCTTAAAGTGATGTAAAGTTTTCCATATTTGATCTTTTCTTTTAATGTTGCCTTTTCTGGTTGGTGATTTGACTGAGGTATCTGACTAAGATCGAATATCTTTCTAATATATTTTTATACCTGTATATCTCGTTATCTCAGAGATACTTTTTCATGCAATGTTTATATTGTACCTAAAAATATCTTGGGCTTTGTTTTAAAATCTGAATCTTTGCCTTATATAAACCAGAAAAATTTCGCTTGATATTTCTAGATCCATGGCGATCTAAATCAGTTGAAGATCTTTTTACAGCAGAAACTTTATTTGCTCTCTGTATTATCTGGGGTTTTGCCTGGGAATTTTTTTGTTTGGTTTTGTTTTTTCCTGTTTTCAGTCTCTGCCTTTTGACACGTTTATAACAGGAAACTATTTCCTAAGTGTGCAGAAAGTTTCTTATATGTTGAAAATTACTACTTGCCTCATTATATCTCTTACTCTGAAATTTCTACCTGGTCTGAATGCATTTATGACAGGTTTTACTTCATCACTCTTCCACGTTTGATCCAAGGGAATAGATGCATTTTTTCTGCACTGTGTGTTCATATGCAGTGATGCAGTTTGGCTCAAGTCACCAATAGCTTAAACCACTGATGGCCTTGAGATCAGCAATGTGTCTTTAAAGAAATTACTCCATAACTGTTGGGATTACAACACCAAAACATGAGTTCATGGCAGCCTCTTTAAGTTCAGGTTGGGTTTCTACACATAATAGAGCTGCTGTTACTCTTTTCTAGTGACTTGGCTTAGAGTGAGAGATTAGATGGAGAGCAGTAGCTGTACTGGTGATATCTGGCAAACACAGAAATTTTCAGTACCGGCAAAATAACACTTTATTCCCATGGTTTGGCAGATTCACCTGTCTAAACTGTGGTTGATGCCTTCTGTTACCAGCTGACAGAATGATTATTTTCTTTCGCTTTCAGAAGCCTAAAGTTGCAGGCATCTTGGCAGAGCAGGTCATTGTTCAGACGGCAGGTCAGAGCAGTTCACGCCAAAAGTTTCTGGCACACTATTGTTTCTCTTCAGCTTGTTTTAATTTCCTTCTTTTGTTGTCTCTCACTCTCCAGCCCCTATTTGCCAGCATATAAGCCATCCTATTTCTCTTCAATCATTTCTTATAGATATTTCTTATAAGTATATTCCTCACAAATATCCCTCTGTGATTGAGGGATTTAAACTACAATAAGAAAACCAGACAGTTTTCAGTGATTATTTTGAATATTTTTACTGAGATTTTGTCAGAATAAAGTAACTTTTCCTAATACTGATTAATCAAAAAATATAAAAAAATTTTAGACTTTCACAAAATTTTAAATTCTTCCATTAAAAATATGGAAAATAAGGGAAGCAAATTTGAAAACATTTCAAATGATAGTACTGTCTCTGCTGTGCTTTTCCTGACAATGTGTCAGTAATATTGCAGTCAGCTTAGTATGCTGAAGTCCTGCTCACTCATTGCCCATATGGGGGACACGCTGAGGGTCTTCTCTACCCTGGAGGTTTGTTTGTCATGGAAACAGGAATGTGCAAGGCACTGGGAGGAAAGGGGGTGTTATACGCTCAAACCTCATAAAACTGGATTTTTCCACAGTGATTTATTCATTGCAGGATGAGTGGAATGTGGATGCTCCCCTGTCCTTAGCTGCAGCCACCAAGGGAACAGCAGCCACTGAATTCCCACCCTTAGATGCTTTACAGCTGAGGGAGAAAAGGTCTTTTAGCCTACCACTTTTACCCTAGATTGTACCTAGACTATCTCTGTGTCTATTTTCGACTATCCAGACATACAGCTGTGCATGTTTACTCCTTGGTGCGGGGAAAATCAAGTGCCTTCTCCAAAATCACATAGAGAGAGACATAGCTGCCTCTACTTAAAAAAACCCCTACATTTGTTAATAATAAAACTGAAAATATAGGAAGGAATCAAGGAAAAAATTGTCTCTGCAAGAAGACGTAAACTTCCACTTGCCATATAAAGTTATTTTCAGTTGTCTTTGAAATTCTTCCTTTTCTTCATAACTCCCAACCTGTTTTAACTTTGAATTTGATGCCCATGATAATTCTACAGTATAGTCCATCATAGCAGGCATCTACATACTGTGAGGATAAACAGTTTTTGGCATGTCATTTCTGTTACACAGGTTATTCAAAGGGTCACTGGACTAGATTTTTTTTTAATTAACATATGAATAGAGAAGGTAGAAGATTTTATTTTATATGTGTAATGCTAGAAGCAAAAAAGGAAAGCCAGAGTAAAAAGCTTTTATTTGTCTTAACTTTTACAAAGTGAAAATAATAATTATATGTCAGCCAATAATTATTGAGTTAACAGGTACACAGATAATTAAGGAGGTAAATAAAAAAATTTAAAACGAACAAAATTTTATAGTTACACACTATTTTACAATAAATGAAGCTTTATAGAAACCTTTAACCATACAAATTATTCATGTAAAATTTGTTAAAATTAATTTTGGAGTTAACGACTTATTTTATCTCTAATACTAGCTGAGGAGATAAATAATTACAAACACATATCAACTGGGATAATCTGAATTTTTTGGCCCCACTTGAGTGGAAATACTTTGACTGATAATATGCAGATGTTTAAATATTCTTAGTGAGTTAAAAGGCATGACTGTTCCTTCCAACAGGATGTTCATCATTAGCAGCTCAAACTAGTTTGAAAGTCATTGATTCTTAACATTTTTAAGGGCCTTTGAAAGCTTTTTTTTCTGCTTTTCCTACAACTTTTTTTCTCTTCAGGAACCAAAACCCAAAGTTCAGAATGGGTTTTAGAGGTCAGTGGTCACAGCCCAGAGGAGGAAGAGGGAAGTGGCAAAAGGCTGAGTTAAGTCACAGCATAAATCACACGTGGGGAGTGAAGAGGTAAACGACATTCTCAGCCTCAGGCTAAGGCTGCCAAGACTTCAGTCTCCCAAAGCAGCACAAATTGCTGGCTCACAAGCAGCAGAGGTGTAGGTTCTCAGCCGTGCTCAGGCTGGAGTGGTTTGCCCTCTCATCTAATTTGGCATTTTTCTAAATATACCTCTTAGAAAGCATAACATCATGGAGGCTTTGTGATTTATTTTTCACAGCATTTAAGAGCTTTTAGCTGCGGCGTCTGTACTAATGGCTGTATCTGTTAGCAAGATCCTGGAGTGTTTATGTTATTGACAAAGCACCTGTTTACATTCTTCATTCTCTAGTTCTGCTGACAGAAACCAGCCTATATCCAGTAACCCAATTCTTCATGGGTCCTTTTTTAGTTTCTCCTGTTACTATGCTAACATTACTAGCAAGGAATGGGGCCCTGTGTAAGAGGGGTTGCACTGCTTACTTGAATAGAAGTCAAACAGGTTCATCTGTGCCTCAAATGACAATTGTTGCACAATATGAGTTTCATGAAGATGATACATCAGTTATATATTCCCTAAGTAAGTATTTTAAACTCTACAGTCAAGGTTCACAATGCTGAGTTTGCATTCATTTCTGCCCTGAATATCAATGAAACATTTTATCTTACTTCTATGGGAGAAATACAAGATCCTTTAAAGTATTTAGAAATGTAATGTCAGTCAGATGGAATGCTTGATTCTATCTGTTTCATTGAGTTATGCTATTCAGTCCCCCAGATCCCATTAAAATGAAAAGACAGGAATATGAATTAGCATCAGGTTAAATCAGAATGTTCCTGTTACTCATTTACCATGGGTGCTGGCACACCTCTGGCAGCAGTGGCAGTGTATTTTAGAGGCATGAAATTTCTTCAGCTGTTTGTAGGGGAAAAGGGAGAGACCCTTTTATGGTCTGGACTGAGTGCAGGATTAACTTTTCCTCAAGCTCTACTAACTGAAGTGCAGAGGAAGTCAAAGCTTTGCCTGAAGAACTCTTAGTGTCTATGACTGCACACTTCTGTGGGTAGGTCCCCTACATAATGTGATAGAAGTAGTATTGATGTGGACTGCTAAAAAAATGTTTCATTTCAAACACTCATGAACTTCAAAGTATGATTTGAAGTTCAAAGTATGTGCTTCAAAAAATGTCCTTTGCAGCTCTACTGTCTGATTTATTTACCATTTGTAAGGGATGATTTATAGCTCCCCCCATTCCCACCACAGATATACACAGGTAAAACTAGAACCTTTCTTCTGAAACACACTGGATTTAATTTCTTGGTTTTGTTCAGCTTAACTGCCATTACAAATATCTCCATTCAGTGATTCTTAGCCATTACTAGCACATGTCTGATGAAGCCACATTTTCTTTTTCTCTTTTGGGTATTGACACAGAGAAAAAAAATCAACTTTTTATCTAATTGACCTTGACAGGATTACGGCAGACCTGTTATACTGGCCTTAAGAGTATTTCACTAGGCTCATGTCATTGGCAATGAAATTTGTCTTAGAACTTGGATGAATTTTAAACTACCACTGAAAAGGAAAAATATTTTTTAAAAGTAAACTAAAATTCTTACAGCTCAGATTGTACAACATTCTGTTCATTGCCTACCTGAAACCTCTCAGTTGGGCCCTGATCACCTGCCTTGTTACTGAGTTTAGGAAAGGCAGGAGTCTGAAGTGACTGTGCATGTACGTGTACCTCCGTGTGTTTTTGTGTGCAAGCATACAGATATTTATGGATGCAACTCTCAATCTCTCCCATGGCAGCCAGAGACTTTTCCTGCAAAATACATCCCTTAGAAAGGAACAAAGGCTCTTTAGGCTCAATGTCTACTTTTACCCAACACAAATCCCTAATTTTTTCTCTTCTTTTCCTTCACCACTGAAACTATGACCCCTTATGATATCACAGTTGAGAAGGTGAGGATGTAAATGGAATCTCAGATGGCCACCCTAAGTCTCCTTCAGTGAGACTAGAAATTAGATTTTATTTTAGGCAAGAAAAAAGTAACATATAAGTACCCCTTTTTTTTCCTGGCCTATCTGAACTCAATGCCATGAACATCCCTATGACCAGAAATCATAAGGCACTGCATTGCCTGTACAGAAGTAGCTTATGATCCCTATGACCAGAAATCATAAGGCACTGCATTGCCTGTACAGAAGTAGCTCATGATGACACGTGGTAACTCTTCAGGCATCCCATGTACACAAAGGGGAAGGGTTTGGAGCTGCCAAATGCTGTGAAACACAGAGTAGCCCACACAAACTAATTTCATTTCGCAGACATGGATTCAAATTGACCTGGACATCAAGTTACACGATGAACATACAGCATAGGAGTGAGCTGAACGTGTGAGAAACTCTCCAAGACTCAGGGGCTGTTGTATAACTCCTCCTGTCTTGTGCAATAGACTGGACTAGTCACAAAAAATGTTTTACAGCATGTGTCAAAGTAACTTCTATTAAAATGAAGACACTAAAAAATCCCAATATAATGAAATGAACCAAATAAAAAAACCCAACCAAATACAGCCAAATTATCGATCGAATTTTTTTTGTGGTTTTTATGTCTTTAAAACACTGTTTCTTTTAAAGTTTCAGTATTGTTTGTATTCTAGACCTACTTTCTGAACAGCATAGCTTTCTTTTCATAACTCTTAACTTTGCCAAGTAAAAGAAGAAATCCTAAGTATTCAATGTGATTCAATCCTTCTGTGTATCTAAATTATTACTTTCATGGAAACAGAAGTATCCAATTTTTTTCTGTTCCTGTGCACACATACCTAATTGGCTAAGAGGGTACATTGAAATTCCTTTGGGAAACTTTTATATGGAAAAAGAACAACCCTTCAACGCATGCAGAAACTAAATTGGAAGCAATCTATAGCTGAATATTTGAACAGTTCCCAAGCCTTTTGTTCTTGGCATAGAACTTTTCTAATGTGAATTCTGCTTATATCCAGTATAGTTCCCCTGGACACAGCTATACACCTATTTGAACCATATCTAAGAGCAAGTTTTTCCCTGAAATCATTGACAATTCAGAAAGTTAGCATCCCATTGCCCTCATTTTTTTCCTCTTGACTCATATCTTGAAACTGTAAGACATCCCACCGTCAGAAGATAATCACGTTTCTTGATGAACTTGGGGAGAGGTGTGATGGCTCTGGCTCTGATGAAGTTGATTTTCTTCATATGGATTGGATTTGTGATTAAAACAGTGCTGATTGCACACCCTTGTCTTGCCAGTTTATGAGCAGTGCTTGCACAGCACCAAGGTTTTCCTGCTTTTTGAGGGGGTTTTGTCCCCACTCGGCCTCCACAGCCTATAAAGTGTGAGGTCCACTCTCAGGTTGGGTTTCCTTTCACTGAGATTCAGGTGGCGGTTTGAGAGAGTCTTTTTTGCCCTCTGGAAGCTCTGAGCCAGACACGAGAATGAAATGGAGTCTTCAAGGTCTTGTTTTTTCTGGGTTTCTCACGTGTTTATTAATTCTTATCTTATAATTTTCTCTGTGCCCGGCCAAGATGTTCACAGCTGCTCGGACACAGGACGACTCCCCCCCATGATGGGAGGTTGCTACTTTCTTATACAGCTAATTACGTGTGTCTTATTTACAATTCTGTGCCAATGCCTATCACCTATACTAAAGGGGTCATCTCTACTCTGACCCAATCTCCTTGGACTACTTTGTGCCACCGTCACTGCAGAAAACGGATGCCAAGGGAGAACAAGAAGAACCCACGGTACTGCCCTAACTCCTCCATCTTGTCCCCCCATTCACCTTCGTTCTAAGAATCCCAAAACTACAAAATTTTCCACCCAGTGGAAAACTACACTACTGTCTGTCACAGATTTGTGACTTGTAATTCCTCTCTGTGTTGGAAGTTTTTCTTATGGACTGAAATCCATGCCTGTGTCTTCCTGGGCTCTGTGCCAGGCACCCGCCCTGGACAGACCCCCCTGTCCAGGTTTCAAACCCTTTTGCTCGGGTCCCAGACCCCTATCCCAAGGTCTGTGACCTTCCAGGGCAACTAAAAGAATGCCCTGGACTCCAACAGTCCACAAGAAGCTAGGAGGGGTTGAAACTACTACAGCTGGCCTAAACTGACCAAAGGAATGGCATAATGGTCAGCAATAAAACTTGGGGAAAAGATGAAGGAAGTGAGGATCTTCATGGTCATGACATTTGCTTTTCCAAGAAATCACTGCATGTGCTGACGCCTTGCTTTGGAGGGAAGAGGCTAGACTTCTGCCTGCCAACAGAGAACAGTGAAAAAATTACTTATTTTGCTTTCCTTGCACACACAGCTTCACTTCACTTATTAAAATGTCTTTATCTTGATCCATCCTGCCTTTTCTCCTCTGATTCTCTCTCCTGTCTTGCCAGAATCAAGCTGGGAGCAAGCAGCTGTGCGGGTGCCTGGCTGTGGCCTTGGTCAACCTACCACAGCAGGTTAAATTGAGGCAGAAACAAGCCTACAGAAGGTTAGGAATAAATTCACACCTGAGAATAGGTGCATAAACTGCAATCCAGCTTTAGTAGTATATTTGAATCAATTTTAGGGCAAAATTAAAAAGACACAACACAGACCCCTGGCTGTGTGTTACTGGGAGAAAAATGTTGAGGACCAGTACCATAAAGTTCAGCCATCTGAACTTAATCTCACCTGACTGACTTCTTTTGGAAGAGGAAGGCAAGTACTCATGTTGCCAGGCACTGAGCAAGCCTACAAATTTCATCTGAGATATTAGTTTTTCTCTTTTCTCTGAAATGCAGGAAAATTTGTACACAATACTGAAAGGATGCTAAGCTTGACAGACCAAAACTTGAGGGGAAGATGTGGAACTAGCAGTGCACATAGCCTTCTATATATGCTGGTGAAATCAGTGCTGGAGGAAGAAAAAAGTATTTTTTTACTGGGGCAGCAGAGCAAATAGGGAATCACTATGTGTAATGCTTCAAAGTCAGCCACCCTGGAAGCAGTACTTTTACAATAAACACTTTGACTTTCTTGGGTATACAAGAATAAACTCACACTCCACAGTTAAATGATGAGGTTTCAATAAACCACAAACCACACAAGATTTGCCTGCACAGGAATTTCAGGCATACAGTGCAAATCAGAGCAATCCCCATTCGCTAATCAGTGCAGGACCATAAACTCTTCCTCTGGTGTGAAACCTTTCCTTGGCTCATGTAGGAAAGCCCCTACTTTTCATCCTTGCCATTGGTTTTCTAGTGGAAACAAAAATAACACTTACTGATAAGTGCAAATAGTTGAAACAATGCCACAGAGATTTAAATGTTAAAACAAATCTCTTGGTGCAGGAAGTCTAGGTGTTCATAGGCTGAGGGATTGAGCCAAGGGGATTGTATTTAAACCTAACAACATAATTATAACTTTCCTAATTATTTTCCTCTCATGTCAATACACACTAGAAGAGTGCAGGAACCAAACTGTCAAAAAGGGCTGGAAGTAATTAATACTACAAGTTCAAAATGTAGCCAGCAATGTCATGCTTTCTAATGGTGGCTTCCTTACACACAGCAACAACATTGCTCAAATGGCATTCCTGAAATTGTTCCTGTAATGACTCTTTGAGGAGCAATACAGAAATGTTATGAGAACCTGTAAAGCTATTTCTTCACCCTTTTTTTCCTCTCAGAATTTCTGAGAAGTCCTATTCTGGCTTTAATTTCATGCATTAAATTCTTGTAGCAGTCCAGCCCAACCAAGAGGTACCATGGCCATCCCTTGGGGCAATTTCAGCTGCAGATAGAAGCAGAAAGAAGGAGTAGCACAAAGGTTTCTTCAGTGCCAATGCTGAAAGCATATTAAGTAGAAAATGTCATTATTGGTCTTACAGCTGATAAAAAGTCATGCTGCTCAGATCTGCCATACTCCCAATCAAAATTAAAATAACTATTGTTCTTTACAAAGTTTTATTTTCTGTAAGGAAGAAACTATGGCAAAAGTTTTCTTGCTGGGAGGTCAGTCGTGGGTAGATGTAATGAAATAATACCTGTGCACTTCCAGTAGTTCCAGAAGATGGTCTGGCTGCTAACCGAAATGAGAAGATCTAAATTTTGCATCCTGTGTTGCTGGTGCCTCATGATTCTGGACCAAATGTTTTTGTTTTACTCTCATTTCTCTATCAAATGGATAAGCTTGTTCTTGCACCATGCAAAACCAGATTTTGTTTTATGGTTATACAGGAAAAGCAAAGAAACCTCTTTCTTTCCCAAACCAAATTCCTCTTCCAAGCATAGTCTGGCCTGCATACTGAGCTATGAATGAGAGTCTGCTGAGAGAAGAGGCACAGAGAAGGCTCACATAACATTTACCCATACAAGCAAGTGTCCCTGGCTTCTGTTTGAGCAAAGTACTCAGCACATGAGATGCCAGCAGTTTTGTCATATGGCCATAGTTGGAAAGGAGGTTGGATTACTGACTCCTTTCCTGGAGTAGACATTTTCACTTTAAAGTATAATTTTCTAAATTTTTAAAGCAGTACTTTTGCTGTGGATGTTTGTAGGACAAATGGAGAATTAGTGAGGAGAGACAGTTTAGTGATACTTCTTAATGTAACACATGCTTGCCAAGCACAGAAATGTTTGCTGCCATTGAGGGAGCCACTAAACAGGGGAAATAAAGTTAAGTAGTTCTTAAATGCCAGTAATACGCAGCCCATAGATGATGGGCTGTTTCTACTTGGAAGCATGTTAGAGCAGCATGCCAACATCACCAAAACCCAGCTGGTCGCATGTCAAACTCATTTTGGACCCAGACAGATGCAGGAGACTGAAAAGGAGCTGCAGTTTTGCGATACAGAAGTTCAGAATAGCAATGCTAGAAAGGTTTATCCATAAATTAGTAATGTGGATTTCTGATATGCTTCAGAAAAAAAGACAGTCATGACTTTGGCCATATCTAGCTAAATAGAAACAATGCTGTAGAAGAACTGGTCTCTTCTGTCAGACCTGCACCCAGCTGCTGCCTTCTGAGTGCTAACCCTGCAGAACCAGTGCAGCTGAATTGCAAAAGCTATAGTAAATACACCAGACTTCTCCCAATGTAATTCCTCAGTTATGTTTTGAGACAGGCTGAGGAGCCACCACAAGAGGGGTAGGGTGGAGTGAGTTACTCCTTTCCAAGGAGTCCCACAAGTCAAAGGGGCTGTGACTCAGAGTCACCATCCCAGCATCTGTCTGAATGGCTGTGCTCCATCTCCTGCATCTCTGAAGCATCCAGGCTGCATTACATCCATCCCACATATACATAGATAGATAGATATACATATACGTATACATATAGATACATTGCAATACTAGATGGTCCTGAAGTGTTCATTACCTTCACTAAAAAACACAAAGAATAATCTTGCAATTTACCATAGGATCTGGTTTTGTACTTTACAAACTCTGTGGCAGGTGATAACAGAGTAAAGCAGGCTGCATATGGTAAGCCTCAAATTTCACCTCATTCACTGCAACTTCCCAAAGGCTTCCTGGACACCTCTCTTGCTCGCTTGGGATGCAAATGGGGCTCCAGATTGAGAGAAAAGGAAATTTGGAGCTAGTGAAGCACATAATCTTGACATGGAGGTGGTAAAAATGGTTTAAATCTCTGCAGTTTCTTTGTTGAACTTTTCATGAGGGGGGAAGTTAACCAAATACCTCACAGTGTTTTGTACTGGAATTAAAAAAACTACTGTTATTCTGTTCCAGCACAGCTCCTTGAAAACTAGCATGCCACACCTTAGGGCTATTGTTCAGACTTGCTGAAGAAAGGCTCTATTCTCTCCTCTTCCCTGTGAAAATATAAGTTGTCTCTGCTTGAAAATCATCAATACTGTGCATCAAAGGATTTACCCCAGCTGCCTCAAATCCAACTCCAGTGAGAAGCCTGGTGCTGCTGTGTTAACAAAAACGGAGCTGGAGTCTGTTTAAGGCTTTTCAGCTGTGTAAGCAAAACTGAATACTGTTGCCTCAAAGGTGAGGACAAAATAACTTGCTGGGTCAGAGAATCAACATGGTCCCTTCTCTTCCCTTCCCTTCTTCCACTACCCTCACGTTCCCCAGTCCCAGCAGACCTCTCAAAAGCCCTGGCCAGCTAAGAGAGCTGTGGTTCCTTGGCTGCTCTCTGCACCCCAGCAAAATGCTGCCCTCAGCACTGGGGCTGCAATCAGCACTGATGCTCCAGTCCCACCTCCCCAGGATAGGGGCCACAGCTTCATCCCGCATCCTGCCAGCCCCAAGGGAGCACCAGCTGTGACTCCTAGCAGTAAAATGCGGACCAAATTCTCATTAGCACTCATTTAATGGATGTTATGTAGGAGCTCAATCCAGACACACTATTTGCAGAGGGTTTAAAACAACCAGTGCTGTGTGTTGCACAGAGATTGGCCATATGAGACCTTTCCCTAGGAAAACAGCTGCCCTTTAGGACTTCTACATCTCAGAAATTATGTGAAACGAAGTAAGGTCATTTGTGACTCTTTGACAATACAACATGCAATTCCTGCTTATTGGGGAAGTAGGTACAGTTCTCCTGGGGGGCATTAGACAATATGGAAAATACTGTAGTTTTATTGTCCTAAACACATATTTCAAAAATTTAGAAATTAAATATATAGGAAAGGATTATTGAGAAAACAACATGTTTTTCCTGTTTTCCATGTTGCTAGTTAAACTTTGTATATTTTGTGCTTGTATGTGTATCTATACATGTGTGCATTCCTGTGTATGAATAACATATATAGCAAATTCTTATTTCCTGTTAAAATTTTCAGTCAAATAAAAATACAGGTAAAATGTAATAAAAATGAAGTACCCAAAATTGCATTAGATTATTGAGTGTTTTTTAATAACTTGGGTGTTTTATTTGAGGAGTTTCAAATTTGAAATATATTTTGTTATATTTTTGCATATAATCATGAGAATGCAAGGAGAGGGTTTTTTTATTATGTCTGCTTTCAAAAATGTATTCTTTTCTGTTTTCTAATTACATGCATATATAAAAGGAAGAAGGAAATATGTTCTAATTATATAAAACAACTTTCTTTTTAATTGAGAGTGGAAGAAAAATTCATTCATAGTGCTATAAAATATATGTAAGGCAATTATATCATCAGGATTTCTTTTTGTGTGTAAGTTATGTGCTGTGGAAATGGAGCAATTATGATATCATGACTTTTTGTTGTTAATTAGAAAATTAGTCTACTGTTTGCATAATTGCAAAGAGATTCTCTTTTATTGGATCTTTTTATAATAAGTATTAGAAGTAATTATGAGTAAGAGAAGGAAAAAATAGCTTATTTGCAAAATAAAAAGGCAACAGTGCTGCTTTGCTACTGTAGCAGCTTGAGTTACACACCACATAAGATGCAGAAGATGCCTCTTACGTAATGGTTTCAAATTCAGATTGTATTTGAAAAGCACAGAAAAAAAATCACTTTATGCTTTAATTATAAAAAGGCTTGATGGTTTCAATTACACATGCAAAACTAGACAGGACATGATTGTTTTCTAATTATTCAGACCAAGGGCTAATATCCCAAATAACAGCAGACAAGGCAGCAGTTCAGAATGGCCTTAAACATGATGTCGGTGTTCAAGCTTTTTGAAACTGGATAGTAGAGTTTTAACATTGTTAAATGGGATGATGTGAGAGTTTGAAAGCATTCAGTGGATGCATCAGTCCCTTGCAGTGAGTCTGAGCATGAGGAAAGTGGGACCCAGGTACATCCCCAGTCTGGCACAGCTCCTTGGACATCTGTAGGAGCTGGACCCTGAGCTTGTAGTACTCACTCTCTGAGAAAGAAAAGGCAACAGATATGAGCCAACCCCTAAATTTGTAATGTGTTCATAATGTAGTAGTCTTTTTCTCTCCTTGTTTTAGCATAACTTAGAAGTGTAATCCAGACAAAATCATCATTTATGGAGAGATGCAAGCCTTCTAAAAGTAGGGAATTCTTGCTTTCCTATATTGTTTCTTTATAATTTGATGGGAGAAAAGATCAGATTATTATGCTTGATTCGCATGAAGTTTTGCATTGGATGAGCAGTTGATCTCTGAATAAATAAAGGAATTAACTTGATTTAACATGAATATCTCTCACATTAGTAATTTTTCTTGTATTTTTGGTGTCATTAATGAATATTTACAAATGTTCCGCCAGGAGTACATAGCCTGATGATTATAGTTCTATTTTAAGATTTAACTTTGTAAAAAATTTCAAGTGGAAATCCTACTTACTAATACAACCACTTCAATTGATGGCTTATGGTAGTGAGAGCCATGACCGCTACTTACCTCTTTGCAGTTTAAGTTCTCAAACCGAAATAAATCATTAGTTGCAATAGTACATTCTTTTGATAAAGGTTTTGCCATATTTTGATACCAAATCAAGAAATTAAACAGTTATATCTACCGAAGAAAAAGTGCTTCTTGTATAAAATGAGTCAGTTGTGGCCAATCTTTCCGTATCAAAATATGAAAACTCAGTTAGTGCCACATTCAACAAAATTAGCTGTTTAAACAGCTTCATTAAATAAGAATCAGTTCCAGCTAACTGAGTCCTTGCTCTCACATTTCTTTTTCTTTAGGAGAAAATTACATCAGACTTTGTTGTACCCCATTTAATTTGTCATTTATTTGCCATTTTCTATGTTGAAACTGCTCTATGAAAGCACTGCATGGCATCCCTTTTCTCCTTGTGCTTATCTTGAAGCAGGATGTATTTACACCACTCACAGCCCATATAGCCTTCAGGGCAGGATTTCAGGAGCAAGCCAGTAGCTCGGACAGGTGTGGAATGTGGCTTAGTTTAGCCCCTGTGCTCTCTGGCTGCTGCACTGCTGTTAGATCCCTAAAGACACAAATGCTCCTCTTGACCTAAATGATCTTTCTTTTTGCAAGACATAATGTGGCAACTACAGTTCATTGCCCTGGAGTAGAGACCCCTGTCTGGTCTACTTTGGAGGCCATTTGGAACATGAGAGGCAGAAAGGTCAAGGCTATCTCTGTTCTGGGGGATATATTGGTAAGCTCACTGAAAATTGAGGAAACATTGAAATTTGCGTGTTTGGCTGCCAGAAAAGCGATCCTGATTTCGGATCAACCTGACTGCATAGTTTTAAGCTGGAAAAGGACTCTGATAATAGGAAGTGTGTCAACCCCCTTCAGCATGTCACCATGCCAGTGCTCAGAGCTCTAAAGAAAGACATGGCACCCGGAGCATCCAGCTCTCTGCTAGGGGGATCAACACCATCTGACCTTTTAGGGGAGAGTTCAGACACCAGGCAGCACCCCCAGTTCACCCTGTGCTGTTGTTTTACTGCACCCTCATGCTTAAACCTGCAGGAACATAAACACACTGTGCTCCTGGAAGTTCCAACCTCCGAGTCAAAAGGTGATTTTTGACCCTCCAGCTCACTGAGTGGGGAGGATACAGGTCAAGAAGGTAGGATTGCTATACTTGGAAGGGATTTCCTTATAAACTTCTAAAACTTTTATTTGTTTTTCTTGCAAGTACTGAAACTCTTCCTCCAGGATGAACAGAAGTTTTGTGCAGAGCAGAGGGAAACTGGTTTTGTTTAAGTGAGAAACAATAGAGTATAATCTAAATTCTTCTTAACGCTGCCTTCAAACTACTGACCTCTATTACATATCCTGAGATTCAATTCAGTAAAGTCTTACACCCACATGAGATTTGCATATCTTTTGATTCCTGATGAAGATGTATGTCTATTTTTTGTGTGGAGGCTGCTTTTCATTTCTGTCATCTGGTTTTATAAAGCAACTTAACTGTTGTTTGCCTTCTTTCCACATCTATCGGTAAAACAGAATTGTTCTTGCACCCACTGATTTAGGTGATTCCCATACCATAGAAATACTATTTCAAAGATACTAGAATTGTTTAGAACTATGTGAATGTTTGTGAGTTTGGTCCAAATGTGTACAGATCTGTCAACAGGTATTTAAGATATTTGTGTCTTCTAGGAGAAAACTGTAGTTGCGACATTATGTCTTGCAAAAAAAACAAAAAATCATTTAGGTCAAGAGGAGCATTTGTGTCTTTAGGGATCTAACAGCAGTGCAGCAGCCAGAGAGCGCAAGAGCTAAAGTAAGATATTTGTCTCTTCTCGGAGGAAAAAAAAANCCCACCCCCCCAAAAAACCCCACCCCAGTCTAAAGCACAATTCCTCTTTGAAATTAAACCCTTTATTTAAAAACCACCATAGGATTTAGTGTCTACTTTCAGTGATTCCATGGCACATATGTTCTTTTTATAAGCAATAAGATTTTCTTTCCCTAACGGTCACCAATGAACTCAATGTGTTCTCTGAGCTCTTTTCTTTTCTTGCATTGCTAACAATAAAGGGTCTCCAAACAAATTAGGCCACTGCTACATCTGAATAAACCCCTGGTATTCAAATTACGCCCTCAGTGAAAGCCACTCAGTCTCATTGCTCTTAATGCTTTTGAACAGGTTTTCAAGAGAAAATTTTACTAAAGCAAACAAACAAATAGACGCAGCAAGATGTTGGTGACCAAGATCTCCACCCTTTCCCATTACCCATTACCATGGTATTTAAGTCCAGCACAGAATGATAAGTGACAAGTTCCAGCAATGCAAATCTGCAGTCAGACTCACAGATAAGGCTGGAATGATTTTCTTGCGTTTTTTCTGTATGGCATTTCTGTTTCAGGGAAATGGTATTAGCATACAACTCCAGGATGGATAAGTATTTTGGGCAGAGAGCTCTTTACACAACAAAATATTTAATTGTCTTTGCCCTTCCAGCTTCCCAGAGAAGTGTCCCAAATACTTTTTGACTGGGGGAAAAAAAAAAAAAAAAAGATTAGGTGATCCATAGCCAAGGGTGTAAGGGTGTTCAGATCATTTACTCTTTTATTTATATCACTTGAAAAGTCATCATAGGATCATAAAATCATAGAAAAGTTTGTGTTGGGAGGGACCTTAAAAATAACCTTGTCCAACCCTCCTGCTATGGGCAATTTGCTCAAAGCCCCATCAAGCCTTGAACACTGTGAGGGATGGGATATTCACAGCTTCTCTGGGCAACCTGTGCCAGTGCCTCACTACCCTCACAGGAAATTTATTTCTAATTACTAGTGCAAACCCATACTCTTTCAGTTTAAAGACATAATGCCCTTTTACATACATACATACGTACATACATACATACACACATACATACATATATATATATATCTATATATATGGCTAATATTTACAGAGTGTTTCTAGAAACCCATGATAAATTCATTATCTTTTGACAAATTGTTCCACAAATCCTTGTGTTTTCATTACACACAGACTGCCTATCTTCCATACACAGTGTATTCAGAGTAAATCTCACGCCTCTTAAACAATAGGAATAAATTCCTCTCATGTCATAGAAATACTATGCTGAACTCTTGAAAAAACTAAATCTATTATCTCTCAGTGAAATTTATTCAAATTGGTAATTCATTTTTATAGGTCTAAGTCTTAAGGCATGAACACACAAATAAATATAACTGAGTTAGAGCAGCTAGCATTTGGTTTTTTCAACAGCATTGTGAATGGGCTGCTGTTTATCACAAAATGCTAATGGCCTCACTACCCCATCCACAGGAGAGATCTGAATAAGAACAAGCTAAACAAACTTCAGCTGGTCAGCATCTGTTTTCAACGTACTTGATCAAATGCATGACTAGTCTGAATTCAAACAATCACTCTCTTTCTTCTTCGGGGAATTAAGGGTCAGCAAACCTTTTAAAATATTTAAATTACAGAGGTTTAGTTGTTAATTGTAATAAGTATTCTACACAGCATATTATCTCTAGCTATTCTTTTATTTGCAGTTTAATTCTAATACCATCTTTATTTGCCTTCCAAGTAACCTTCAGTGGAATAATAAATTCCCCATGAGTTCCTCAGGCATTTTGTTGCTGTTGCAGCAAAGAAATACCCACAGCACTGGAAGTTACATCTGACTCTTTATCAAATATGAGTTTGAGAATATTCCCCACAGACTTGAAACACAATCCTATTTTAGTCTACATATAGTCTTCATATTGCTAAATTAGTAGGTGCTTTGTCTATGTAAAAATGACAAATAAGTCTCTTTAGAGGTATACAAGGTAGCAATCCAGGTCAAATTTGCCTCTTGCATGTATTTCTCTGAATCCTATTAACTAATGCCAGTGCAAGAATACCACCAGTACGCGTTGTATTTGAGGTTATGGATTCACAGCAACTTCCCAGGGGTGGAGCAAACTGCCTATGATAACATATTTTAAAACTTTTTGCAATATGAAATATTTTTGAGGCTTTTCTTGTCTACCAACAGGTCAGGGGTTTTATATAATTTAAGTATCTTTGTAGACAGCAGACTTGCTTTCCACACACCCTTTAATTATACTCTGTGAAGTGCAACTAAAGAGGTGGCAAGGTTGAGGCTAAGTGAAGGGGACAAGCTGAACTGAAGGCAATGCTTAATTTAAAGACCAACCATCCATCTTGAGAGCTGCAACTACTATGTGTCTGCTCCTCTCCACATTGCCCTTACTAATTTTAATGGTATTTTACAGTTTTGAAGAGGGCTAAGTTAACTTTCAAGACAGTCCAGCTCTGGTTTTAAGGGTGGGATAGAGAGCAAAATATGCTATTGACAAGAATTATGTTGTTTCTGTGGAAAACTAATTGATGCAGAGGTGGCAGAATGCACACATTTTGGTACCCAGGTTATTCACTTATGCACAGACAAAAATAAGCCATGCCAGTGCAGGTTATTGCTAGTGTCACATCAGATCTGCTGTTGCTGTCAAATCACTGCTCAGTTCTCACCTTTCTGCTAGAAATAAGACAGCAGCAGGCTGTTTGTGCTCTCACACTGGAGCCTGGTACACACAGCCCACATAAAGAGGAAAAGAGGTGTGCAGTAATTATTCAGCACAAGGGAGACTTCATTTTAACACCTATCTGCATCATTCCAGCTAATTCCAGCTCACATGCTCCTGGGTTTTAATTCACATTTCCCATTTATTTTATCTTCACCTGGTAGAATGAGGAAATTATTCTCAGTAAGTGGGGTGTCGCTTCTGACATCAGAACATGCTCAGAGACATGAAAGCTTTATTTGCCCCACAGTGGGATCTAGAAAGGGAGCATGGATGTTTGTTCAGAGAAGATTTTGTAGTCAGTTAATCTAGTCACTCTGAACTAATTGCTTTTTGATAATAATGATAGTGTATAAAATGAAACAACTTCAGCGTTACACAAGTCTCTGTAAAATTTTCTGGACTGTATGGTATTTATTTAAAAAGTCTAGGCAGGCTAAATGCTAAAAGTTCATGTTTACATAGGAGATGTGGAGACTGAATTTCCCACCGGTTACCTGTGCATTTAATCCTTTTTCACAGAATACAAAGAAGACTAAGTGATGTATATAATAGTCAGGATGAAAGAGAAAAGTGTGTAGTTTTGCATGGAAAATATATGCAAGTTTTAGAGTTTTCACCAGGTGTTGCTTCCATCATACAACCAGAATCTGCGCAAATTCTATACTGTGTAAACTTATCTCCTTCCTGGAGCTCACCTTTTAATATTAATATAAACAACCTCAAAGTAACATGAGCCAGAGCATAGTGTTCCTCCTGTGCATGGCTACTCTTCAAGTTTTTCCTTGTAAGGACCATATTTTTTTTCCTCTTTGGGCCGGGTTATGTCAAGGTCTTTGCTACTGCTTGTTTTGAGGTAACAGGAACTGATTTCAAAGCAAGTCAGACAAAATGACTTTGCACGTCTCCACAGGGAGCTACCATTTAACATGTCAGACAGTTCAGGGCTGAAAACCAGCAAGGGGGGTGAGTGGAAAACACTCAAAAGAGTGGGGTATAAAATAAAGGCTGTTTTTCAAAAACTCAGCCCTATATCATTTACAGAAGAACACTGAATGAAGACACTTTCTGCTTTGCCTTTCATGTAAGCAATGCCGTGTGGGACATTTCCCATTCCTTTGGCAGACTGGAAAGCTGAGGCAATATATCCAACACTCAGCTGCCTCCTGCTTCAAAAAAGCCTGAGGGAAGGACACTGCTGCAGCTTGCAAGTTGATAGCCAGAGGGGCACGAGGGCAAAGTCCAGGTCTGTGAGGAGGAGAAAGGGTCCAGGCTGCGTGTAGCCTCCCTCATCTCAAGGAGGAAGCCCGCTAGAATTGAAGTGATTTGAATCATCACTACTGCTCTGCCTATAGCTTCTTGTGCTTTTTAACAATATTTAGCAAACTAACTACATGGTGTGTAAAGTTCATTACCATTCACTGAGCTTTTGTCCTGTTGTTCCTTACAAAAAGCTGTCTATACACAGAAAATGACAGTGCTTACAGAACGAAAGCAAACCTCTGAAGGCTTTCAAGCTCAGCTGAAGAAGTAGCTACAGTCATTTATTATCCCTTCCAAAATGGCACAGTTGAATGAACACCATGTCTAACAAAAGTGATTTATTTTGGGTTTTAATACAGCCTGCCTCACACTCCAAAACTCTGGGCACACCACAAGTGCTTCGCTGGTACCTGACACAAGGTTTATTCCTGCAGCACTGGCTGACACAGGCAGGGCAGGGAAGTGCCAGACAGTTTCACCAAGATCCCCTGCCCAAGAGACAATTTCAACACCAGCAATCTCACTGGGTTGACTCTAAATAGCACATCTTTTATACCATTCTGAATAGAGTAGTTCTATAAATTGATTTATATTTTTGAGTATCTTTAAAACCATGTGTTGTATTCTGCTAGAATGTAGAGAATGTGCTTCTCTCTGGTATGGAAATTCTCTTCTTGTTGAGCTTTACAAAACTCTGAATTTTTTTTATCCTTCAACAAAAATAATTTTGTACAATTAGCTAGGGAACAGAAAAATACATCTGAAGCCAGGTTGTCACATATATTACCTTATACAATGAAGACATTGGTTTTACTACTCAACACTACTGGAAAACAAATAAATTTCTGACATGATGTGGCATTTACCGTATGTCAGGTTTTTTCCTAGTTCATTCATTAATCATATCCATTCATTTTTATTTTAATAATTATTAATAATATATGAATATATTTGTTAATTATAAAATAATTAGGCATTTCTAGATGCAATTTAATATTTTCTAACTATGCAAAGAATTCTAGCCTGAGGACTAATTATTTCTTCAGCCTTCTGTTTAACACCAATCACTATGATCAGACAAAAAACAAAGGTGACAAGCCTCAGATTTAGATGTGAGAATTTTAGAAGCATCCCTCCCTTAATTACAGGTTTTTATAGTATACGTAACAGTATATGTATATATAATCAATTCACCTTATATGTACTCAAACTTTTCATCTTCTCAGTCAAACTGTTCATATCTCTGACAGAGTTTTGAATATTGACTGTCCTTCCGTTAAAGGATAGAGATTTCTTTGGCTGGAGAGTTAGTTCTGCTGATAATACAGAGAGAAAAGTAAGAGCTCAAATTGGGTCATTTTTCAGCTATGCACAAATGCCTAGCAAACTGTTGGTATATGGATTTTTTTCACTTCTCTGAGAATAGATTAATAACACTGAAATATTGTTGTAGATTAAGATAACATTTAGAAATCATGATGCTGCATTTCTAAAGCAATTTGAAAACATGACATTAATTACTAATTAGATGATTTAGCTGCAAGTTATAATCATTAACTCTTTATTTTTCAGAGCAGTCATATGACACAGAGAACATAAGAAAATCGCCCTAATGGAAAGCATGGAAACTTCTTGAACCTTTTTTTGAATAGTGTTCTTGAACGTTAAACCTGTGTCTATACAGAACTTTATCATTTGCTCCAGGAATAACTACTCAATAATTTATCATTAATGCAGTAAGTCTTCCTCCATCTGAGAAGAATAATCCTTTCTCTCTTTTCCTACTTCATTTCTCCTAAACTGAGGGGATGGAATTTGTAACACCTTTGGAAGTTCCTTGATGTTTTAGGTTTTTCTCAAACCACTGCAAGTATTTCTGAAGAGAGGATTGTAGTGAATGAGTGACTGTAATCTTATTACTTCTTTTTACTTCAGTATATCAGAACAATTATTGCACACTCAATGTGGCATTTTTTAGTGCTGAAAAATCTTCTCATATCAAACATAATATGCACCATAGTGGGTTTAAATAAGTGCATGGAGTCCAGTTTGATGTGCACTGACTGGAACTGTGACTTGATATAAAGGGTAATGCTGTCATAGTCTGGGCAGGGTAGTGTTACATTTCACTTCATAAGCAAACCTCAATTATCATCTCTGTCATGATGTCCTTACAGTTCATCTGTGAGATGATGGACAAATAATAGCAGTAAAATAATGGTTAGCAGGTTGCACATATATACTTCAGTGGATCACAATACACAATAAGCTGTTAAAGGTTACAAACTGAATTTTTTTGGTGTCTCAAAAATGTTTACACCCGAAAAAGCATTTTTTTTTTCATCTGAGCTAGAGAATGTGCTCCATATTTTCTCTCTGTTATTTTTCCTGTTCCTGTCATTGTCGGAATAATAAAAAAAAAATTAAAATGGAAGATTTTAGAAGATGAATACTTGGCACTGTATCACACATCAGCCCCAAATATCCCTATGCCCATTCCTTTTTTTGCTACCATGTCAGGCATTAAGCACTCTTCTTCCCAGGAAAAGTCTCTGGGACTCAGCTCTGCACAATGGGCAATGTCCTTCTGTGGCTTTGGAGAAACAAGCACAAAGGTTGTTGGTTGTTGCTTTTTCTTGGAAATGTTGGAAAGGACAGTTCTGGTGTGCATCCTACTAAACAAAGGGATCACAACAACTCCATGCAGAGCTACAGGCTGGGGGAAGAGTGGCTTGCGAGCTACTTGGCAGAAAAGGATTTGAGAGTGCTGGTTGACAGACAGCTGGATATGAGTTAGCAGTTATATCTGAATTTAGAAATTATCAAAATATGTTTCAAAAGCTCGAGACAGATTAAACTCAAGAACTGAGATACTCTATTCTGCTCTCTCATCTCCCGCTGATGCAGGGATATATTAGGTGAGTATCCCAGGAGTATCCCAGACACTCCTGGGATACTCCTGGGATCAGGTGATCCCAGATGCTCCAAGCCATAGGAATAGGAGAGGAGAACACTCCTCACAGCAAGAGTGAAAGCCTACATTGACTGGTCAGCTAAGTATGGAACATTAAAAGCTAGGAAACTCAGAGTAAGTATTCAGGATTTACCTGGTTTGCTGAGTAGGGTGAGTTTTGATCCTAGAGTGGGGGTTGTAGAGGGAAGGGAGAAGAAATAATTTCTCAGATATTTTCCCTGCAGCTTGGGAGCAGATCTGCAGCAAACAAACCAATTTTCTTTTGGTTTGAAAGGCAGAAATATCTAAAGGTTAATGCACCCAGAGTTTACTTAATACATGCCTTATTAAATATTAAGAATGCTCTGATGGCAGCAGCTATATTCTGAGAGAAGAAGCCTAGAAAATTATTGGTATCTAATCCAGCAACAGATCACAGGTCATCATGGTACAGAGAGGTTGGTTAGTGCAGAAGGGGACCTGTCATGCTGGAATACAAGCAAGGTGCAAGGTACCAAGCTAGATCCAGGTCTCCACTCCAAAACCACAGCATGGATGCAGCTGTCCTGACTCACTTGACTGACAAACTTGAAACAAACCAAAGGCTGTGCAACTGGAGTCACTGTTAAGAATAGTATAGCAAAATATGTAAGTAACGGGATAATGCCAGAATTTAAATAATTTAAGTGTACTATTCCAATTCTTTGCTGAGTGACTGACAATGCTTATTCTATTGTTATGATGCTGAATTCTATATGTAAGTATTTGAAATTTATCACTTTTGTAATGTCCCTGGAAATCTCTTAGAAACCAGAGATCAACTGTGGAATGCAAACATCTGGCACTGACTGGCAGGGGTTTTCTTCCTAATAATTTTTCTGTGATTCAGAATATCTTTCTTTACTAAACTTATAAGTCAAACTTACAAATCTAGCTATTTATAGATTGCAAAACCAGACCGATTAGGCCAAATAAGATCGATTTGTGCAGATATGTCAGACTAGTAGAGCAAGGAAGGTGAGAGGAAGCTGAAGGATGATTATAGTGCCTATCCTCTTGGTTCTGGTGGCACCATCCAGAAGAAGGGTAATAATCAACCATTGTGAATAGTAGTGTTTTAAAAGCATGACAGCTGTCTGCTTGGTGGGTTGAGACAGAGATAGCAGGAAATAGTATTAAGTTAAATTCAGCTGTAAACGATGAATTTTGAGGGTAGTTAAGAATTATTCTAAATATTATGATCTGGAATTTTTTTCTGTTTTCTGCTTATTTCAGGAATTATCTATTGAACTAACATATTTCTGTTGTTCTTTCAGTGTTCTCATCCCAGTGTCAATGATCTATTGCTCATTTCAGTGCAAGCAGTTACAGACGTTTTTCCAACCAGTATTTCCTGATCACTGCTTGTAGGTTCAAGACAACATGTGGATATGGGGGTTGACAAAATTTCATTTGTCTGTTGTCACAGCCTATATTTTTATGTATCAGTTAATTTCTAATTCTTTGCAAAGTGTGTTTTCTGCAGCTGGACTGGAGGAGTTTTTCATTTTTTAATTACTCTTACTATTTTACCTGAATCAGTACAACTCCTTAGCTGAGTTCACATTTCTGTTTCCAGCAGTTTTGTACCTAGAGAACTTCTTTGCGGTAAAACTAAGGAGAAATTCTTCTTTACTAGACAGACTCCTCAGGATCCCCAGAATGTTTTGTCCTAGATCGAGTATAGAAGAGGTAATTAAGCTTTGCAATGACTCTTGTTTCCACAGTTCACTAGTTGCTCTTTCTATACATGCTGTGGATTTCCACTCAGTTTTAAGAGCCATCTGGTTTTTGTATCTCCTCCTTAGGGCATGATCAGATACTTTCATTTTTCCATGGTGTAAGTGGGCTAATATCCATGTATCCCTACCACACACTGAAGTTCATTTCCACCCTATAATACGTGTCTAGGTTTTCCTGTGCATACTGTATTTGGCAACAACCTTTTTTTCCCCCAACATTTTTTATTTTCTTTTCCTTTTTATAGCGAACATAGCTCTTGTAAAAAGATGGTGGACTGACAACTCTGGCAGATGGAATCTGGCTTATCTGTACAAGAGGAATAGCAAAAGGATTTGGCAAAGTAATCTTCCTTTGGTGTTCCTAGTATCATGCATTATCCTTGAACAGGAAAGACATTCTTCATAACTGAAGGCAAAAGTCCCTGTAATGGTCCAGCTGTCATAGATATGTTACAGTGGTGATGGTTAAGTATAGCAAGGCTTTACTTTTAACCATTTATTCAATAATTCCCAGACATAGGAACACTTTTAGATGCTAATACTTACTTCTAGCCATAAAATCTATACATGTGACTCCATGATTCCTGCTGCCAAATGTTTTCTTTCACAGAGCTTGAAAAGATCAGGACAATGGGAGAATTAGACTCATTAGAATGGGAGAATTTATATCACTCTACAACTTTACATTATTCACACTATTTTAAATATGTCTCACATTCAAAGTGGAGATTGAGGGCTGCTATGCTTAGGAGCCAAAGTTCCTCGCATATTCAGAGGGAGGGAGACTCTGGAGAAGGTTTTGAAAGCACCTGAAATAGAGACCTACTGATGGAGCAAATGGCCACAACTTGAGATATAACAATTAGGGGTTTAGAGGTAAATTATTTCTTCTCCATTGTTATGGGAATAAAACTGATTGCCACAAGGTCCTCTAGATCATCATGGGTCTGGTTGGTTTTGGTAAGTGTTTTCTTCCCTTTGCTGTATGAAACCATGCTGTCAGGGCATACCTCACTTCATTGCTGCTGAAGAGCTTTGGGCAGTGAGGGCACTTCTGTGTATATGACAATTACATGAGAAGGTGCTGACATGCAATAGAAAGAAAGTAGTGTTTTATAGAATTACTGTTTTAGTATAAATTGTAAGTTATTTTCTGAACAGTAGAATTAACAAAACACGTTTATGTCATTACCTCTCATCCAGGCCCACAAAGCTCCTTTCCCCTCTCTTCCCCACCAAGCATTATAAAGCAATATGCAATACATATGTTATATGCGTATCGACTAGGGAGCCATCTAGTTGCTCTAATCAAAGCAAGTCTGATTTCTGTCTGGCTTTTCCTTCAGTCAGGTACTTATTTGAGTCTCTGTCTTCAATTCATCCTCTTATTTCTATGGAATTTGTTGGAAGCCATCATTGAGAAGTCTTCTGTTATTTGTAATTTGGCTTAAAATGTCCAAAAAGATCCCTATGAAAAGACAATGTCATCTATCCATATATATATATAATTTATATTACAACAATATTGCTAAATAATACAGATATAAATGCCTTTAATTGTAACTAGATATTGTATATATGAATAGATAAGTAAAAAGAGATAATGTGATCTCATCGTTTTGTTTTGTTAGAAACAACCCATGGGCCAGGAATGAGATGCTCCTTCCTTCCTTCTCCTCTCTGCCAACTTGAATTTCTAGGTAAGAGTTTTAAAAACAATTCCATGTTTATATGTCTCAATGGCATTGGAAAACAGAGTAATTTCAAAAAAGGAACAGCTCAGACGTCCACAACCCTGAAGCCACACTCACACTTCTTTTTCTAACAGACAAGAGTAGAAAAGAATAGGAGGGAGAGAGAGAAACTTCTGCTTCTTTCTCCCCATCAGTGAAGTTACACTTCCTGATTGTCTTGCGTTGCAATATGTAACCAAAAATGTGCATTCTATTTTCCATCTGCTGAAACCAGTTGGGGAGGTGGGGTTTTTTTATTAATCTGTTGTATAAGCCATTCCTTGTAACTCCAGTGGGAAGTGCCTTTTTTTAATGAGCCAGCTGTTAAAACCAAGTGGAACAATATCCCTTATCTCTTCCACAGCCCATCCTCCCTCAAGGGGGATATCTTCTGTTAATGGGCCATTAAGGCTCATCACATGGCTGATAGTATTACATCATCCCATTGTGAGATGCTCCACCCAGTGGGGAGACCCAACTGTTCCTACCTGGATAAAAACTGAGACTCAGAAGCACCAGAGCAGCCTGTTTTTCCACTGGATTTCCCAGAGGAGGACCGGACCCATCTCACTGGACCCTTCAACAGGATCATCTCTACTCCAACAGAACTACATCTGTCACTCCAGGAGGATTTATTTGAACTGTTTCCAACACCCTGACCAACAGGATGTCAGGTCGTATTCCGAGTCGCTCAGGATTTCTAGGATTCTTGTTTGTTTGCTTGTTTTTTGTACTATTACATTTATATTTTTGATATTCTAGTAAAGAACTGTTATTCCAATTCTCATATCTTTTCATGAAAGCCCCTAGTTGTAAAATTATAATAATTTGGAGGGAGGGGGTTTACATTCTCCATTCCACAGGAAGCTCCAGCTTTCCCTGGCAGACAGCTGTCTTTCCAAACCAAGACACTAATTTGTTAACATCTCGGGGATCACAGAGGAGCAAAAGAGCTATATGTGAAAACAACATGCAAAAGCCAGTGCCAGCATGTGGGCACCGTGCCAGACAGAGGCCTGTGGCTGAGTGGCCACACAGGAGGAGGTGTCACACCCAGCACTGCAGCCTGAGCCCCTCCTCATGCAACTGAGTAATTTGGGGTTCGACAGCCTGTGCAAAGTGGGTTTGCTATAACAGTGTAAGAAGTGAGCATTGAATCAGCCTCACCTGCATTGGGCGGAAGCCTCATCTGAGATTCTGTCCCAGCTTTGAACCACTCAAAATTTTGTAATTTTTGCATGAGACAGCTTGGATTTTAATTGCAAAGACTAAAATCATATTAATTTTTTTCTAGGTGTTTGGAAGTCCAGCCAGCAACCCAGTCCCATACTTTTCTTTTATCCTGAGGAAAGGTGAGAGATGGTGAGAAAATTGGACAGAGACACAGCTATAAAATTACAGGTGAACCTATTCACATATCAAACTCCATGTCAACAGGCAAGGAAAAAGGATGTATTTTTCTTTCTTATTCCTCACCCTTTACTTTAAGAAACAGGATAGTATGTCATGCTATGACTGAGCAAGTAAAGTGATCCATCAGATTGCCACCTCCTGCAAAATCCATAGCTTCTTGATACTAAATTTATACCTTTTCAGCTGCATCATTTGTACCAAACAATTTCAGGATAGGTCATTTTTTCAAAGAATAGCTATCAAACAGCCAAAACCTAAATCATCTTCTGTCCTATCCAATATCTATCTAATGTGCTAAAGGCAGGCAGCAGTGGTCAGACAAAGAACACCATGAAAGGGTACAATACTGCTGCCTTGAGTGCACTGGGAGCCTGGTTACAAGTCTGGTCCTTTGTCCTGTATGTTCACCTTCCAGAAGTATCATGTTTTTCATCAGCAGGTGTAAAGCAAAAATCAATCCTTTTTAACTTAGGAATCCAATTTCACTAAAATGTGATTAAATATAAAATAATTAAATAAACAAGAGATGCATTCAGGAAGAACTAGTCTAGGAAGCAGGTTTGTACTAGGAATATCAAGAGATGAACTACTGTCCAAAATATTGACTAGATGATTAGCCAAGCTGTAATCCACTAAAGCTGTGTGCCAGGAGGCAGCATCATCCTCCTGAACATTCTGCTGTCCCTAGTCTTGAACTTTGCACTGAGGGAAAGTGAGCATGAAAGTAAAAGATACGTGAGGACCTGCAGAGTAAGTAGACAGTGGAAAGAGAGGCTACATGAAAGGTAATAATGATTTCACAAGAATTATCTAGATCTGTGGGAAGAAAGAGAAGTTTTGTTTACAGTTGAAGCAAAAGGGCACAGATTTGAATGCTCCTGTTTCCAGGAAAAACTAAGCAATTTTTTCTCTTTTTTTAAATTATAAACTAGTTTTATATCAGCAGCTAAGCAGTATACAAAAAAAAAAAAATTAAAATAAAATCCTATTCTGAAAGTGCCTTGTTTTCCTAAGAGAATACCTGTGGACACACACAAAACCACTCTTGCAGAGTGAATATCCTGTGGTAGGGATAATGGAAGGAAAAGAATAATCTTAATACAAATCAAACTTTCCACTTTTTTTTTTTAAATCAAAATAAACCCAAATCTGTTCTCTCAAATGATTTCAACAGCTTAAGGCAAGTTCATTAAAACAATGTATCTCCAGTCTTTCAGCAGAGACACATTCTCCCTAGGACAGTCCTTTTGCTTATCTGGGAAGAGCTTCTTGCTGAGTTTCCGCTGGTTTATTCAAGACTGGCACTGGGCTCCTGTTACTCTTCTCCCATTGAAAGTTAAACTGGTTTCAGCCAGCCAGTGCTGCCTGACAGATCTAAATAAGGCAATGTTGAGAGTACAGACCACACTCTGATACAGAATACGATTACCATGGGAAGCCTTCCAAATTCAAAACAGCCAGGAATTTTAACCTTGGAGCCAAGGCACTTCTAATAAGGGGGAAAATTGCCTTCTGAATTTAATTTGCAAAGTAACATTAATGGGAAAAGAAGTAACTTGCACATACTTCTCTTGTTTTCTAATAAGAATAAGAAGGATGGTAAAATCGAAGGAAGATTCAAACTCCAGATTATCTAAATCAAAGATCCATATTTTAGCCAGAAAAACAAATGACAAAAAATATATACAAATAGTGATGAAAAAATGTAACGTCTGAACATAGGTGTAACATTTTGGTTTGAAAACTAAACTATCTGGGTTCAGATAGAATTATATTCATGTGTCACATTGTTAAGCAGGGAGGACTTGCTCAAAAAAATATGCTCTTTTCCCAGCTCCATTACTTGGTCTGAGAAAATGTTTTGCTTCTGATCTTGCTTCATTCATTATAGCTACAAAATATCATTTTCATTTCTTTGGACAATATTGCTTGTCTATAAGGGCTCAGGACTGGATGTGAAAAATTAGTTAAATGGGAAAGTGTTTCTCTATCCCTCATACACAGTTACAGTCTTACATCCCAGATATGTGTCTCACACTACAGCTCTTGGTTTTTTAAAATGGATAGTGCCTCATATTAATACTTATAGCTCTGGTTTTGAATACCATACAACCTCACATGAAACCTGAAAAAATCATCAGCTAAATCTCAGACATATATATATGTTCCTTAAAAAAAACAGGTACTCACAGCACACCTCTTTCAGCAGAAATCTCGTCTCATAAGTAAAAAACCACAGATACAAGTTCTTTATCTATTTGCTAGTGCTTCTTCATAATAACAGCCAAAATCATGCTTATTCCCATGTTTGAATTACTCTGGGTTTTGTAGTGTAAGATAGACGTCATTGCTTTTGTTGATCAAAAACTCATGTTATTTCTATGATAATATGAGGGTACTGATACAAATACATGGACATTTCGAAAGCAAAGGTATTTTCTTCAAAAAATGCTATTCTTATATACAAGTAAAAACTCAGTAGAACAACTGTATGTCACAAGGAATTCTGAACTCAAAAAATGCATTTTAAAAGTCCCATGCACCAGGATTGTCACATCATTTCACATGACTTTCATACTTTCACAGCCCAAGAAATGTATTTAAGTGAATTAACATAATTTGTGAAACAAACAAAAAACCTTCTTCATATTCTATAAAATACATTCTTGCATCTTAATATATTAATGAAATATGCAGGATGCACTCATAGAAGGTACATGTAGTTATTAACTTTGAAACTACATTTACCATTATTAATCACTCATGAAGCCTACTGATACAACAATAAAACAATTTGTTCAGAAAATTTTGTACCTAGAATAGAAACATTGAATTTATTTCTCACTCCTATTTAAGATAATGTAATCAGAAGCAAAGCAGCATAAAAAAGACAGGCTGCGCTGTGCATGGGGAGTAATTTATTAAAAGCCAACTGTCTTAACTCAGAATCAGTGTTCACTAATTCATTAATAGTGTTAGGTTCCCAGCAGAGCAACTCCTTCAGGAGTGCTTTGCTTTGTAGAAAGTACTACTGGGATAAGTCTGAAACAGAACTTTTTCTGTGACATAACAGTATTTTCTGGCCATCTATCAATGTCTTTCTCTTTTTGTCTTTGTTTTTCAGTTGCTAATTAAACTTCTGTGTTTTTACTTCTAAAAAAGGTGAAGATTTTTTTCTTTTAATCTTTAAGGAAACAAAAACTATCAAGCCTTGAAGCTATGAGATTTATTTTGCACCTAAAAACAGTTGCAAAGCTTGGTGAAGGCTAATGGTTTGTGTAATCTTATTTTAACATTTTATTTGCAAAGAAATCTTCCCAGTGAGAAATAATTCTGAGCTACCTTACTGAGTTAGTTAAAAGGAAATAAAAATAACAAATGGTGAAAGCTGCTGTGTTTTAGGGATAGGTTAATTTCAAAGAACCTCTAAGATGAATACATTATTGTTTCCCATTTAATCAGTGTTGCAGACATATTAGCTAATTTTAAGTGAAGCTTAAACACCATGTCTCCAAACTCAGTTTAACCTCTGTCTAGAGATGAATGCAAAGTGACTTCCCCCCTCAGGTTAACAGTTCATATGGCAGGGGTTCTATATACTTTTCTATTTGGTTTAATCTGTTTAGGGTCATGGCTCCTGACCTTTATGTTCTGAGTTCAGATGAAGCCCAAACACTGAGATTGGCCTCTCTTGCAGCTGCTCATCACCTGGTACTACATGCAGAAAACAAAGCAAGTAAAGAGACAATCTAGAAGTTTGTACACCACGTATCTGCCTTCCTGCTTTTCCAGATAAAGTACTTAAGCATTCTCTACTTTTTGCCTGGTTGTTGCTTAGGCATGAATGTCCAGAGCAAATGGTGACAGCAGTAGGAGGCAGTGAAAGGGGTGGGTGGGGGTGGGACAGACAAGGACGTGACAGTGATGACTGTTCTTTTGGAAAGTCTAGGGAAAAAGGTCAGCCAAAGATCACACCTAAGTGCTCTTGCTTCATAATTCCACATTCCAGAAAAATTGAAATAAAGCACTCTCAACTTAAAAGAGAAAATATCAAAACACGTGCTAGTATCCAGAGTAAAAGAATAAGACTCAAAATGGAGCAAGCTATATCGCTTTCAGTTTACACCTACACAAACATACTCTGAAATTGTTTTTTACACCCCAGCTCTTCCTGAAGCCAAGCTCAGTGTGAAACTAGTGTAAAGTTGGCCTTGAAATGTAGTTGAAACTGAGAAAGGGTTTTCTTTGGTACACAGCTTTGACTATTTGCCAGTCACTCAGCAGAAATTAGCAACCCAGAAAGAGGTACTTCCCAGAGAGCACAGTCCTCAATGACTAGCAGCACTTTTCCTCATCTGTGTGTACACATTGTTTCTAATGGCTGTGCTGTTTCCTAAGGGACTTTTCTTTCCAGAGGGAAATTTTCATCTGTCACATGCATTTTTCATTCATTGTTGATTTCTGCTTTTGTGAATTACGTGCCATGGAAACCATGGCAAAGATAGACATTAGAAATGTGAAAAAACACCCAGAGATCTTAAAAGATTTTAGAAACATCCGTGGTATATAGTCATATTTTATAGGACTGTACCTTCTTTTCACTAAACAGGCCTGATCCCTGTACAGTTTGCTAACTCACAGACTAAGGGTGTGACACAAGCAAATGCATCATGTACTTCCAGCTTTTGTGGCATCACAGCTAAAATGCCTGAAAGTGTCTATCTCTAGTTGAAAGATCCTACAAAACAGAAAAAGGCCCTTAATGGGGACAGTCACTCAGTGCAGAGTTTTCACAGGAAGCCTCTCAGAGAATGGAGAAATTTGTAGCTAAATCCTAGGAAACAAATGGGCACGTGGTGGATGTAAACTCAGAGCTGCCCCATGGCTTTCTCAAGATGCTGGAGCGGGAAGCTAACTGAGAAAGGGCTATTCTTTAGGAAGATACTGGGGGTGCTTCTCTTGTTACACCTTTCACCCTGTAACAAAGAAGCCCATCCTCCTCCAACTGTCTTCCTCAATGGTAGCATCCCCCCCAGCTCACGGGGCAGAGTTCTGCTCCATGGGTCAAGTTTTTGGCCACATCACTGATGCCATGTGAGCAGACAGCAACATTTTTGCTCACCAGAGTTTTCAGCGAGGGACCCTGGGGGAGCAGTGCCCTTTCAGCAGGTTTTGTCTCCATCAGATGGTGGAAACAGCTGAGATCTGTCCAGGTCACCCAGAGTCATGGTGTAGCATGGGTATGGATAGGTGCTAAGCATTAGAGATTCTGTATGTGTGCCAGGAAAGACCACCAACCAAAGACATGGTAACCTCATATGGGAGATCTATGGACCACCTGCCTGGGTTTCATTTCCTGAATCCTTCCCACAGCCTCTCTCTTACCAAAGCAGTCTCTCCCTGCCATTTTTCCGTGCTTTGCCTGATAAAACTTTAACAGAATGTATTTTTTGGGTCAACTTGAAGCAGCTGGTTCTTTTATTTTAATATTTATTCACTTATTTTAGGGTACTCAAAACAACACGAGAATGTAGCTTCAGTGTCATAGGGAACTCTCAGCTCCTTTGGAAACATTCAGATGTTGCAGTAAATCTCAGAGCCAGGATCTCATCTCAAGTGTCCTCTCTGCTGAAGCATAGTGTGGACCCACAAGCTTTACTTCATGATCCTGATGCTGCGCAGTGTATAAAGGTGATTAGAGTTCCTTCAATTCCATCATATCTGGCTAGAAATTTTCCCAGATCTCTTGACAAGTTATTTACATTAACGTGTTTTGCCTCTCTGGATGATTAGCTGTATCCCACAAAGAACTTAGCTGTCCAAGCATTTAATGCCTCATCCCTGCCTGGAAGTGTTTGAGACCAGGTTGGACAGAACCCTGAGAAACTTGATCTAGTAGGTGGCATCCCTTCCTATGGCAAAGGGAATGGAACTCGATTATCTGTAAGGTCCAACACAAACCGTCTGTGATTCTATGATTCTATGCTTTTCCTATACATGCCAAACACTAAGGAAAAGAAATTATATTCACTATTTCTTTTCATATTGAGAACAATAAAAAATAAACTGAAAGGAAATTTAAACAAATCATCAAGTATATTAGATGTTTAAAGCAACAAAAGTAAGAAAATCAGGTTCCTACCCAGGAATTGTTCTGTCAACAGTGACCCAGGCCAATTAGATTACTAAAAATAAAACATTATAATGATCAATAGATAGAAACACTGGACTACATACCTACACTATTTTGTAGCACTTCATAGTATCTTTTTCCTCCTCAATACAGATATATTTAATTAACCAAGATGAGTTACTAATTAACAGCAGCTTGTTTGGTGTTGCTAGCTAAGAAAAACATATTTTACAAGAATTCCACTGATTTCACAGAAAGATCTGAGGGCCATGCAAGGTGCTGACCTTATTCATAAAATCCTTATAAAAATTTAGATTCCATATACCTTCCTTTCCCTTTTTCCATCACTGTTCAACTTAACATATTCTGCCAGTGTTTGAACATCTGGAATGAGTCGTGTTCCTTTAACATGGGCTTCAATTCCACTGTTTTACTTGACCCTTTTACTGAGTCTAGCAGAGTTTCTTAAGACATAATGTTGTCTTTAACTATAACACAGTGCAGTGCAAAAATATCTAAATGTAAAGTTGATTCACTGTAAATGAATAAATGTAAAGTTGGTTTGATTACCTTGTTCATATTCAAATCAGTGAGGCCATCGGAGGAGGAAGGCCAGACTGAATGCAGACCCCTGAGACAACCTTCCTATTGCAAAGGTCAGTCATTCAGTAAAGATTAACCACTGTTATCATGTTCAGCTATTATTCTGCATTTCATATTTATGCAGATGTTTAATAAAGTGATGTTGCAACTGAAAGAAATATATGTAGCAAGAATTTGCATATATTTAATATATTAAATTATATGTTAAATATTTAATATTTTAAATATTAAATAAATTTTGTCTATTTAATTCTCTTTTACATAGTACTAGGAAAATTTTCTATAGCTCTGGCAGCTATGAAACAAATGCATTTTAAAAATCTTTCTGTAGAAATTGCAAATATGAAAGACCAACCACTGACTCACTCTGTTTACGGAAATGTTATGAATAAATGTTATTGACATCAGTGAAGCAAGTCTGCATTTATGTTGAGTGACCTGAGATCAGGATTCAATTATGTTTTAATTGATTACTGATGGCTCTCAGTTGGTGCCTATATTTTCAAAGTAGATAACTTTATCATGTTTACAAAATACTGCGGGATATTACAGCAACAATTTGAAATGTTTAACCTTATTGCAGTGGCACTACAGAGTGGATGATTATTATGGCTATTACCCTAAAGAATCTGTACAGGAAGCAATCTTGTATGAATGAACACATGTGAGTGAATTCCACAGCTAGTTTTTTCTCACCTTCTCTCTCAAGAGCTGTTCAAGAAGTGGTAAGCATGAGAAATCATAGTCTGGACCATGAGGGGTTATTTAAACATGCACAGGCCAAGAACTCTCTCAAGGCAACTAACAGTGGACAGAGCATCTCTAACCTTCTGTCTGGCCCATAAAAACAATGGTGAAAGGAAAATGCATATAACATAATCTTTCTCTGATCCCCTGTACGAAAAGTTTGATCAGTGCCAGGACAAAAGCTATCACTAGGTCAGGTTGTAAACCTGTTGGATCTCACTGTGAAATCTATCGGTTATCACTGACTAATTCAGATTTCTGGGCTTTTTTCAAAAAATAAATTTTACACTGTTTTATTTCTGTCTTGTTAGTCATTCAGGTGAGGTCTTGGATAGACTAATTCTGCTGCTGAGGAAGAACTAAGTGTTTCAGAGTAACTGAATTCACACAGTGAAAATCCTTTGGATTAGACAGCACTGTAAGAATAATAGAGTTCTTTTGGTCTTCTTCCCCCTTCCTGCCAAGAATGCTGATCTTTGACCTAACAAAATTCAGCGGTATTGGTTGTACTGTGCAGGCCGATGCATAAATCCTTTTGTTTGGTTTTTCCAGTTTTAAGTATTTAAAGTTCACAAACAGATGATCTGAGGCTGATCTTCGCCTCTGGGCTTCCTTTTGAGCCCAAAGAGCACAGCTGCAGAAACTATAATTCCTTCAGACAAAAAAAAAATTTAAAAAAAAAAAAAAGGTTCAACATTCCTTTAATTGAGATTTTTGGAGCAAAAATCTGCTTTTAGACAAAGTAATGATAGTTTTTCCCATATGGCTGAGTTCATAATCAGACAAGCTACACAAACTGCTTTCCTTCTGTACCAAATTTTAAAATTATACTTGGGCTCAAAGCAGTTTTAAACTACCTGATCTGCCATTCTGTTTAGTGCCTGCTAATCCCTGATAAGGGAGCAAAACTTGGTATTATTCACTTTTGATACTGGAGACACAAAGCACCTGCCTTCCCTTTGTTCTTATTCAAGTCTTCCTCCTCTTCTTTGGGAAGAATCTTTACATTTTTTCTTAAATACTTCTGAACATAGCAGGAAGGCCAATACAGGCTACAACATATGATGGTAGTTAGTATTCAGGCTTTTTATGTTTTTCTTTTCCGTTGGGGAAGAAATTAGCCATTGAATCAGATATTTCTCTTGCATTACTCTATTACATCCTGGATATAAATGCCATATATAAAATCTCAACATATACACAGTAGAGCCTTAAGACCAGAAGTGCTTTATTTATCTGTAGTATTATTCCTTATAACAGCAAATATACTACCTAACTGTGAATTTTTAGTTTTCATTTAGATGCACAGAAATACACCTGTGTATTCTCTGTGCTTCTTTAGTGATTTCATTATTCTGCACAGAAATGCTCCTGTCATCTGACACTCACTTCCCCAGCTGCACACTCAGATGACTGATAACTCACACTATATATCTGAATCTCAACCAATTTATCAGAAAAAATGTGCTTTGGGCAGTGACTCTTACTGTTTCAGCTGTCTATTCCACACAGGAGCTTAACAGTTTTTCCAGTTATCTTGACAGATGGGTAGATATCATAACCTTCAGATTTTTCTAAAGTTTCACCTAATCTGTTGTACAGAAAATATAACTCTTCAATAGGAATTTTGAAAAGAGTCTTCAGAAAAAAATAAAGGTTTTAGATCACCTTTTCTCCATGCGATACTATAGTGATAAAACAGTTTTCATGGAGTGACTTCTACAATTGAAAAATCCCTGTCTGAGCACTTCTTAGCTGAAGTGATTTTCTCAATGGCTTCAGATGGATGCTGGGTCAAATACAATCAGATAATAAATTACATTAGGCGGAGGCCACCTGTAGAAAAAAAACAAAAAACCATTAGGATTGTCAAGCTTAGTTCTGTTGTAAATGGTGAGAAAAAATATGTTCAGTACGTGTACAGTATCACCACATATATTGGTGTACGTTTGGTTTATTGACAGCTGGACCCAGAGTGACATGGCCAGAGGTGGAAAGATGACCAATTACATGCATTCAGCATGCCAACAAGCCCAATGCAAAAGTTTCAGCTGACCCTCCCTATCATCATATCCTGAATTTAAAATGAATTATTATTCCTGAGAACAGTTTAAAATAGACTTAAAGCAAACTGAACATTCTTAACAAGGAAAATCTAATTCCTAAGCAACTAAATGACAGTAAAATATAATAGTTGGATAAATGCATTGTGAATGGTTATCCCGGGTTGTTTTTGTTTCTAGCCTTGGTTATGTGACTACAAGGCAGGTTATATTCTAGTTTTGAGATAACTTTAGAAAATTTGTTTCTCTTTTTCAACTATCCATTCTCTAATAAACTAAATATTAAAAGTATCATGAAATGAAGCCTGCTGCCTCAGGACAATAGCCTCCCACACAAGCAATTTCATTTAAAAGAAAAGAGGACAATTTCTGTCCTCTTTTATATGACTTTAAAGAGTCCTCTTGACAGAGTACTCCATACTGTTGATAACTTCCAGAATTTAAATGCTTGGAAATATGCTTCTACTTCTCCACAGATGAAAAAAAATGTTGGCCATATATTTGGAATGCAAGGAAGAAGACACTGCAGGCCTTGTGGGAAAGCACCATGTATGACAGGAGGAGGGCAGGAGACCAGCATAGATGAGTAAGGACCTCCTGCTCAAAATGAAACACAAGCAGGAAATACACAGGCAGTGGGAGAAGGGTTATGCTTCCCAGGAAGAACATTGGGATACTTCTCTGGAGTGTATGGTGCGATCAGAAAAGCTAAGGCATGTCGGAACCTAGTCAAAGGATGTGAAGAGTGATAAAAAGGGCTTTTACAGGTACATTATTGAGAAAAAGAAGACAAAAGAAATGTTTGATAAATGAGAGATCATCTGATCTGATAAACACCTGATAAATGAGAGAAGTGTCTTGAGGGAACCAGAAAATTCTGTTGCTGTGCCACTTTTTATCATATTTGAAAAATTATGCCAGTTTGGCAAAATCACCAGTGACTAGAAAAAGGGAAACATCAACCCTATTTTTAAAAAGGGTATATTCTAGACCCTGGAAACTACCTACTAGTTACCTTCATTTCTGTGCTTGATAAGATCATGAAACAGATCCTCCTGAGAGCTATGCAGGGCATATGGATGATGGGAGATTAGAGAGAGACAACACAGCTCCACAAAAGGCCGGACTAATCTGGTCATCTTCTACCATGGAGTGACTCTGTTGGTGGAAAATGGAAGAGCAAGTGATGCCACCTACTTCAGCTTCTGCCAGGCCTTTGCCACAGTCCCACACAACATCCTTGTTGCCAAATTGGAGATACAGATTTAATGGATGGACGGTTTTATGGATAAGGAATTGGCAGGAGTTGACTGGATGGCTGCATGCACAGAGCTGTAGTCAATGCCTCAATGCCCAAATGGGGATGAGCAACAGGGGGTTAGTCAATACATTTGATAGTGGTATAGGTAGTACAAGTACTAATAGGATGAAGGGTAACAGTTCTAAACTAAAAGACCTTAAATTTAGCTTAGATATAAGGAAGAAACTCTTTACAATCAAAGTGGTAAGACAGTGGAACAAATTGCCCATAGAAGCTATGGATGCCCCATCTTTGATTTAAACTACTTGGGCTGGTAGATGTCCCTGACTGTGGCCGGAGAGGTATAAGAAGATACTTTTTAAATGCCCCTTCCAAACCAAATCATTGTGTGATTTTATGACCAACTCCTCCAGCCTCTTCTGGTTGTCGGCTGGCGGTGTGTCTTTGAGGGTCTTATGAATCTGAGCATTGGACTCATCCAACTGGACATCGCTGGACACCAAGCTTCTGTAAACATCCCAGTCTTTTCATGTCAAGAGGGTTCACGTCAGAGGAAGACCTTAGCTGATTTACCAGTGTTCACAAAATATGTTCAAACCAACCTTCAAACTACCTCTAAGATTATAAAAGTTCTATATTAAAAATAAAGATTAATTTAAGGATGCCAAATACAGTTACTTTTCATGTAACTGCTATAAATACTGTATCATTTCATATTCATTTCTAGATAGTCTTCAAATTTTCCTTTAGTTTCAGAACATTTGGGTCAAGGAGCAACACAGACATTGACACTTCTTTTAGTTTGTGATGTTAAAATATCTCATAGCAGATCTTGTTAAGTCCTCTTTAGAGGGACATTATACACACCCACATACATTTATAATTTAAATAACAAAGGTACCTGAAAGGTGAAACAAAAAAAAGAGTACATGGACATGAGGAAGTTTCCTGACCAATATGCAGCTCTCCATTAATCAAATAAGGGTAAAATACCAGTTTTGATAATTCCAGAATTCATTAGACATTGTACTCTAGACTGCACCTTTTCCTTCACTTGTAAACTTGTGTAAACAATGGGACTTAAATCTTGTAGAAAATTCAAGTGTTTAATAATTCATGAATATAAGAGCTCCAAGTTTGTTAAAAGGAAGTGATAAATTCTATTTGGTCTAATGAAATGACTGTGTTAAAACATCCCTGTGGGGATGTTTTCTTATTTTTCCTTCTATCTTGCTACAAAGCCTTTTATAAACTTCAAGAAAATTTATTTGTTTTGTTTGCTCTATAATATTCCCAAGATTTCTGTGGAAGGCCAAACTTTGCTGACAAAGCAAGTATGACTCTTGTTTTATCAAACTACACAGTCCTTACACAGTCCTCAGTTAATGTACTGATACACATGGGAAAGCTGCAATTTATACATGGCTTTTCCAATAATTACCCTCCTCAGCTCTCATTACTTCTTCTGACTACAAGGCTTCCAGGTGACATTTTAGCTATTCTTTTCTTTCCCAACAAATAAAAAGTCTATGCTTTTTGATGACCCAGTAGGCTGGAAATGATGCCAGGACCTCAGCATTGCAAGAAGCCATGGCTGTTACAATAGAAATGTAGCAGATCTACAACTTGATCTGCAGATCTGCATCTCAGGTCTACTCACAATTAAACATGGCTAAAAGCTTCTGACAAAGAATATCTATTCTGTTGTTTAGTCATAATTCCTTAGCACCATCAATAGAACATAATGAAAAGCTTGAAAATTGTAAGAGATGTTGAAAATGCAACAGCTAATTAATACTATACTAAATCTAGAATCATGATTTCTAAAAATATAATAGCAGGAAAATTAATAACACAGTTCAAGCACAAGCCTTTGGATTTTTTTTTCTGTTCCTGTTAACTGTGTGATATCTTCAGTATTCATTAACACTTTTACATACTCACTTATCTATGGCATGCATTACCTAAGAACAAATGCCATAACACTGGTTGAAACAGGAGATTATCACATACATTTGATCACATTCAGTGGCCCAATGGACTGCTGCAGTAATAAAGAGATGTGCCTTTACCCACCAAAGAATAGGCGTTATACCGACAAAATATTTTTGCAGTGTTTATTTTTTATTGACTAAATGTTATGTTAGTCCTGCAATATCAATTCCACTAAGAGTTAAAAATTTGAGACTCAGCATAGAAATAAATCTGATAAAAACACTTGATATGTTTATTAAGAGTCTGAAAATACTTGCATTTTAAAATTTGTTAGTGTTCTCATTTTTTAAGATGGCTGTACAGTGTTGCTTTTTAAACCTCTAACCATTCTTTGACTTCTGCATCTCAAAACAACAGTGTGTTTTTATCAAAGACTGTAGACAAATCCTAGAATAAAGCCAAATAACTTACCATTATTGAAGACAATGCTGACATTGTCAGCAATTTCAAGAAAGAAGTCTTATTACAAATCAGGGATGCATGGAAATCAGCAGCATGGACATATATTATCTACAGCATATACTCGAATACATTGAAATACATATTGCCTCAGATGTTATCCAATTTATTTCAAAAGGATATCACAGAAAATAAAATACTGATCATAGTCAAACTATATTAGCCTCCATATTTTACTGACAAATTTCATGACTGAGGGATCTTGATGTTAAAATTATATTCTGGACATTTAAGTATTGATCCTTGACATGTTTTATAAGAGCAAATAATAATATCTTTATAACAAGGCAGAAAGCAGAAAGTGATCATGCTTCACTATTAGGCTAGGTGCAGACAGACTGCATGTATGGCAGAGTCTAAACTCTTGTTAAGTTCTTTTCACATTCCCTATTTCTGTCAAGTTGCAGTGACATATCTCAAATTATTTTCTTCACTTGTGATCTATTATTGATTCATGGCCTTTTTTTTGTGTGTCACGAAATGATACCTCAGGATGTATAAATCAAAACTGGGTTTACTAGAGCAGGGGAATATTTGTATTCGAACAGAAGTCATTGGTTGACCAGAACTCCTACCAGATGATTGCTGAATAAGGGGAAGAATAGGAAGTAAAGACATGAGTTAAACCTAACAAAAGAAAAGGTAAACATTTCAGTATTTCACTTTAGTCTTTCCATTTTCTCTGGGTTTAAGTGGTTTTTTTCTTTCAACATTGATCGGGTGTCATTACATCTTCATTAAAAAAACTAATATGAAATAACATTTTTTTCATTTTGCATTGAGATGATTTTTTCTGAACTTTGCATTTCACTGGTGATACCAAAATTGCTTTCACCTCAGAGTGCCCTCAAAACTATTTATTTCTTTTTATCATTTTGTTCAGTGGATCGAAAGACAGTTTTACATAACTTTGACAGCAACAGGTTTACTTTTTCTTCATTGGTAGTTAGAAAAGAAATCTGTTTATCTGTGCAACACATTAAAAAAATATGTGTATAATTTCTGGATAAGAAGTTTTGCTTATAATAAAAAAAGGTAGTTGTTCATGTGGATTTACACTGCATTGTCTCTAAGACATTTCTCTAAGGCTGCAGAAGTAACTCATCCCCACCATCTTAAAGACCTGGAAGTTTCTATAGCAGTGGCAGTTAACTCTTCATTTTCAAAAAGATAACTCTGTAGGAAATAAAATTAATGCCTCCTGAATGTGATTCTGACAGCATTTTCAAGTTATGAAATCCACTAAACTCCTGTTTTACTACAGTGGCTTCTAAGGTATGCAACTACTGACAGAGGAAATGCATTAATGATCAATGTGTGTGCACATTCGTGTTTGCATTTTCTCCCCACAGTCCCCATTGCTGACTGCTCAATAGTGACAAAGTCACAAAGACACAAGTCTCCTGCTGTTGCCATCAGCAGTGTTGTGTCTGGGAAATAATGAAGGAGAAACGAGGAAGGATTCATACGAAACATGGCCCAGCTTTTGCTCTCCTTCCCCAGGCTTCCAAAACAACTTTTTAGTTCAGGCAAATAATATATGGAAAATAAAAACTTGCAGTTGTTTGGACTTATCTGAAACTAAATAAATCCTAGCAATGAAATGCTTATGGAGACAGTAATTTCCATTATATAACAGTGGGAAAAATTGTTTAGTGAACACTATCTGAAATAAGCAATGGGAATTCACTACAAAAGTGTAAACATTGCTTAACTGCAATAGTCATTGAAAAATTACTTTTTATTTTTTACTTAAGTCAAATAAAAGAACATATTCATCTGTATGGACCAATTTTAAGTTAAAAAAAAAAATGTAAATTTTTTTTTACTGTGAAAAAACCTGAGTGCCACTTACACTTCCTGTTGCCAGCTCCTGAGATTTTATCACAAATCTTATGATGTTCAACGCCAGTCTGTAATGTTTCTTGACCTTTAAACCAATCATAAAATTTCTAGGGATTTAGTTTTTTGGATTTGATCACCTGTGGACTGCAATACTAACATATTAGCCGTCCTCAGCATCAGACCAGCACAGCCAATTCCCATTGCACAAAACTCTTCCAAAATCTTCCATATGCTATTCTAAACTGAGACCCTAGAATCCAACATCTTGCCCGTACACAACTTACCTAACTCCACATCCACTATGAGCCAAGATTTCACCTGTTTTATTTGTATAGAGAAGTAGATGCTTTAGCTTTGGTTGCAGTCATGGAAGCCCTTCAAATTTACTGTAGTCCTGCAAGATATAAGTAGTATTTAATTTCGAAGGAATATTTTCAGTCTTCACTTACCATTCAAATGTGAAGCAGTGGGATTTGAAACCTTTGGATGAATGTCATTTGACATGTTCTGATTGATTCTTCAAAAACAGTTTACAATTTTCTCATGCACATTAGTCATTCAAAATCTCTGCCTATTTTGTGCAAATGCTTTGTCGTCTTCCAATTGTACTCTAACAGATTCTTCCAAACATGTTAAATCTGAGCCACCTTAGTTATTTCAGATGAGACAATGCTCACACATTACTTTTGCTCCCCAGCTTTTGACCACAGCTTTTAGAACGCAGATTTCCCTCTACAGAGGTGCCTTACACAAAACAAAAATTAGATTTCCATTAATGTCTCCTAATGTTCTATGTTCCTCCAAAACCTATGATCAGTGATTTCATTCACTAGAATATCCACAGATATTAAGCATAAAAGGTGGAAAAGCAAGGGGAGTAAACTACTGTGAACATACGGGCTTCTCTTGTGGACAAGAATACCAGTTCTGACTCAGCAGGCCTGCTGGAAAAAGCTTAGACTTCAAGTGTTTGATTGGGCAATAAAATCTTTTGTGCTACAATGCTTTGAAAAATTTACAGAAGAAAACCTGCTAATGACAGCCCACAAAAATCACCAAAAAATTGAAAATGCATAATCAATATGTTTCATAGTCTCAAACTGATCAGGATTTGTATATAGAAAAAGAGATTATGTGCCTCAAATATGTTTCAAATGTTGAGAATTTATCCTTCCTCACACAGTCTTTGTTCAAATTCCCACCTATTTCCAAACAGAATAAATACAACTTTGATGTCAGGCAAAATCTTTTTTGGTTTTGCTTCTAATTTGAAGAGATTCTCAAAAACAAACAGCTTGACCAGCTGAAGGGTGTATCAACTTGACTCATGTGAATGAACAGTACAGACTAATAACATAATGTATCACATTTCTTTTTACATCAAAAGAAAACAGTTTTCAAAGAGTATTTCCAAGAAAAATTGTGTGGTTCAACAAACAAAGAGAGAGACCAAAACTCAAGAAGACTGTGATTCATTTTTCTTTCTATCCTCCTGCTTATCAGGTGATCTAGGGTATCTCTGTTTTTACTCTGTATATCTGGTTTTACCTTGGCCACTTAGATCATAAGCTCCTTGGGATGGGATATGCTTTCCCTGGTGATTGTGTAATGCCTAGCAGAAAGAGATGTCTAGAGGAACATAAAAGTTAATAATAACTAAAAAAAGAACTATTCAGTGCATAAAACAGAAGTAGGCCACTGAGTTTTGTCTGACTTCTAATTGCCAAAATAAAAACGAATGAACATTCTATTAACCACATGCATCTAGCATAAGAAAACGAAATAAGTATTATTCTAGTTTCTTCTAGAAGTAGAACAGAAATCACTGACACAGACATGGAGGTGAACATCTGAGCATAACATCCACTGGTGTCTTCTCTGTCTACTAAACTGTCTTTCTTGCTAGGAAGTTTTTTTAGCTTTTATTATTGCAGAAATTATTATTCTCACTTTGAAAGGAATGGAAGACATCGGGGTTGCCTGATTCATAACCTAAGGCAACAGAAGAGGTTTACCACCTGTGTGGCCACTGAACCACACAATAACAATGGATCCAATAATAAGATTAGAAAGTATAAATGCCTTCTGCATGAAGTGGTTCAACTGCTTGGCAGATCAGGACTGTTCCCTAAAGCATACTCACTAATGTATTGTCCAGATAAGTCTTAAACATCCCTCATAAATGTGTGTAGTGTGCACAAATTTTTCCTGTATTGTAATATTCCTGCCGGGACTGGCCAAAGATCCAAACATCCTTCTTTAGTGTCTGTACCACCTAGGAAGAAATTTATGAAATGTTTTGGTCCTGCTGCTTTCCGGTTATTTGGGCATCAGGGAAATACAAAACTAAGTCAGTTAGATCCAGTAAGTCTTCTTTTCCTGTTGACTCTGGCACAAAAGTACATATTTTGGACCTGGAAAATTGAGATCTTCTCCCTGCACACACAGGTGGGGTAGATTTCAAAACCGAGGATCAGCCAGTAAGGGAAAAAAAAATATTCCTGTACTGAAAATATTGGGTAAATTTTACAGTGAGGAGAATGATATGGAATGGTCTCAGCATTCTCTCATTCTGTGAATCCACAAAGGAGAATGTGAGGGAAACAATAACAGACATGTCTACTTGGAGTCTATGGACAAGGATTTTTTTGATCATGTGGGCAAAATAAAAGTACATATCTGAAGTACACAAAATCTGAGCTTTTTCCTCTGACTAATACAATTCAGAAGCCCTGGTGTTTCTGCAGCTTGCCTTCTTTCAAAGGCAACTGGAGAAGAAATTTTAATTATAAAGTGATAAAGTATTAGATATACTACATAATAGAATGCCATAGTTCTTAATTTGTGGAACACATACTACTCCAAAACACTAGTCACCAGCACAGGTGTAGAAGTTCTCAATGATAACAGTAATATTATTTACTGCTGCCAATGATGGAGGTACTTAAAAATTACTGTTAGGTAGTATGCAATATATATACATATTATCAAAATGTCATTCTTATAAATTATAATTATTCCAATATTTAAAAGATGCCATATAGAAGCTATCAAAAATGGGACATGTTCAGCTAGAGGCTGTTGTCCAGATACGAAAAAGTCCAGATGGAAGGGGCAATACTTGGAAGAACTGTTTTCCTTGTAAATAAAATGAAAAACCGAGCAATTCCTGACAAGTGTTTATTTCCAGAACAAAGAGAGTAAATGGAAAAATTGTTGTATGCATGCCCAAACATCACTGTTCGATTTCTAAAAGCAGACAGGCTATCATCAATGTTCTTGAGAGGAACTCACTGCTGGGGCTGCAAGTCGAGTGTAACGAAATGACTACCTCTTCATGTGCAGCCTTCTCCCGATTTGCAAACCTGGAGCAGATCTCTATTGGTCAGCATCATGTGGTTTATCAGCCTGTAGCAATTTTTACTCAAGAAGTCAATGGAAGGAGCTGGAAAGAGCTGCTCCAATAGGAAAGCGGGCCTTCACTACTCGGGGCTCTGCCAGAGACCTCATAGTTTCACCAATAGTTTCACCACTGATTCATCATTACAATGACATCTATGTGCAACCACATGTAAAATAATTAAGGCATTTAATTTTTTCATTAAAAAATAAAATTATTTGAATTGCCTAACTGAAGATACTAAATTGAACTAGTTTCCACTATTCTTAGATTTTGCTTTAAAATACAAAATACAGAGACAAAAATAGAGGTGAATTAATGAGAATTCATTCAATTGGTTGTTGTGCATAAGTTCTGGATTTGGTTCTGGTTGTGTGTTTAAAAATACATCTCCTCAGTGGGTAGGAGACAGAATGCTTAACTAACAAAGCAAGATAAACATTTAGATATGCACAGTATTGGTTGAGCTGTCAACTATCATTTGATGGAGAATATTTCATAATATGAGAAGGATCAATAGTTAAAGAAACAGTACATAAATTTGGCAATTTTTAGTAGCTTAGATAAATATATTTATGATATTAACATCAGGTTAATAAGGAATTAAAACCAGGATTATTTTTATAGCAAATTTCTGTCAGATCAAGCATGAAAGAAAGATGATGTGCTCTCAAGAATGCTTACATCTCAGCTCAGCTCAGCTTAGTTCTTCCCTCTTGTCACAGCCAGCTCACTACAATGACTAACAGGAAAAAGGTAAAAAAAAAAAAAATCCTTTCTCCTCTGGTAAATCTATGCCTGATATTCCTTCACTTCTAGGAATACTGATATGCCAGTGAGAGAGTCACACAAGGTTAGTAGTGAAGTATTCTATACTTTCAAGGTATAATGCTGATACACAATTTATTTCAAACAAAGCTATGCAAAGTTTGATTTAATCTATTACAGCTTTAGAAGCCACCTTAGGCAAAGCACAGAATGATGGGGCCTTTATTGTCTGGTGTAATGTAACTGTGTCGGGTATCAATATAGGGTGAGGGGTGAAGGGCTTGAGAGCAGCCCTGTGGAGAAGGGCTTGGGGGTGCTGGTAGATGAGAGGCTGGTGATGACCCAGCCATGGGCACTCACAGCCCAGAAAGCCAAACGTGTCCTGGGCTGCACCCAGAGCACCGTGGGCAGCAGGGCCAGGGAGGGGATTCTGCCCCTCTGCTCTGCTCTGGTGAGACCCCACCTGCAGTGCTGCATCCAGCCCTGGGGTCCCAGGACAGGGAGGACATGGACCAGCTGGAGCAAACCCAGATGAGGGATATCAAGATGGTTAGAGGGGTGGAGTACTTCTACAAGAAAAGGCTGAGAGAACTGGGATTGTTCATGCTGGAAAAGAGAAGGCTTTGAGTGACCTAATTGAAGCCTTCTGGTACCTGAAGGGAGGCTACAAGAAAGATGGAGAGAGACTATTTACAAGAGAATGTAGTGACAAAACAAAGGGAAATTATTTCAAACTGAAAGAGAGTAAATTCAGATTAAATGCTTGGCAGAAATTCTTTATTGTGAGTGTGGTGAGACACTGGAGCAGTTTGCCCAAAGAAATATATGGATGCCCCACACCTGGAAGAGCAGAAGGCCAGGTTGGTCAGGGCTCTGAAAAACTTGGTCTAGTGAAAGGTGTGCCTGACCATGACTGGAGGATTGAAACTGAATGATCTTTAAGGTCCCTTCCAGCCCAAACTATTCTATGATTCTATCATTAAATGTTACTAGACTCTTTAAAATATGAGCTAGTTCCATTCTAAGTTTTCTAGAGCAAAAGCATCTCCTGTGGACGCAGTCTGCACCAAATCAAGTGGGTAAAAATAATAATTAGTAATAAGGTTTAATAATATAATAATAACAACAGCAACAACAACTTGCAGACTTGCAGGTAGATCTGAAGAGGGCCTACAGTTAATCACTGTTAGAAAGTTTGAAAATCGATTAAAAATTGCTGTATTTGTTTAGCTTCGCTCTTAGATCTTAAACTGTATCTCAGTTAATATTTCACTAAATTTGAGAATCAAACAAACAGCTCTTCAATGTAACATAGTAACACATGCCTAAGTGTACTTCATTAGTTGTAAAATTTCAAGAGGAGGTAGTGATCCCAATTTGCAAAAATAAATATATTTGTAAAGAAAAGCTCTGATGAGGTGGCGACCCTCTTCTCTCTCTTGAAATTATGTTATAAAGGCATTCCCCAAAAAGTTGAATTTGGGAGGCTGCTTCTTTGCTTCTTGCAGGAATAGCAAAACAGTTGGAGATTTCCCCAAGCAAACACGAGTCTTCATTCATGGAAATGAATAGGGCAAGTAATTTTGACTGGAACACCTCTCTTGGTTTCTCACTTTTGAGTTCAGATGAAGTAACCGAAGTCTTCACCCAATAAATGCACAAGGCAAGCAACTCTCCTCAAAACAAATTTGTAGTAAATATCTAATAACAAAGAGCAGGGCCACAGGCAAATCAAACATTTGGAAGGAGCATCTGGGCATGTTAAAGCTTCAGAAACTTCCTAATAGGCATCAAGTTACAAGCAGAACACAGACTGCAGCATGCCAGTAGTTCTTCTAAGGTCAGCATCCTTATGGACTGGCACTTAAGCAGCAAGATTTTCAATCACATCAGTATCTGACAAGCATGTTACATTTTCTCTTAGTTGGTCTGTGCAGATACTGTTCATTCCATGAATTTGAAAACCTCTGCTTTGCAGAGACATTTACCCACATTTTCAGAAAACTTTGCAAAATAAACCCTCTTGTAACACAAAGCTCTTTTAGATTGTTTGGATATGGAGAGACAATACCTTCTGCATGCACAGTGGGAAAGGTCTACTTTGGGACCCTAATTTAAAGAGCTAATATTGATGGAATAAAGCACACACATATTTGCCTTCTTAACTGCTTTTCCTTGGCTATGGTAGCACTGAATGGTCATGTTGGAAACCTTGAGGCTGAAAATTAGATTATTTTCTCCACATGTTTTTACTGTTGCTTCCATGCTGTTCCAACCCAGCCCATACTCAGGAAACTAACAACTTTCAGAGAAAATGGCACTATTCTTTGCCATTTCCAAGGACCTCTCCCTGTCAGCTATAAACTGGACAAACCTTAAATGCTTCCCAGAGCTGCTGATAAGCACCCAATACCTCTGAATGGCTTGCATTTGCAAAGCTAGGAGGGAAGTCTTGTAAAAAGTCTTTCCTGTAATTCCAGACAATTCCTGTTTAAGGTCAAGCCAGAAATTCTTCACAAATAGTTTCTCTCGGGGTACAGAGGTATTTCCTTTTCAGGTTCTGGCTAGGACCCAAAGTGCAAAAGAATGAGGAAAAAAGCCTAATGATAATCATAAAGTTAACCAAAAGCCTCCTATCTCAAAAATTCTCCCACTAATACTTGCACTACAGTCTGGCAGGGACTCGTTAAAAACTGGTATCAAACTGATCACAACCAAATGTGATATTTAACATATTCCACATCTCAACAGCCTTATAGGTAAGGTGCCCTCTGACCTCCAGTTCTATCTGTGCTGATAAAACATTTTATTAAAAAATGAAAAATATTTTTTCACTTCAGTTCATATTTGCAAAAGATGTGAAGTTGCTGTTGGTGGAATTTGCTAATTACTTACCAATATACAGCGCATCTTTGTGCACTTTTCTCTTGGTTCCATACACCAACACAAGCATCAGTAGATGAAAGGGGATACTAAAGATCTGTAGTGACAGCAGACATATTTGTTCTCACTTTCTGGATACTTTCATTAACTTATTTTATAAACCTCTTGACATTATTTTAGCTTTTTCCAATGTGGCAGTGAATGTATGTACCCTCTTCATTTTATTTACCAGAAAACAGTAATCAAAGGCAGATGGACCATCTGGATCAAATGTCAAGTTCTCTAACATGTGAGCCCAAGAAATCTGAGCTCTGAACTATACTTTGACTGCAGTTCTGGTTTGGATTTCAGGTAAATAATTTAAAATAGGAAAACTGTGCCAACATAAATCAATTTCCTGTGTTATTTTTGTGTTTAATGTAACAGCAAGTGCCTCATTCCTGAGTGACATGATGAGACCACAACATAGCAAGGGCAGAAATACCCCCCAATAAGGCTTTGGCTCGGCTTCCTGATTCCTTTCAAAATATACCTCGCCAAAAGGCTCCTGTATGGTTAAGCCAGAACCCATCAGAGACCTCATCATGGGTTAAGTATTGTGATTTTGAGGTCATCTGTTTCTAGTTAGAGCAGGAGAGGAATGGAAAGTATGAATTCAAGGTAACAATCCCTGACTCCACTTTTGTCACCAAAAATTTACTCTTATAGCCCCAAAGGTACATTAATTTAGGTTCAGTATTTTATTTCACTTCATCATACTTTGCTGTTTTGTATAGTCACAGGCAGTAAAAATTCTAAAGCAACTTCTACCCCATTAGAGGCCATTGTATTGGGGCCCATTCTCTGGGTTTGGTTGTGTGGGGACTGGCCCAGATCCATGCTTTTAAAGTCTCCTACCTTCCAAGACAGGGTGGCTGCATCCAGATTATTTGTCAGGATTGGTTTATGCTCCCTAGAACACCTCTGAAAGAGCACCAAGTGGTTAAGGGCAAAATGGTGCCAGTAATTAGATAGTGTAAAGGCTGTGACATGGCATTTTGAATTTAAAACATTGGTATAGACTAGAAAGCCTTGCATCCAGCTGGATCTTTTCCTTACTGAGAAGGAGGAAATGTCAGATGTAATGCACTCTGAAGGCACGTTTTTTCTGTTGGTGGTTGTACCATTATTGTTAACATATCTGTGATGTTCACCGGTAACGTATTCAGTAAGTAAAACTTTCTTCCATAAATGCAGTTATTTACCTCAATTAATACATTAATTGCACATTTACCTCAATTAATAATAATATAAACTCCCTTCTTGAAGACTATGTGATTCTGTTCAGAGTGTTGAAATCCATGAAAGAACCAATTTTCTCACAGCCTTTTTGAGATCTCCTCTCTCAGTAAACAACAAAAAAAGTTTTTCTGAACTTCCACCTCTGTTCCTGACTGGGAAATGAAAATGCAAACAAATATATACAAATGAAAAAGTTGATCAAAATATAAGGGATTCAGCTAAAATTTTAACTTACCTTAAAGCTGTTTTTGTATTGCTTTGGATCAGGTCCTGTGTTATCAGAAGGCTTTTCCAACAGCAGTGTTATCTGGTGAACTACTGAAGACTGTCATGTCACCCCTATACACTTAGAAAATAGAACAGGCTTATGTTCTCAACATTTCTAAATTACAGGCTGGGTTGGAAAATTACTCTCAGTTAATTATTTTAAGGGCTTCAGGAAAACATCTTTGATATAAGATAAACATTTAAGAAAATAAAAATTTCATTCAGATTTTGCAATCTTCCCATTATAGAGCTTATTTTAAGTAAGAATAGACTTTATGCAAAAAGTCTACACATATTAAAATGTATTCCACAAGGCTTAATATGTCTTGCTCCCAATCTACATGGTGGAGAGGAACTGTGCTCTGTTCCTGGGCTATTCCTTCAACTCTCCATTGGTATGGCACTTCACAGCTCTGGGATTTGTTTTTTCCTAAATTAATTGGAAAGACGATGACACTTTTACAGGTTATGGAAGAGAAAACCAGAAATTACTGTGTGACTGAGGGGGGAAAAGAGGGAGGAGGAATTAGTTGGATAGATCTTAGGCTTCTGCTTTAGGATTAATCTACTCATACTATGGGAGCTCCCTACTTGTCTCTACATATTAATATGACTGCAGAGCATGACTTTTCAGATGGAGCCTATGTTTTTGTTGCCCAGTGTTAACCAACATCAATCCCACTTTGCATTTGGAATGAAAATATCCACACACACATGTATACATTTGTGTGGGCACATGCACAAATATATTTGCATATGGATCTTTCTTTTCTTTCTTTGGCTCCTTGGGTTTGTTTCTTCTCTTCACAGGTGCCATTTTGCACAGCAATATTATTTCCCTTTTTCCATTAAAACAACTTGTGTGTTTGCCTTTGACAGCAACTTACAGAAAGTTGTTACAGGCATAGCCATAATTTGCATTTCAGATAGGCTAGGCAAATATGGTACATGTTTAACCACTTTTGACACTGAAGAAAAAAAATGTCAATATTGCAGCCTGTTATTCTGATATAGCTTCTTGTCTGTTAGTCTGCAAATCTTATTTCCCCAGTATATGTAAGCCATAGGCTGGTATCTTCCCTGCCCCATGCAGAAGTGAAAGTGGACAGGGGATGCCCAGCAGCAATCACACCACAGGTTCTTACTACTTCTTCCATCCTTCCAGGAAGACCAATCGATATATTCTCACCCCTCATTCTGCTGAAAAACTGCAAAACAGTAAAATCACCAGGATAAAACAGTGTATATGCTGCTTTCAGCAACCAGATAGTGGAAAGAAATGGAGCAGACCATAACCATGCTCATGTTTCTGGATTTATTCCATAATTCCAGATTTAAATTTTATGTTTTCATTACTTTGGCTTTTTTGTTTTATGTAAGGTCAAAATAACTTTATGGGAAGCAAATATTAAAAATAAGTTTTTATTTTTTTAAATTAAAATGCATTCCTAATTAAAGATTTTTGTCAGCTCCCAGAATATGCTAAAGTTTGTAACTGCTGCTCCACCAGTTCCCATCACATGTTAGAGAACTTAAAAAAGCAACACTCCTACATAAAATTTCACAGTGAAGAAAAACACTGAAGTTTCCTTTAAAAAGCATTTTTCTGCCTTCATATCTCTGAGACATATTACTTGGAACCATTTCTGCACATCCAAAGCTCAGAATACTGCAAAGCCATCAGCAGTAGCTGCAAAGGAATGGCAAACAAAACACTGAAAATATACCAACCTTGTGTGTCAGATTTCAAATGTCAAAACTAATTTCTTTAGCTGCTATTGATTTCTACTACTTCAGAAAAATCTTAAAAGTAAACATTGGAGAGATAAATTTTATCTATTCTTAGGATGTTGTGTGACTATGTACTTAAGAAAAATTATTTTCATGGTATATTGTTTTTTGCAGTTCTGGAGAAAAAAGTATAAAAGAAATGCAGGCATAATGCAAATTTCAGTACCTCCACTGCAACAGAAATAAATGTGGTCATCAGGCAGGGTAAATCCTGTCATTATACTAGCTGATTTTGGGTTTGGTCTTCTGCTGACTGTTCCTCACACACAAACACAAATGTTTATATTAGCAGTCTTCAAAATGGCACACTTCTTTCTGTCTCCCATCCGTTCACCTTGTTGGAAAGGCAAGCAGGTAGTTGGACATGCATAGCCAAATATTTCTCACTAGAAAATGCTCTTTGATCAAGGCTCAATTTCTCATACCTTCACAGAATTTTGCTCTACGGATTTCAGGTTTTGTTTTTTAATTGGTAGAATTAAAAAAGCTTTTCATAGCATTTCTGTTCTGAATCTTTTTATTTAGAAACAGAATGACATATAAAGTGTAATACAAACTTTTGTGAAGGAGAAATATTTTAATAAATTAAACACTTTGCAACCACTGAAATCACCCAGTCAGCACTGTTTCACCTAAGATAGTTGCAACCAAAAATAATTGCAAAAAAAGAAACAAATATTGGCAGTAACTATTCATGGTGATTCAGAATGAAAATTTTGAACTGTTGGAAATCTATCTCAGGAAGGGATGGCCACTTCTTCACAACAGGACTTAAAAGTGGCATTCCAGTCAGCCCTTGAGTTACCTGCTGATCAGGTATTTGTTTCCTTGCATTCAGGGATGTTTAATACAAAATATAGAACAAAATCTACACTCCTGCTGCCATGCCTTTGAAGTCCTTTATCCTGCAATCTACAAGCTAAAGCCATTCTTTACAAAAACTAGTAGGAGGGGAGCCATCTAATGTGTATAGAAATAAGAGGAAAAGGTTCCCTGCACGGTAGGAAAATAAACATGTATGCATGTTGTTTATCTTTCTCTTTGAGACAATGTAGCTGTAAATGTCTACCCAGAACAAACAATAATTGTGCTTTTGTGTGAGGCATTGCAGCCACCACTCTGCACAAAGAATTACTATAATATTTATATGTGACCACAGCAACTGAGAGCAGTTTCTGGCCACATGGTAAATACTGCTTTTTCTTCTAATCTCTTTCTACTTTGTTCTCAATATTATTAGGTATGTCAAGAAATGTGCTAAGTTGAAAGGCCAATTTACTCAGGTAAAGCATTCCTCCGGTCTACCATCAGTTCAGTTTGAATGTGGACATTTTGAACGCTGCCTTTAGGCCCCTTCCAATTAGCAACAGACAAACTCCTCTTTAATAGAGTTATTTAGTCTCACAGTCTGCTCATGGCCTGTCCAAGTTAACAAGGAGCTGGTCTATGGGAAGGCTTCACACAGACTGCTCACATATACAGTGAAGTTACTCTCAAGGTGCTCTATGGAAATCTTATAAGGTTATGGTGAAAGATGAGGAGGTTTGTGACCTCTTGTCACAGAGAATAGAGGTAAGAACTTTCCAGGTTTAGTAGAGCAGTAAGAGAGAGAAGCATGGCTAAAACTTCTTCTTCTTTGTGTCCATTTGAGTCCTTTCCTATAGGCAAGACAATCTTGTTACAACCAAAAGCCCCTTGATTCAATCTTCAGGCTTCTTGCCTATGTTAATCTCACAGTGATGTTTAATCAAACTATTCTGATGATGGTTTCAAAGGGGAAAAAAAAGAAAATTCTGCTTTCTTTCATATAGAAAGGATTAAAGGATTTACAACTAGGCTTTTTATCAGCAGTTGAACAAAGTACTAATATAGAAATGGTTTCTCAGTTGCTTCAGGTTTATGTCAACAGACTGCCCAGCCAGGCTGGGGTTCTCTGATATAAGTACTGCCTTGCTCTTTCTGCCTCAACAGATTTTGTGGGGTTTTTCTGATGGTTTCTGGTAGATGACTGTTATGTCAGTAACACATTTCCTGTTTAAAATTGGTACAGCCATTCAATTATAAGCTTAGAGCAGCTTCACCAAGGAGACAGCACAATCATTTCCTTCACAGGTAAAGATACAGCAGGTTGTTTTCCAATCACTAAAAGTTTAGTCTGTAGTTTCAGTGTATGAAAAAATCCAAAAGCAGAGATTTTGTTTCAGAAGAGCATTATGCTCCTAAAAAGTAGTAGTAGTAATAGCAATAATAATAATAGTAGGAATGTTTTACAAGGTTTAGAGTCAGTAGCTAGTTGGCCTTCACTGAAGCTCTGTGATGACATTTACATGTCAGTGTTAAAAATATCTATGGAAAGTGATTTAAATAATGCAGGAAAATAAACCCACAAAAAAGGCAAATTTCCTCTAATGGTGGCCTCAATATTACATGAAGTGTCTGAACCCAACAGAGGCTTCACTCAAACTCTCTTTGTCAGTGGGAACTGAGTCTCTATGTCTCTGTCTGAGAGGTCCCCTATGTGCCTGTGCACACAAATCACTTCAATCTCCACAGCACTGAGCAGCTAAGTAAGAGGTACCACACAAACCCCTTGGCCTCAGCTAACCAGATGTCCTCCTCTAGTCTTGCCTGTGTGGTGTGACCCATACAGAGCTCTGGGATTTATCCAAAGAAAGGCATAGAGCCACAAAATAGACCAGTCATAGGGGAAGGGTCCCCCAGAGAGATCTGCTGCTCATGCAGAAACCCCTGGAGTGCTGACTCCAGACTTGGTGTCATTACTTTACCCTCAAGGACACACTGATGTGTCTAAAGAAAGCCATAAATAGCATGCATATGAATAGTCCCCAGGGTTAGTGTCTCCAAAAATAAACTAACAACACTCTAAGGCAAAGCTTTCTTCCCAAGAGGGCAGAAGGTGTGCATATGCAGCCACTGAATCTTTCTATTCACTTATTTTCATTAGAAATTTTTTTCTGAAGATTAGACTAGTAATTTGTGTTAGATTAGTAATTTGTGCCAGTGCTAATATTACATTAAATAAGGAGTATCTTCTTGATTACAGTAGCACATTGAAAGGAAATAGATGTGTGTAACACAATACCCTATTAGTTCAACTGGTGAGTACTAATAGGCTTTCGATTTATAAGAAGCAACCACTTCTCTAATTATAAAAAAACCCAATTTGTTGTTGAACTGCTAATAGCCATGCTAACCCAGACAAGTTGTACCTCTCTGAGAACGAGATTGAAGAATAAATGGGTATTGCACCTGTCCTGATGTTCCTTGAAACTGCACTGAAGAGCAAGTTGTTATTGTTTCCCAGTAGATGCCTGTCCCTGTAAATTCCCTTGAAGTTTCAGGTGCTGAACATAAGGAAGAGAAAAAAAAATACAATACCATTCTGAAGCATAAGATTAATTGTTACCTGAAATACATATTTCATATATTTTAATTATTGTCACTGCATTTTTTAATTTAATTGCAGCTGTTTCTTATAGAAGTGTTGCTACTACATCTTCATTCAGCCTCCATTTATCTTGTGATCTGACAGCCCTAAATGCATTTGTATTGATGGCTTAATTGTTTCTTTCCCTGTACAAATGCAAGTGGGGTAATGTCACAGGATGCCATGCTAGGTTATCTTAACTACAAGGATTGCAATAATTTGTGACTAGCAAGCAAACACACTTAAAAATATATTTTCATAGAAAAAGGAAAAGAATTATCCATGAGTGTGTAAAAGCAATAGCCAAGGATACCAGATTGTTTCACTATTAATCAGAAAAGGTAGTTGTTTTGCCTTTTTTCCCAACAGACTTTTACTTTTTAGTTTTCCTTTCACAATAACTAGTAAATCCATGAACAAAACACCAAAAAAAAAAAAATTCAGCAGGCAAGAAAGATGAAAAAGAAGACACACTGTAAAGACAAGAAAGTCTGTAGAAGAACACTTTTCTTGTAAAGATCATTAAAATTAAAAAGGTTTAAAATAGAAGTATTTTGCTCCACAAGTTAATTTTTTTCCCTAGATAATGGCTTCATTATTTTTGGGCTATCTAGTGATCCAGTGTCATTTATAGGCAAAAAGGAACGAGTACTGGCTGTGTCTATTCAGAGGTGGCCCATCGGGCTACTCTGGCTAAGTTAAGCTATTTTGCCCAGTCTGTGGAAAATCAGAGATGCATAGAATAAGAAGCTTTTTTCTGTTAGCAGACATTTAAGGGTTTTTAAACCATTTTTCCTTGGTTGTCTGTTGCTTGTACATTCCTACACTAATATGGGGTGTAAGATACTACAGATGACCCATCTGTTACAGGACATCTTACAGCCTCATTTTGCACCATAATATTTAACTGCACAAGTCATTGGGCATGGAGAGAGAATAAGGCAACAAATTTCTTCAGAATTTGCAGGTGAGAAGGAATTATTTTCTTAATATGTCTGAACTGCTAGCTGTGCTGAGAAAGTGGAGTTGAGCTATTGAGGGTGGGTTAGGTCCAGGTCTGCAAGGTGTTCTACCTGTGCATCTTCATTCAAAGCTAGTTTGAACTTGGCTGCCTATAATGAGCTACTTCCTACGTAGAGATTTTCATTTGTTGTAAAGTGAGAGAAAATTATAATGGAGGCATTTTTTGTGCCAAGTCTAATTAAAAATACTTGCAGCATTGTAGCACCACCTGCAGGAGGCCTTTTATTTTGCTAGGGTACTCAGTCTACCATGGGAAATCTGTGGGAACATAAAAAACCCAAAATACTAGAAACCCAAAGATCTTATAGAGAAATTAAAACCAAAAAATCAATAAAACAAAACAAAAACACCACTGCTGCACACATGGCAAAAACATGAGACATGCTGTTTCAGGCAGATAATTTTTAAATCTTGATTTTTTAAATTTTTACTGAGTCGCTGCAAGAAATGGCTTTTTAAATTACTTTTTAAATTAATTTCTTAAATTTTAGAGTGTAATACTGCAAATTTTCAGGCTAACGTAGATGGAAAGATTAGAGGTGTGTTTAATACCTGAGGTGCACACCCTCTGACAAACAGTGGCGATCCTGGGGCCTGTGCTCTCCTGATAGTCCAAAGCCAGGAGGGATCTGCCCTACAAAGACAGGGAAAGATTTCCCACGGACAGGAAAGCTGCTCTCAGACTTGGATCCACATGGTTGAGCACTGGCCACATCTCAGGCTGCCCCATGGGGACACTCCTTTCCATACATGGTGGAGGCACACGATACCCTGGGACCATTGGATCAGCAACCCCGTGCAGCTGTGTTTTTTAACATCCATTACAGCAAATGCAAGGAACCTTTGAGATTGAGTGCGGGCCAGAAATGTAATAGAAATTTATCTATGTATTTTTTTTTAATTAAGTACAAGCGCATAATTCTCATATATTTAAGAACTTGGACACCTGAGCACTTTAACTTAAGCTTTCCATCCCACCTCTGAATGTCAAGGCTACTGTTGTAGGTAATTTAGTCGTGGCAGCCCAGACACCATTAATAGGAACAGACCCTGAGTCAAGGCTGAGCCATGAAAACAAACACTGCATTTCCATTGGCTTTGGTGGCAGGGCTGGACTGCCTGGGGGGAGTCATCCTCAATGACAGGATCAGGGATGTCCGTGACTTTCACCACCCACATCCAGAAGGCTCCAGTACAGAAAGAACTGAAGCCCTGGAGGGGAGGACTGGAGCCTCGAGGGAAGCACTGCTTGCTGCCAGCTGCAATGGGTGCAGATGGGAGAAAACACCACTGCACTGCTCCAAGGCCCTGTCACTTCTGCAGTTTTCTGCATAGCACAGATATGAAGCAGTGTGCAAGCCTCCCTGAACAGCCAACCACAGCACACTAGACAAGATATCAGCAAGACCAGCAGACCGTGGAAAATCAGTGGGGGAAAAGGAGGAACAAGGACCTGTGATTTGCAATAGTTCATCATGCTGTGCACATTTCTAGGGCATTTCATGCATGTGCGACTGCAGATACAAAAGCACACACATGTAAAGCAGCTTTGCTCCTCTGCATGTGAGCTCTTGTAAGCTGTAAAATCTTCAGTTTGCTGCTGATTTGACATTTTTTTCATTGTGTTCCCTCTCCTTACCCAGGGCACAAGATGTGTGCAGAACACCAGGATCAGCAACGGAAGGAGTAAATGTAAATTTGTATCAGCTCAGACAGAAAGGCTCTGTGACACACTGCCATTTGGAACAGAGGAAAAATGCTGAGGGGAGAGAAGGGACAAGAGCGTGTCTCCCTCTTTTCCCAGAAATCCTACAACTTCAGCCCTGCTGGTGGTAGAGTCCCATACCCCATCGGAGCAATTCTGCTCCTTCCTGGGCTGAAGAGTTGAAGAAAGATTTCAGGGAGACAGAAGTGGTGCTGTCTGTGCAAATGCTGTGAGAGCAGCACCCCATGAGATTTTGCCTCCCCTCTGAGAATGTGACTAACAGCTGATGCTCTTTATGTGTTTGCTTTCTATTTTAGCTGATTTTTAATTGTGTCACTCACAGCAGCCTGTTTTGTAACGCTAGAAGATACATGGGCACATGTGGCTGGCAAAGGAATTTTGCTTTTAAATTAGGTACTTTATTTTGTGAGAAAGAGAACAAAACTATCTCCGTTTCCTGGCAGCAAATCATGTGTGTCTTATTCTTCCAAAGTGTCTCAAATAAAGGAAAATGGGGTTAAAAAGGTAGATTTGCTTGTGAGACTGTGTCTTTATCGTGATTTCCCTTGTTCCCTCTTTTCCATTCCTTCTGCCCTGGTTCACTCCTGCTCTCTCACTCTCTTACACTATGCGCACGTGTATGTGTATGTATACATATGGTTTGCCTTTCCTTCCTTGTTTTTTTCTGTTTGTTTGTTTGTTTGTTTTTTGGCAAGAAAGTCAATCCTCAGTACAATACTGAGTAAAGTCCTGTTTCTTATCTGCTTGCCCATTCCCTCCTTTAGGCAATTTGGTGCCAACTGGATTATATCAGAGCAGTTGCTTTCCCCTCAAGAGCAGGAGAAGGTGCAGATTGAAATAAAGATCAGCCAACCCTGTAGCACAACAAATTAGCTCAGGCCATTAAGCATAATGACCTTCTAGAGGCCAAAGGGTCAGCTATTTGTTCAGAATAATGACCTTCAGCCCAGGCAGGAGGAAGCATATACACAGACGCCTGTCATTCTCTTGCCTCAGTTTTCTAAAGATCTACCTGACTCCACATTTTGTACAGTTAAAAAGTTTAACACATTTAATGGGACCTGATGTGTTTGGTGGTTTTTTTTCTTTCAGGCTGACATGGGAGTTTGAAGTTAACCATGTGGAGGCTGCTAAAAGATCCAGGCACAGTGATTCCAATTAACAACATGAAAACACAGTTTGTCTAATTTTGAACCTACTTAAACATCAAAGGTTCAAAAGTTCAGTGCAAATGTTCCTGGATTAGATTATTTCAGAGGAAGGGGGAGTAAAAATAAATAAAAAAATAATTTCCAAGACTATATGGTACAGACTGCATATCATATGAAATATGAACTGGTTAAGAAAGACATTGAAAGCCTGGACTTGGATTCAGGGGATGTAGATTAAATTCCCTGTCTCTGCCACAAGCTTCCTGTGTGGCCTGGAGCAGACTGCATTACTGGCTCTGTGTTTTAGCTTTTGACACATGCGTGGGGTGCAACTAATAAGTCTTTTCTCCTGCCCTTTGTCTCCTTTCTCTCCTAAGAGATGCCCCTTGAAGAAAGGTCAGCAGATCTTCTCTTAATGAGCAAATACATATACAGAGGAGAATACTCAATATAGGATTCACCTCTACTTCGAATACTGCCAAAGAAGAACTAGAAGAACAATAATTGAAAACAGTAGGTTAGCTTTCAGGAAATTCTTGACTCTGTCACAAATTTCCTGTGTGACTTTCACCAAGCTATTTAATCTTTCTCTGATTCAGCTCCACAACCATAAAAATACTGCTCAGTAATGTAGTGTGTGACACATCCATTCATGGTTGTGAGGCATATGAAAATTACAAAAGGAGGCCCAAAATGCATTTAGGTAGGCTTTCTTGAATAAAAGCTGGAAAGCTCAGCATCTGTCCATAACACAGGCTTTTAGGGAGGCTGTCCTGAAACTCCTAACATGCAGCTTTCAGCCCAACAAAGGAGGCGAAGGACTAGCGGACCACTGATACATTGCACTGTATATGGTCTCCATCTGTGTCCATCTTGAATTTCAAGCCCAATTATAATGTGAAACACACAAAGAACCCCAAGCATATTTGTTTGTTTAAATTGGGTTGAAAAGAGGATTATGGAGGGGAGGGAAAAATTTACGAACTCAACAAGCTCTGTGAACCCCGACTATCAGGAAATAAAATTCACAAATCCTTGAATCCCATTGCTTCCTGTCATACCTTGCTCCAATATGGAGAAGCCTGGATAAGTTTATGACTGTTTATGATGTGAGAGCTACATAGTGTTTGTGAAAGTATGAAAGCTGTTGCTGAGTATCATAAAAAGAATTAAACCACCAAACTGTTTTCACAGGAGGTTTAAAGGTCTGATGTAAATCTTCAAAGGATAGGTGGAAACTCTGTCCTTAATCTGCCCTGTTGTGCTGAGGTACTGTAGGCAATGCATATGGTATATAACATTACCCAGTGCCAGGGGCCTTGTATAAAGCCTATGGGCAAAAAGAAGCTGATAAGGGCAAAACTGCATCATTAGCCTAACACTGGATTTTTCTCCTTTCATGACCAGATATCAAATAAAAAAAGCTTTTCGTGTAAAACTAATATTAGCCTTTTTTAGGTTGCGTGCGTGCATCTGTGAGCCCTCATTTCCTGTGGAGGTCTTACGAGCACGTGTTTAAGAGAAGGAAAAAACTGCATAAGGGGAGGGTTGGCGTGTGCACTGGTCTCTCTGCCTCTCAGAGATGCCAATTAAGCCTGCTCTCTGCTGGAGAGCTGAACTTCACCCAGTGAGCTTCCACCATCCATCACCTGCCAGCAGGACTGCAACAGCTGCACAGCAGGGCCAGGAGTCCCAACTGCAAAACACCCCATAGCACTTCTGGGAGCATAGCTAGAGAGCTTCTGTGGGACTTTGTGGTTCCAAATCCTACTTGGGATAATATTTTTTCCTAAATGCTATAGTAGGGCATTGCAGAAAATTAATTAATGACTTACGAAATACAAACTATGTCTTTGGAAATGTTTTTAAGCTCTGCAAGCGTTAAAAACAAACAGAAGTTCATTTATACACCAACTCATTAGGATACAAGGTACATTATGATTTCAAGTTTAAAAATGACGAAAGACGAAAGTATTCTTATTAGCTAACATTAATCAAACACTGGTAAGAGAAAAACTGAATTTAAAAAATCATTAAGAAAACGTCACTCCCAGGCCAACACTGATGCCAGTTTTTTCTTGCCGGGCTTGAGTTTTATACTGGAATTACAATATAAGCCTCTGAAAATAGGGTTTACAATGGAAACACTGACAGACTCTTAACTGGAGCATGCTACGTGTGCCTTTATAAACATACCAGGCATGATGGTTCTGAGCCAAAAAAGTGCTTCTTGAAAAATGTATTAAAAATTAATTTATTCCTTATGCATGTCTAAGTTAAAACTTCTCGGTATGAGATTTATCAATTCCCTCAAGGCTCATCTCTATCCATTGCAGACAACAAAAATGTACTCCATATAAAATAAACTGGAACAGCCCAAGCCCTCCCTAGGATAAGCGGAGTGCTTTGCTGGTAGATAACATACTCGGCACACTGTGTGTGTACAAAACCATACCCAGAATACAACCAGGAATCAGCTAACCTTGATGTAACCTGGTTTTGCCTTCTCTGCCAGCTGTGCTGTGCAGCAGAGGCAGGCACATGTGCATGGGAGAACAAGATGGACATGTCACAGTGCGGAGTTTAGGTGGGGGCACGGTGTGGTCACAGTCCTGCTGGCCACCTGTCCAGCCCTATTGGCACATGTGGGAATCCAGCCCTGGGGCAGCAGGAAAGGGCATCCATCACAAAGTGATGGTGTGAGCCTACGTGGCTGGGTGTGCTGTGCTCCTGTGCTCTCCGCTCTCTCCCCATCTTCTTCCATCTGTGGGGACACAGCAAGGCATAAAAAACTTCTTTCCCGATCAGGGTCCCCCTCCACCAGCCAGGGAGCATTGGGATTTGGACACAGTTGCCGCCACTTCTGCAACTGAAAAAGAAAGAGAGTGCAATTTGAAAATTGGATATGGTCTGCAAATGAAATCCGACATGCAAACAGCTAAGAATGTGGGTTATGTGTGATACCCAACCCTACATCTGCACACAATTTGCACAATGGATTCCTGTCATTTTCCGGGGCTGAAACAAAACCCCAGTTCAGCAAGCTCCACAAGTTTCAAGCTCTGAAATTTTTAGCAGAGTCTTGCAGTCTGGTTGCCCCTCAGATGGAAACGTTTCTCATTTTAACTCCCCAGCTTGTCTCTTCCAAATGCTGAACCTGTTCTCAGCCCCAGTCACACACAGCTGAAGATAAGCCTGAGGCAACATCAAGAAGAGGCTGCAACTTTTCTTTAAGGAGCAACTATTAATATATTTCCTGTTAGACACAGAAAATAAGATTAGAGGTGATATTACGACAAAAGCCTTCTGTGAAATGAGGAATAAATGTCATTAATGCCACTTAATGGGCAAAGTGGTCCCCCACCTGCATGAAGGCCTGTATCATGCCTATATTAGATTGTCATACATGATTGAAAGCGAAATGAGAGCCCTTTCCAACTAATGGGGAAAAAAGTCCCATGTTGTAAATTCATTTACAATGGATTCATTTGCAAAGAGATTGAGCCAATCAAAGAATGAGAAATTGAGTTCAAATTGATTTTATTACATGAACACTGGGATCACATTATTGATATCTGCAATGTATACAGGGAACAAAAACTAAACAAAGCCAATGAAAGAAAATCCTCCCTCATGCTGAAAGAAGTATGTAGCCTTTACTTCTTTTTACCAGTTGACTATGCAAGATAGTGCAACACAACTGGTCTCTCTTAACAGTGGCATCACTTACAGTTGTTTTCTCCATGCGACATTTACTAAACAGTGACATCTATTGGGGATTAGTATTTCAAAATTAGTATTTCAAAAACTTGGAAAACAGTTCAAATTTGACTGACATTTGAAGTTACCCATTATAGGGTACAATTCTGAGTTAGAAGAGAGATGGATGAGATGAACTTTCAGATCTGGTCCACCTCTAGGGCTATGCCATGTTATTAGGAGGACTGAAGCAGTTGTTGATGGGGAGGTATGGGGGTGTGAAATTTCTCTCTGTTTAAAAAAAATACTGGCATTTTCCAGTGGGTATTCTCCCTGGGCCTCCAGCAGAGTACATGCGGCAGCAAAACTTTCCCCATCCTTCTAAAAAAATGTTATGTAGATATATGTTTTCCATCATGGGGCAGCTTCAAAAGCCAGGGATCCAGGTAAGGAACTGTGGCTCCTGTTGCTCCCCAGGCAGTACTCTTCCCCTTGCCAGGGGGAGGTGAAATATCCTGTCTTTCCATCCACATAAAGTGGCCCCTTCTCTCTAGGGCTGTCAGAATTAAGCTTTAACAAATCACACAACCTTTAGTGTGCAGTTTTATGAGAAATGGAGTACATGACGGCAAAATCAGAGTTGTTGTTCCATTGCTGTGAGGAAACTGGGCCACTATTCTCCAACCTCCCTGGAGCCATCTCTGCCCCAGACTGAGACAGCCCATTCCTCAACCTCTCCTCACAGGGAACTGCTCCAGCCCTGACTAGCCTCATTGGACGCACACCAGCTTGTCCATGTTTTGTATTGAGGGAATCCCAAAACCAGACACTGTATTTATCGGGCCACGGTCTCATGAGTGCAGAGTAGAGAGGGTTAATCCAACCCCTAGATGCATGGATGGACCATGTCTGGTGTCTGCTGGCTCCTGAATGGCTCATCTCATGACGCCCCAGGGCACCAGCTTCTACCCACCCCAGCCCCCCCCAACCTCCACCCTTGCAGGGTTTTTCCTTTAGAGGTCCAGGAGTTTGCATTGATCCTCCTTGAATTTCAGAAGATTGCTGTTGGCTCACCCCTCCAGCCTGGCTGGGCCCTGAGGTGGAGAGCTGTGTTGTTGTTGCTCCTGAAATGATTTTGCTAATCTTGTACATGCCTTGGAATCCCTTCAGCACATTTCTGAAGGCAGCTCCAGAGCCAGATGACTTTCTGAAGTGAAGCTGGCAAACAGCGGCGGAGAAGCAAGCCAGGCCATTTCCCACAGAAGTTCAGTGGCTGTGCTTTTGATTTATATTGTTATTTTGTAAATGGCACATTTTAAAATTAAAAAAATAAACACCAAGTTAAGCTATGTAGCCTAACACATGCTTAGAAGAAAAGTGAATTGAATGAGGAGGACCTGAAGAACTTAATTTCTGTGGCATGGCCTCAACTTCAGCTTGACCTGGAGTTCTTCAAAAGAAAATACAAATTCATTGCAATGATTTTTTTCTAATGAAAATATATTGGTTTTCTGTAATGACATCCAGAATGGAATTTCTAGTGTGAACCAGAACAAAGGAGCAGCACCTCTGAACAGTGCCTGCCTAGGGCCCACTTTTGGGGAAGCAGAGACTGAGACCCATAATCCTGCTGTGCCCAGCTCCAAACAAGGAACTCCTACCACCCAGTGGGTCCCTAACAGATTGCTCTGCTCCGTTTCCAAAATAGTTTTTGGAAGACTTTCATTTTATTTCGACAGAGAATAAAAATAAGTTTCCAAACCTCAACATTTTTTGTTAAACAGAATTTTCCCAGCCAAACCTACCATATATTATTGCTGCTACAAATCCCCCAACAGCTTCCAGAATAACCAGAAAGGAGTGTTGCATCCAGCAAAATCCCAAATCAAAACCAAAGGGTAGAAAGAAGAGATAAGGCATGTCAGGAGGTCACTGATTGTGTGGCCACCCCACACTAACAGAGGAAGGAGATTGTTACCATTGTGTAAGTGTCCACAGCAGTAATCCACCCTGGACTGCCAAGGGGAAAGCAGCACCAAGTTGTGCAACCTCCCACACGCTGCTCCCCACACAGGCACTGCTCCTTGTGCACACAGCCATCTGTTTCCACGTCCCCCCTCTGCCTGCCTTGGCAACTACCTCCTTCTCCACGTTTCCTCACCACAAACATGCCAGCCCTCCTCAAACATCCCTGCAGCAGGAGCTGCCTTGCCAATGCTGTCCTTCTGAGGGCTTGCCAGGAGGAGTGCAGGACAGGTAAGCAGGGAAGAGCTATGGGAGCAGGGAAGGACGAGAGGGTGTAGATGTGAGCTTGCACAGCCCAGCCTTGCTTATCTGGGAGGAGAGAAGGGACCCAGAGTCTGTCATGAAGTATAGAGGAAATGGCCGCATTCTTAAGCCTTAAGAACTCTCCTTCCTTAACCTCTCAGGGATGACCAGGCACATTGCATTGCCTGTTGTTGACCTATGAAAGATCAGAGCTGTGCTATGCCTGGCATTAAAGGCATTTTGCAGACACATGTCACCTAGATCCTTTCTCTAAGTACCTTCAAGCTATGGCTGTTTGGGTGTCACTGACAGGGTGATGGTGGGAGCAGGAGCTCTGAGTCTACACAGACATTCAGAAATGTGGGTGTTTGGCTGTCAGAGCATCACTCCCTCCCCGCTTTGCAGCAGCTTGAGCACAGCTCCTAGCTCGGGTTCATGAACTTCAGTGTTGATCCTGAGGCTGCTGAGCTGGGCTCCAATCAATGTGTGATGTTTAGTTTGCTTCTGCCTTAATTATCCATCTGCAATGTGGGAAAGATACAAATATTTCCCTATTTTCCAGGATAAAACATTGCTAGATTGTGAAGATTTGGATAAGGACCAGTATAAAAGTTCCTCTCTTCCTATTAAAATGGGTGGAGTTTTTCTGGGAAGGGAGACAAACCCTTTGCTTTTTGTAGAAGAATAATAGGTTTTAGCCTGGAGGAAAAAATAGAAGAAACCTCTGGTAGGAAGCTGTACCTTTTTGTCAAAGGGTTGCATTATAAGACATAATAGTTTCATATTTTTCCTTAGAATCACCTTTCACAAATAAAAGATAAGACCTTGGTAGAATGTTCAGCGCCAAACAGCAGATAATGAAGTGGGGATTTCTCACTGTCCTGATGACAGTGAGAAAACAATGACTTTGTGAAAAAAGAAAGCACTAAAAGAGCAGTTTCACAGCTAGTTGATCTTCCTGGTCCTATCTGAATAACAGTGTTTCTGGCTCTGCAACCCTTCTCCTTCTACATCTTCCCTCAGACCTCTCTCTGCTGTGCGTTGAAGCTTTTCTCCCAGTCAGGTGTCCAGGAACCCATAGGTCAGGGACACGGTATGCACTTCCTCAGACTCTTGTCTCAGGGATAAAAGTGAAAAGAACAAAAACACTAACCAGTCCAGAGCTCCTCTGTATTTACAGGAATCATAATTAACATCCTCTTGAGCTGACCTTGAAGCTCCTGGGGTTTCTTTGCCTCTTAAGAAACTGTTTAGGGATATAAGCAGCTCTGGGAAGAGATCCCTGTGGAGATTTTAATTACTCCTGCATGGGTCTGGGTCTTCCTCTTCATCTCAACATCACCAAATATAAAAGGGAAACAATCAGCAAAGTGGAGGTATGAAGAGGGTGCAGATCTCATCTGTTCCCCACAACAGCTCTACCTGGCACAAGTTCTGCCAACATTAGAGCACCAGGCTTTCCTTACAATTTTCTCAGCAGGTTTCCACAGACCCCATGTGCTTGGCTCAGCTTGTGAAAAAGTTGCCAGCTATGCAAACACATGCTCTGTATGGTGTTTTAATAATTTGCAAAAAGAAAGGATTAATGCAGAACCTCCTGCTCTGACTCACAGAAACAGCTTCACCCAGAGGAAAGAAAATGGGTGGTTCTCCACAAAGACTCCACAAAGATCTGTGAAGGCAACTGTGCTCAGTAACCCTAGCTGTGATTACAAGTATTCAGCCAGCAGTTACTTGTGACTATTTTCCTGCTGTAGCAGAAAAATAAAAGCTTTTTAGTTTAGTCAGCTATTCGTCTGCTCAGGAAGACTGTAGGCTCTCTCCTGACCCTTTCCCTGTCCGTCTCTGAGTTTACTTTCTCTTCCAACAGCTCGGGCATCATGAAGCACCCCAGTGCTTGAAGATTGAATACAAAGGACCAGAACTCCCTACACACTATACCCCCTGTCTCAGAGGGCAATTGGAGATTTTGTTTTTCTTTAATTTGAAAAGCATTTATCTAATTGTATCATTACTTTTGTTTATATGATATTTGAAACCTCCCATTATTAATGTTGTTCAACACGTCAGTATAATAGTGCTTCTATTTGCTTGTTTCTCTGCCAAATTTTCATGTTCTCACGCAAAGCATTTTCCTCTGATTATATTTTTCAGTGGATATTTTTTTCGAAATGAGCCCAAATCCCATTCCTTGGAACAAAGCTGAAAATAAGGTTTGTTATTTCCCGTATTAAAATGTTATTTTCTGATACCTCTATAGTATGCAATGTCTTTCTCTCTCCTAGCAGTGACTAGAAGTTTTCTGGCATCATAGCCTTAGCATTAATGCAAACCTTTTGCAAGTTAAAGGGCAAATATTGATTATAGGCCCAATTTCAGAAAAAAAGAAAAAGCATTTATTGGAGATAAGGATTAAGGATATCCATGCAAACATAAAATTTTAATGCTTTATTTACAAGCCTTATTGATAATCTTTTCTATGTTATTTATGTGCTATTTTATTAAAGTACTTTGAAAACTTACTTTCCAAATCATCTTTTACACCTTACTAAGTAGCTTCTTTACTACTATAAAGTAGAACTTTGTTCATTTTGCTGGAGTAAAACATGCAACGCTAGTTTTACTGCTGAATAACTAAAAATTTAAAATTCACAAACTTTTGAATACACACACAAAAAAAGAGCTATAACTACAGCATTGATTAACAATAAACTCATAAATTAAAGTTTATGGGCTAGAGTAGCACAAATAGTTATTACAATCAACATGAAGAGATTTTTAAAAATAACTTATAAAATAGGAACAGTTGCAATGTGTATTGTTTCCTGTATTGAAAGCAACTATTATTTGCCACTTCAACCACACTGCTATTTGAATGAGACATTAAAAATAGTGCCTCTCATTTTCCAGGCTCTGAGGCCACCCAGCTGGGAGGGCAAAGAAAAGAAGTGTTCAAAAACAAAATGTGCCAGATCTTGATATTGATCCTAGCAGTGTAAGTCTGGAGTAAATCTACTCACTGTCTTCATGGGTATTCTGGAACAGTATAAAACAACGTGGTTTGGTCCATTGGTAATAACAAGACACAGAAGAAAATTAGGTAAAAAAAATGAAATGGAAAGAAGATAAGCTGGGCCACAGTGATCATTGGTTTCTGGGCTGCTAGGGCAGAAAGAAGTATCAGCCTTTTGAGTCTTGCTGGCGATGCATGTTTTACTTCAGCAAAATGAACAAAGTACAGTCTGCTCTAAACAGGTTTGACCATTCCTGCATTCCATCACACCAACTCCACAGATCACAGCCGTTTTTACAGCAGAAGTACCAGGAGAGTCAGATATCTGCAGCATCTGCAGTCCCTTGCTACTGGCCAAACACACCAGGAGAGAAGCTGATCCCCAGTAGTTCCATAAAAGACCATGCATTTTTCCACTTCTCCTTTCATCTCACATTTTGGGTGCCTCCATGTTATGTTCTTGTGGAATGGTTCACAAAAGCTGCTAATACTGCCAATGTGGTATATAACAAGCTGACTGCACACAGAAATATGGGTTTATATCACATTGCTTTTCTTTTTGTGTGTGTTAAGTCTCATCTCTCATATGTTTGTGAAAAGGAGCTAATAAAATGAGAGGGGAGGTCTTGGGATGTTCATCGTGTGCAGTATAATGTTTCATTTCAGTATGAAACAGCTGTAAAAGGATTATAAAAATATGCTTTGCCAAAAATATTTCAAATATTTGAAAGAGGAATTGGTGTCATTTTCCTTATAAAAATAACCAGTTCCTTCTGTGTTGACTAATGTGATGTACATAAAGTGTTTGGCAACCATACAGATCAAGGTGTTTCAGCTGTTGTTCATATAGACAGACCATTCTAGAGATGCACAGATGTGATGCACATTAAAAATGTAACACTACAAGCTTTTGTAACATTCATAGATGTTTTAAGAGGTGAAGAGCAAAAACCTTGACATTCAGCCGGCATCATACTGTTCTCTTTGGGGGAGGAATTATTTTCATAAAGTCAGGAGCAAGACCTCAGGACCAGTCCAGCTAAACGCTGCAGGTGGAGCCCAGAGAAACATGAGGAAGCTGCAGAGCACTGCACAGATGCTGCCATGCAAGAGAAGTTGTTGCACTGTTAATAAAGCTACTGAGCGCTGTTGCCAGGGCTCTGTGTTGGATTCCTGCTTTATACTCTATTTCAGGATGCCCATGGGGTCCTACGTGCCCCCGGGTGCCAAAACACCCTGCATGTATTGGCTGAAACTGGATTCTTCTGTGCTTCTCACACCTCTGCTGAGCAGAAGTATATAATTTCCATGAGATGGGGCGATCCAGACCTGAGGATACCTTTGCAGGAGCAGCAGAATGCTGAAGTCTGGAGCACATCTACTGTCCCAGGTTTCAGGGCAAGAGCCACTGTCTACTCGCTTGCTGACAATGTGTGTAAGGGATTGCAGAAATCCTGGCAGTAGATCTGACCCAACGGCTTGATGTGCAGAGAAATGGACTCACACACAGCAAACCACATGCATAGCACACTTCTCCTTATGGAAATGAATCCTCTGTGCCTGCCCATTCTGCTATCCATACACTGCAGAGCTGGGTTTGTTAGATCCAATGTACATGAGCTGGAAAACTCATCTGCTCACATGCTGGAAGTCTGACACATCCAGAATATAAACAGGCTAACAGCACACATGCTCTGCATTGCACACAGCCATTTTCTGTCTAGTATTTCAGAGAAAAAAAATAGGAGTCCTAAGACACTTTATCATATAATTGGAGACACCCCAGCTGTGTTCACCTAGCACTCCCTTTGAGAATCAGGGCTCACTAAGCCCTGTGTGGATCACTGTGTGCTTGTTAAGTGTTCAGTGTTACTCCAAGACAAAAATAGACCCCTTACATAAAAAAAAAAAAGCATAAACTCAAAGACAAAGAAAGGCAAGACTTACCAGAAACCTAGAAATAATTGATTCATACTCTTTAATAAGTAAAAGCATCCATCTGAGCCTTCAGGCAAAGGAGAGATACTATTTGGAGCATCTTACACTAAGGCTTAAAATACAGAAAAGAAAATTTATTTGGGGGGAAAAGTAGGATCTTATGTGACTCACAGGAAAGTTACAGAGCTTTATGACAAGAGGGTCCCAGTACGTGGATCTTGCAGCAGCTCATTTTTATTATATGAAACAGAATCCTGAGTAGTGAAATTCCACATCCACATTAATTTATCGTCACTGAACAGAGGCATGAACTGTCAGATTTTTATGCACATGTAAATCAATACATAGTTTTGGATGCCCTACCGTCTTAGAGCCTTTTGCTATGCTGTAATTTGAGTGGGAATGGGAAGGTTGCACTACAAAAATGAACCATCTTACATACTGAAGATAGGTTGTTTGTTTTATTACATAAAAATGGCTGGAAAGAGAGAGAACTGAGGTCAGCATACACACCACCTTGTGCTGTGACACATACACTGCCATTTCCTAAGTTTTGAGGGTAATGGATATGCATAATGCAAAGCTTGCTACTGCAAAATGTTCTACAATTTTACCTCTCATGGGTGAAAACACAAGCCCCAAGCTGAGGATGCCAATCTTCCTTAAAGATTCACTTTGAATCATGCAGAGCTGAGCCTGAAAGGACTTATACTGCAACTTGCTTCAGGCATCATTTTGGAGATAAGAAAAGCTCACTTTATTGTTTATAGATTATGCTGATAATGGGGCAATAAAACTCTGCCCCAAACAGGGGAAGAGCAGGTTTAGCCTATGTTTCATTTCAGGTGTTAAACAAATATCAGAAAATAGTGAATTCAAAGTTTCCATTCTGAAATGTCAAATGACTTCTCAAAAGGAAGAAAAATTTTTGCAAGTATGCAAAGGTAAGCAAACAGATATAAATGTCTTTGATTTTTAACAGCAGAAACACAAAATTTATGTTGAAGGCTGAATTTTTCCCCATTAAAAGAAGCAGGGAATCAACAGAGTATCCCCTAAGCTGTGCAAATATATAAACAGCTCTGCAATTCTAAGATGCAAGCATGTGGAGACCAGTAATCTGCATATATCAATATTTTGATAGTAAACATACAAATGAGTCTTTACACCTGACCACAACCTGCTATTTTTAGTTTCAATTTACACTAAATAGGGAAAACTCCTGCTAATTCCCTAGCTTAATTTCTCAAAGCAGACAGCTTCTGCTTAGGACACATAAATACCTTGTCTGTATTGCTTCCAAAGGCAAGTAGAAAGAAACCTGTATTTTAATAAAAATAAGGAAGTTCATAAGGCTGATGCTTCTAGGGTTTAGCAAGTAATTATATTTACTCTATGAATACTGGCTGTTACATAGGCCTCCAGATATGTTGCCTGACACTAGCGCAGCAAGGATGCCGGGTCAAATGCAATTAGACTGGAAGTAATGTTGGAGTAAAACTCAAATCTGTAATAGGAGGAGAAGCTGACAGCAAAAGCCCATTTTCTCCCTCGTCATTGAGGTCACGGATTGTACAACAGAATGCACTTACTGCACTACGTCTCTCCATCACTGTAGCTAAGCAAAAACAAATCAAAAACATATTTCTTATTTAACATCCAGCTACAGCTCAGATCTCAGCCTCTAGACTCCCTTCAAGCCCTAATGTGCACACAAAGCTGTAATTCAAATACAATAATATTTTTCATTTGTTTCTTTTTTTATCCTCTCAAGACCAAAATTGCCTATGACATTTTGTGTGAAGTTCCAATAAATTGTGCCACAAAACAGAGAAAAGGAAAATAAAATCCTTATTATTTTAACATTGCAATGTTGGTTGTAAGGAGCTGATACATTTTTACATCACTGATTGCTCTCTTGAATCATCACTGAGAAGGGAGAACTAACATGTCCCTTGAATAATCCTTATTGAAACCCTCTGGAATGAAAACCAAACTCTATTTGCCTGAAGAAAGGATTTTAAAAGGCTCAAAAGGTGGGTTTTTCTTGCTATTCCTCCAGTAATCAACAAGCAAAAGATTTGATATCTGGCTAAAATTACACCTGTGAATGGATGCTTATTTCAAAGAGCTACTTAATTTCATTTTATAAATCTCTTATGCAGAATAACAACCCTTTCATACTGCATTTGTTAACATATTGCATGCCAGAAAAAAACACCCCTACTGATTACCAGGATTGACAGGTACTAATATTTGGGATTTAATTGTTTAGTTGGCATTTACTAAATTTTGTCTTAACTTTTTTCTATGCTGAGAAGTGCTCAACACGTGCAGATAGTACTGAAGGAATCTANAAAAAAAAAAAAGAAAGAAAAAAAGAAAAGAAGAGTTAGACAAAATTTGGCAGTTCTCAGCAATGGTGGTGGTGTTTCACAAGGATATTTAGACTGGTCATTAGCTTTGCAAATAGGTTTCACTTAGTGGATAAAAAATTAAGTAAACTTGAAATCACTGTCACTTGGCCTTCATATCATGGTTGAAGGTCCATGAATTTATGCTCCAGCAGCTCCCATGCTCACGTCTGTGATCCCAGTGGTGCTACTGGCATTTACCAGTTGTATTCTGTGGGCTGTAGAAGCAGCGAGATGTTACTCACTTGAAAAGGGAATAGATATTTGGGTCCAGAACTCATAATTTAATCTCTCTAGTGTTTTAAAAATGTATTCCATAGTGCAAAGTATTCTTGTACAAAGGGGAAGGCAGACAGCTCAGCTGGAAAACCCTTCCTAGACCTCAGTAGAAAAATGGATAGAGAAATGTCTCCACCGGGAAGGAGGCAAAGAAACCAGGAACAAGACCACTGACATACTGCTTCCTTCAAAGAAACTGCAAAGCCTTGATTGTCCAGAAGGCAAAAAACCCAGGAACTGCTGTCCCCAGACAAGGCACCAAAGGAGACCAGTGGCCTGGTGGCTTCTGCAATGCAGGGACAGACCCTCTATGATCCTTCCCAGAAAGGACACCAAGCTTGTTGCCGTAGCATTCCTCTTCCTGGACCCAAAGATTACTAAACAATTCTACTTCGTAACAGTGTACAGAAATATTCAAACAGATGGGAAGATGAACTTACTTAGCATTTGACACAGAAATATCTCTGCGTTGTAGACTCCAAAGAGGCACCACCAAGAAAGACTCAAATAAAACAAACTGTGGGGTTTTGTGGATTTGGGCAATGACATGCATCCTGTGATCTCCAGCAGACGTTCCATTCATGACAGAGGTTATCAGAAAAGTCTATCTCCTAGGCAACTTTTCTGGTGTCTAATAGTGCACAAACTGATGCTATAGCCTTTCCTACTGTGGTGCAGTATCTACAGAGGATTTATAAGCTTTCCCTCCTCTGGTTTAGTTCCTCATTCCATAAAACTGATGGGAACTCAGATGGGTCTGCTCTTTAGTTAGATTGACTTAAAACTGGCCAGCAGATTCAGAAATAAATGGCAAAACAAACCTAGTAGCAGAGTGTTGTCATACATACCTTCTTACTAATGGGAATTGGGCTAAAGATTAGGCAAGTCCAGTTCAAAAGATAAAAGTTATTAGGAATTTATGGTTAAATTTATTAACTTAGTCTGACTTCAGGGTAGAGTTTCGGAGGGAGGTGCAAGAGTACAACTTGATTCAAACTCATATTTCCATATGAAATACTTTTTTAATTGCTTTGAAGTTTAACCTGAACTCTAAACTTCTGGTGTTTATTGAGGTGTTTTTTGGAGATTCTTACAAAAAGTGAAACCTTTTGATTACTAATATGCGCGTAACTTCTAATTAATATAGGGCTTATGCTAGCTGAATATATAATCAACTATTCTGCTATTTCCTGGTACAAAAAAAAAAAAACAGAAAGCCTTCAGTAATATTGTTTTGGAAAGCCATATTGTCCCAGACTGAGTTCTGTTAAATTAATAGTTCCCCATGAAAAATGAAATTTATTATTTTTATTTTTTGGCTTTGTGTCAAGAAACTCTCAAATTTATTCAGACTTAATGGGTGTGCATTTTGTGGAAATAAAGATATGATTTGAATACCACTTCCAAATTTCATGGAAAGTAGTCTGAACTAGAAACACTTGTGAAGACTAAGGTGTATCATTCCATTGCACTGAAACTTCTGGCTCGGGATACCAGTTGCTCTAACAGCTCCATTGAGACCTTTGCTCTGTGTTAGTATAAAAGTGGCTCAACAACTAGATGAATCACTCTCAGTGCTTTTACCTCTCATGCTGACTTGCTTTATTAATTGGTTCCTCTCTTGAAGTTTCTGAGGCATTTTCATTTTGCTGTAATTCCTTTTCTAGCTTACACCTCTTTAACCACCTGTAAGTGATTTGCTGCAGGATGAGCTAAGGTTTAGTTCAAATTGAACTATTGCATTGTTTGCAGTAGAGAATAGCAAATCAAATTAACCTCTGAGACAAAATGAACATTTGGCATAAAACTCACTCTGAAAGGTTAATGAATCTCAGAAATCCTCTGAAGTGAATGAATGAGGCTATACTTAACCAATATAACCAATACAAAATACACATTCCTAATGTAATCCCTCAGATTTCAGTGAGTCTGATATTCCCACAGTGTTACATTAGACTTATACCATAATAAATATAACAAATGTAACCTGAAGGACTGTTATTGTTTGTACTGCCTGTGGTCCCAATGAGGCCCCATCCTACACCTAAGCACTGCACTGAAAAACTGGTTGTCCATCTCCTAAAACTTTCAAGAGTGTGAAACACAGTCTGTGCCCAGACCCAAGCAGTGACAAAGCCAGCACCCTCTGGAGAAGTAAATACTGGGAAGGGAGGATGCCACCATCTTTCGCTTGTACTCCTTGCTAGGTATCTCCCAGTAACTCAGCATCTTGCATCGATTTTATACTCTGTCTGTTCCATGTCTTTTTAAAAAAATATTTATTGATTGATTTATTTTAGTGGAATAAAAGCAGTCAAACCTTCTCAGCTCACTTGAAAAAGTGCTTAATAGCAATCAGCAATGATAAGGGATTGGAGATACTCACACCTGGGTGCCTTGTAAGGAAGTGGAGCAAAAGGGGCTAGAAACAGTGCTAGATCCATGATTGCCATTTATAATATACTGACTCAGACATTGGTCCCTCAAGGATATCCCTTAGGTTAAGTCTTATAAACCTTTGCCAGGACAGGTTTACCTGATATTCTTCAAAGCTTCTTCACTAGTACTTCTAGTCATTGCTGTTTTGAGGGATGCAGAGTGAAGGGGATTTCCATGGCTGTCTGGAAGAGTCTGACACCACCCAGCAAACACTCCCACACTGCAGCTGGGGTATCACTTTTCATGCCTTTATGCCTCTCAGTGTCAGGTGGTTTTGTGGGGAGGGGAAATCAGCAGCCAGTGAGGTCAGCTTCTTATGGAGAGATTATGAATGTTATTTAGACCCTGAAAGAAAAGACAGAGAAGCACTTTTTCAAGACTGAATGGCAAGAGAATCCATGTGGGACTAGGATCAGTAATACAGAGCTGAGGATAAAGAATTTAAGATTAGGTTAGTGTGGAGTTAACCAATTAAGCTGTAATTTAAACTACCTAAATGGACAGATCCATGTCCCCCATCTCTGTACCGTCTTTTATTATCAACTCAGAAATAAGATACACAAACTGGCAGCCTCTGTTTTAATATTTAGAATAGGAAGGGGTGGAAATAGGGTAAAAATATGAGTAACTGCTTCTTATCACGTTATTTGTATTCTGCCCTTTGCAGAGCATATTATAATGGAAGAGGGAATATCAAAACACCAGAGGCAGTTCATGGGTCACTGCAGATTACAGAGACTGAAAAAGAAAAATAAAATCAGTAAGCTTACCTTTTACTCATACAATATTGCAATAGCTGCAATGACTGGTGAGAAATTTTACCTCTAAACATTTTTATGTGTAAACATTTCGAAATCTCCCTGAAAATTACAGTTAATTTGCAGAGCAGAGTATTTCTGCAAGGTGTTGTTTTTTTTTTCTTGAATAACTCAAATGCATCTTCTTTAAAAGATTTCTGCTAACACAAGTTTTATTATCAGCAAGGAATATACATCACATACAAACAAAAGTAACAATAAAAAAAATCAGAAACAACACCTTCCCTCTGCAAATCACATAACTGAAAGGAAAACAAACTGCTTCTTCCTCACCACAATTCAGTAACATGATATTTGTACATGAATGAATCAAAACAACAGCATTACTTCATAAGGTTTTGAATGACACAGACATGCAAAAGTTGGTTCCAGGTGAGTTGGAAATTGTATTCCCACATTTCTGCTTTTGCTCAGGATGCCTGGGCAAAGCCAGCACTGCTATTGCAAGTTGGAGTCTTTCTTTTCAATCAAAGTAAAAGCATAATTTCCTTTTGTCAGACTGGCATTATTTCTTTTTGTTTTTCTTTTCATTTAAAGAAAGAAAAGACCTCATGAATAGACCTCTAGATAGATTAAGGAATTTATTTGTGTCATCTCATTAAACCTTTGTAAGAGCTAGAGTTAACACTCTTTTCTTGTCTCTGTGCTAGGTACTAAGAATAAATTTCTGCTTACAGTTACAGCAGGGGTGGAGATCAAAGCATATTTGAAACCAGTGGAAACTGGGAGAAGTAAAGGAAGATAAGATCTGCTCCACAGCTTATAGCACCAGCCTTTGCCAAGAGTTCTACAGGTCTCACCACTTCAGGGAATTCCCTGGCAGCATACCTATGTAAATAACTGTTTCTTTCACCCCCTGAGTCAGGTCACCTGAAAAATCCTGCAGTTTCCCATTAGGATCAATCTCTCCTTTGTGTTACCGTTCTCAGTTAGGGGTGCTGGATAGTGTAAGCATTTGTGTCGCCTGATGAGCAGGCCCCTTTTGCATCTTTGCAGCTATGCAGGATGCACAAAAAACACAGGGCACAACTAATATAGTGTGAATAGGTAATGCTTGGATAGTGAAGTTAACCATGCATAAACTAGTCTGGTCCTTCTTTTTTACTTTTCTTTTTAAATTTTGGTTTATTGAGCTTCATGTATTTTACTGCTAATTTGACCTTTTTATTGGAGTTCAGATTTGTGCTTAATAACTACATGACAATCCCTTTGCTGCAGGAGCAAAGGTCTGGTAAAATGACGGCAAGAATGGTAAAAATGTTCACACTGACACTTTTAGGACTTCTTATCTATCTCACATCTTTCAAGTGGCTGTCTATGGCTGATCAATATAAAACTGTTCACTAATCAATGCAAAGTGCAGGTTCTGGTCATTCATTGTGTTGTTATTTAAAACAGGAGAAAATATTAGCCACTGACATTTTTGTAACAAATTACACCAGGTTGGAAGTTTGGAGGAAAAGTATTCAGGCAATGTTGTGTATGTGAGGGATTTAACCTAAGCCTAGGCTCTCCTGAACACCTGATTTGTCAAAGTAGGCATCTCATAACTAAAAATTCTTTGACTAAGATAAAAGAAAACGTTGATTCATGTCATCAGCATAGAGTAGAATATCAAAGTACCTCCTGATGTAGAGGATGACCAAGATACGTAACATCACATCCTTTTTTTTACTCTTCCCTATCTACCTGATACATAATATGAGAAATGAGCTCACGCAAACCATGAAATCCTAGGCATGCCGCAGAGCAAAGAAATTCTCTAGCAGGAAGAATAATTACAACTTTAACTTTTGCAGCCAAGCCGAGAGTAATCAAGTAGAAAAAATGTGGCTTGAATTTTATTTTTCCCCTGAAGAAATGGTGGATTTGTTATTTCTGTCTTTGTTCAGGTATTTATGCAGCTTACCTGAGTATTTTGATACCTTGCAAATATTTACAAATAGAAATAGCTATAATGCATAGATGATGATGATGATGATGATGATGATGATGATGATGATGATGATGATGATGATGATGATGATGATTCATTCCATGTGGCTCAGCTTAGTCTGTTACTGTACTGGTTTTCAAGACCAACAAGAAAGCTCTTACCTGGATTTCTCATACCTAAAGCCAGGCAAGTGACGCACCACAGCCAACCACATTCTTTTTAGTGTCTCTACCTCTTTGCTTTGGACATTAATTGCCAGCAATTCCTCTTCATGAATATACACAAGCTGGCTCAAACTGGATACTTCTTGTCCTTTCATCCAAGTTTCTGAAGTTTTGAAGCTGTCCAGGTTAGAGTGAAACAGGTAAGAAAAGTACCTGTATTTTGTATTGCCTGGCTTTGCCTTTTCAAAGCTTGAAATAAACAAATATCATCTTTCCACTGACCTCTGAATGATTTCTAATATTGCTTGCAGTCTTTCATTTCATTACAAGTTGTACATGATTTGCTGTGTTTCTGAGGAAGTATACAAAGTGCAATAGAACCAAGTATCACAGAGTCAAACAAGAATTAAATTATCTAATTTCTTTTATTAGAAATTGACTTGGGACAGTTCAGTGTTGGCAATCTATTTTCAGGTAATTCTCTTTTGGAGAAAGCACAGCTGCTTGAATTAACTGGCAGACTGTGGAGATTTTGGTAGCATAATCCATCCAAGAATTATCTATGCTCGTTAAGATCTTCACTGCCAATGAAAACAGGATTATGCTTTGGATCCACAACCCAAAACAAAAATACCAAACTAGCTGCCAGTGTCTTTGAATCAGCCAAATATTCCTTCTCATCTCTTTCTTGCTTACCTCATCTCAGAAAAGCAATTTTGGTTTCAGTTTGCACCAGGCAACTTCTTGGCTGCTGTTCACAAACAGTTTGTCTTAGAAAGGATGTAATCTCTTGAGGTACACAGCAATTTGTGACACCCTCTTTCCTGAGTACAAGCACTCCAATGTGCAGAAGATTTTATCCATGACCTATGCATTGGTAACATACTAAAAATAAAAACATGTCTGGAATTGATGCATAAGCATGCCTTTCTTTATTTAAATGTTACTCTATAGACTTCAGGAGGATATTAATGTGAAAAGGTTAGTCATGTAGGTTAAGTGTCTTTAGCTGAGCCAGGGCTCCAGATAAAGGTGTGCAGGTCTAGTAACAGGAATGGAGCCACACTAGACTATACTGCTGTTATATGGAGATTTTGTCATTAATATCAGACTGGAATGGATTATTATCCAACTTGAATTAAATGTATGAAGATATTAAAATATTGTTTCTTCATATTGTATCCAAGCTAAACTTAATCCTGAAAGGCTCCTGGAATTTTGGATTACCAAGCAGATTCAGGACACTCCCAGAAAGTTTGTGACTATCTCTTTACTAGACCCTTTGATATTTTGTTTTAAACATATTTATACAAAGTACCGGATGACAGTAGGATGATTTTAAGGACAACAATTATTTTTCTGTGGCAAACCTTTTAAAATAAACTATTAGCATAGTATCAGTACAAATATTCTCAGAATTATTTTAATTTAATCCAAATGGCTGTAGTTCAACAGATCAACATGATTAAATCATACAATTATAAAAAGGCTTGGGTTGGAAGGGGCCTTAAAGATCATCTAGTTCCAACCCCCTGCCATGGGCCAGGACACTTTCCACTGGACCAGGTTGCTCAAAGCCCCATCCAGCCTGGCCTTGGGTACAGCCAGGGATGGGGCATCAACAATTTTTTTGAGCAACATATTCCAGTGCCTAACCATGCTCGTAGTAAAGAATTTCTTCCTAAGGTCTAATCTAAGCATAGTCTCTTTCAGTTTGAAACCATTCCTCCTTCTCCTGTCACTACATGCTCTTGTAAAAAGTCCCTCTCCATCTTTCTTTAGGCTCCATTCAGGTACTGAAAGGCAGCAAAAAAGGTTCAGCCCAAAGCCAGGCTGAACAAATGAAATTCTATCAGCCTTTCTTAGTAGGAGATGTCCTCCATCCCTATAAACATATTGGTGACCCTCTTTTGGACTTCTCCCAACAGGTCCATGTCCTTCCTGTGCTGGGAACCCCAGAGCTGGATGCAGCACTGCAGGTGGGGTCTTGGGACAGAATCCCCACACTTGCCCTGGTGGCCAGGCTACTTTGGATACAGCCCAGGATTGCCAGATTATGTCCAGCCTCTCATCTAGCTGCACCCCCAAGTCCTTCTCAACAGGGCTGCTCTTGACCTGTTCATCCCCCAGCCTAACTTGAACTGACCCCAATATCATCGACTATAATGTACGCTCCTCATTTTTTTTTCCGTCTCTAGTTTATTTTCTTTTTCCATTATTCTCTAACAGCTTGGTTTGTGTCTTCTTACAGAAATGCAATAAAATATTCAAAGTGATACTGTCAAACACCAAAATTATAACCATTTTCAACATATAATGAAAGTAAAGCAAAAGCCTATTAAAGTCCTGAAAATATTACAGGGGTTTTATCAATATATGATGAAATCATTGCTTTTCTTTTTCTTTTTGCCAGCATTCATTTTCTGCTAACAATAAAGAAGTCAATAAGCATCCCAGGGAGTTTATAGTCTAAAATTCGATATATAACTCCAAGTTAACATGCCCTGTCCATTACATACACCTATTTCTGTTTGGCAACCCCTCCTTTTTCTCCAAGCAGGTAATGTGCTCTTTGATCATCCATGCCAGGGATACAAAGCCTTATGTCCAGCAGGGTGTTTATTAATACATGAAGAACACCATGAATACAGCTTTACTGCTTCCAGGGCTGGAACAGACCCAGGACTTCAATGCCTACTTTTCCACAGAGCTTTGAGTTAAAGACTCTGCTGGATCCAATTTTTATCTGTGTGCAAGCTGAAGTTGACAATCAAGAGTGTTAGAGAATAGTCTGTGTCATGCCAGCCCAGCACAGAAACAGGGTTCCTTACGGCAGTATTTCTGTATCATCCACAGCAGACCCTGATGTACTTATTTTATCCACTGTTTTCCATTGTACAACACAGCTAAGCCTTCCTTTGCCCTGGATTACCAAGATGTACGAAGCAGTATGAGGCCTATGTGCAGTTTGCGTGATCACATTCCAGACACACTACAGGACTGATGAGGTATAGTTTTCCCTGCTGTTCAGCACCACAGCCAAAGACCTAATTCAAAGTCTTAATAAATCAGTGGGTAACTTTTTGTTGACTTTAAACTAATAAAATAGAGCCAGAGAAATGTTTCTCTAACTTATACATAAGAAGTATGTGCTCTGAGTCAAAGAAGATGTTTCTAAGAGATTAATTGCCCTGATCAGTAAATTCCACAGTAAGCTGATACTATTTAATGACTGCAGAGGATGCTTTGGGAATCAGCTCCTTCTGGATTAATTGGAGTGCTGTCTAAAAAGCACTGTCATCAGTTTTGAGCTTGAATTTTATTGGAAATTGAATGTCTATCAATAGGAACAACTATTTGTATCATATCCTTTGTACGCATAACGTACAAGTGGAGCAGATTAATAGTAGTCAATTACAAAGTAATTTTAAAGAAAAATTGCAAGTAACGTGTTAGCCCCTAAGAGACCATCTCTAAGTTAACGTGTGTTGAAAACATAATTACTTTATTTTGTCTTTCAGCATTAGCATCAATTTATCTCTCTGGAGAGAGTAACTCAAATATCTTACAATATCTTGTAAGAGAAGTCACAAGCACTTTGAGGTCAATGAAAAGTCTTCTTTTTTTTTCCCTTTTTTTAATGTCTTATCCTTAATTTACAGTCAAAAAGAAATACACTGCATTAAAATATAAATGTTCTGCATCTGGTATTTGTTGCCTACTTTGAATATTACTAAGGCGAATAATTAAGCAACAGAAACTGGTTAATTCAGTCAGATGTTCTGACTCTGGGGGCTCACTCATCCTGAATTACGCACAGCCCTGAGTGACAGAGGAGGACAGTGTCCCCTTAGGCGCTGGGAACACAGACACACCCTTGGCTTCATCAGGAGTCAGTCTGGGTCTGCTTGGCTCCCTTGCTGCAATTTAACGTTGTTAATGCTTGGTGAGCCCTGACTGAGGTGAGGCTGCCAGTAACACCAACCCCTCTTCTTACCAGGGCTGGCCCCAGCACAGGACCCTTCTGACACCCAGAGGTGGAGAGCAAGGATGTTAGCTCTGCCTGGAATTAGTCTGGGAGAAACTCTGCTAGGTGTGAAACTTGTATAGGAAAATATTCCTTCATCCCCTGGATTTAATGCATGCTAGTTAGCACCCCCTGCAACTGAGACATGTCTGACCTCAGAGTAATACCACAGTATTTCCAAAGGTCACCAGTTAGGACTGGCCCCAGACTGTACTGACGGCAGCCCATGAGACACCACACTTTAGCTAACACACCTGTATAGCATTCCTGCTGAACAGATGTGGACCAGTAATCTGTGACCTATGCAATCCAAAACCAGCCAAGTACAAGTTGTTGTTTTAACTCTAACAAAAAAAAATTGTCTGTGTTCAGTAAGAGCATCAGAAGAAGCATATGGCACTAGAAGCATATAGAATGAGAAGTAGAAGAAAAGGAAAACAAAATGGAATCCTGTCCAAGAAGATTCTAAGAGCTGTCTCAGCATACAAGTGCATAGAAGATAAAAGGCTCACACTTCTTTACATTTGTCAAGTTAATCTGTAGGTTATAAATCTTTTCTAACTTTCTTCTATTCCAGGCATAAAACCATTTGCTGGTTTTGTATTTTTTTGTAAAGTTATATGCTTCATGATAAGCATGCCCCAAAGCTCATATTTTTGAAGTTGAATTAAAGCCAGTTCAGCAAATTAATATCTTGTTTTATTACTATACAGAGAAGTTGGACTGCTACAGACATGCAATATTTTATCCTTTTGTGCACATCACTCCCGTTCCCTGCATGTAGACATCCCATGTATGTCTAGAGATCTGTTTTGTCAGCACCAGCAAAGCAAGGATTAAGGACTTTATCTCAGTCTCCATGGCATCCTATATATTTTGAAGAAATTTTGTCATGGGAAGAGGAAACTGAGACCCACAAAGATGATTTGTGTATGACGTGATCTAGTCTGCAACTGAGATACTCCTTTGCCTTATGTAAATCTCTTTTCCATGCATAGAAGATTTGGCCTTTTAACTGACATCAGATTTCCTAGATTAATTTGGCTGAATGCTTCCTTTGGTTCCATATGTTTGAGGCACGCCCACCACTGTTGTACTGCAGAAGAAAACTTGCTAAATAATTATAGTCCTCAAAACATTTATAGTCAGAAAACAGCTGAATTGACAACCTCCAAATCATTCTATAAAGAGGCGCATCCTGTTATACATTAGATATTCCATGAAATATCACTTGAAAGCTGATCAACACGAGATGATACAGTCCAATTCATGATATAGGTCATTATGCTACTTTTAAGAATTTCTTCTTCAGGGAACAAAAGGCCTGTGAATATTCTAATCATATTGCAAACGCCTTTAGTGCAAGCGAGGTTAAGATGAAAGAAAAATAGAGAGTGTATTTATCAAATGCAAAAAATACCACTGAAAATCTTTAGAAAGAGATAGAAGCATGTACATAACTACTGCTCAGAAAAGCTTCAAATGTTCCTCTTCCTCTGCAGCATGCAGCTGGAAAGCTGATGAGGTGCTTTGTGGCCTTGTCAGTATCATTCTCTGCAAATCTTATGTCCTTACCTTATCCCACAGAAGGCCAGATTTGCTGGCTTCTCTTCCTTTTCATGGCCCAAAATCCTTTTTAGGGTGAGTGGAAATGCAAGTCCAGCCCCCTTTTCTACTCTGGCAGGGCTTCTTATAGATAACTTCCAATAAGAGGCAGTTTCAAAATTCTGTCCCCAAACTATTGCTTGACTCCTTCTGCTTTGGAAATACTATTATTCTTTGGGCATGCTCAGACAAGGTCAGCTTTTGCCCCAAAACTGAATGGAATATGTTAATAACTAAGCCCTGCAAAGAGAAGTACTTCATTAGTCAAATGCCAAAGTGAAAGCTTTACAAAAAACTTATATTTTCATATATAATTTGATTGTTATGTCTTAGGCAGTTATATTACCAAAATTAACACAGGAAAATCATTATTGGATTTCTTTAGTAGATATAATTGTAACTAATTGTTTCAGGATATTAAGTCCTAACCTTGTTATTGAATTCTAAGACACATTTGTGGGTAACCTCTGTGTTTATAGCCTTTCTACAAATTAATATTTGCTGAGAGAAATGTAGTTCTTTGCCTTCTAATTCCAAGAATTCCCATACAAACAAGTTCAAAATTATCTTGCTTGTTAGGGTATGCAATATTTCTAAATATCTTACATGGGGCATTCAGAAGGCACTTAAACCTAAAAGAGAATATAATTGTTTATCTAACTACAAGAAATCTTTGGGTAATGAGAGGAATATATGTTTTGAAGACAGCTGGAAAGAAATGGCAGCTATTGTACTTGTGTGATATGTGTATAGACTTGCAGTAAAACATAGTCCTAAAAGAAATAATTGAAATCAGCACCACCCAGTCAACTGGATGATGAAAATGCAGCTCCTGCCAACACTGGATCCAACAGACCTGTTGAAAGATAAATCAAGTTCATAATGAAGTCACCAGATTATAATCTCAATTAAATTTCGGATAAGGTATTTAAGTGGATGTGTGGTGAGGTCATAGGAGGAAATGTAACACAGATTTTAAGAAAAAGCTGGGTTTTGAGTGACAGAGGCTGTGCTAACGTTGAAAATGGAATATGCAGAATTAACATCAGCAGAATGTGATGTGGATTGACTGGATATATCACCCTTTCTCTGTGGGGAAGAAATACAAATGCAGCATGATTGACCAGCATACTGAACAAATAATGATGACATTTCAATGCTCTACTTAGATATTCCATGAATATGCTTCTGTCAGGCACAACTATGTAGATAAAACATATGAGTTCACAGAAATTTTTCAAAAAAATTGCCAGTATAAGGTTTAGGCTGTTTTTTTTGAATCAAGTCTTTGATAGATTAAGGTATAAATGGAATCTGAATAATTTTGCTTAGGAAAAGCATTATCTACCTTCCAAGTTTCTCTTTCTCATATGCAAAATGCCAAATGAACTTGAATAGTTGGCTGTTCAGCATAAAGAGTATTAAAATCCTGCAGAAAACGAAGAATAGTCCTGCCCCTTCTCAGTGCAGTAATATTACTGCACTGAGAAAATTTTTAAAAATTAGTAAATTTTAAAAAAAATTCCTTGTAATTGCAAATGTTTTGTCAAGAATTAAAATTTTTCAATCAATAAGTATAACAAAGTTTTGAAAGTCACCCTTTAAAAAAAAATTACCAGGTGCCTTGAAGTGTCCAGGCATATTAACCATACTTAAGTAACAAAGTAAACAACATGCAATTAGTCCCAAACCTTTCAGAAACAAAGGCAATTTGTCAGGTCTGTTCATACAACTGGGCCTGTGTGAGTCTGGCCTTTGGGACACAGACTTTCAAGTTGCCAAGCAATTTAAGTGTTGTGTAGTTCAAATTTCATTAGGTTTCAGGGAGAGGAAAAGCCCATAGGGAACCAAGGAGACTCAGGACCCACCACTGGAAATGGTGAACAGGCTACAAAGGAGTTGGTCATGGCTAGTAAGGAGTGAAAATAAGCATTAAATTTATACCAAGAGTTATCGATAGCCTTTCACTTTATTTTCATAAGTAAAGGACTAAGCTCACTTCTGGAAATAATAGTTGATAAAACACTTAGAAATGTACTTAGAATCACAGAATTGTCAAGCTTGGAAAAGGCCTTTAAGATCATAGGGTCCAAGTATTAACTGTCAGTACCATATGCATCACTGAACCATGGCCCCAAGCACTGTGAAGTTGCCACTAGGAAATGCTGTCACTCTCCTTACTTGAACAGGTGCACAGGTATTTTCATATTGCAAATTTCTTGATGGGAACTCTGAAATTCACCTGCATTCTGTTTCAGGCAGCTAGCAGACACACATCTGTGTGGGAAGATGGGGAGGGAACATTTGAAAATGCAGAAAAAAACCCCACTCCTGAAACCCATAAAGAAAATTCTGTGTCTTAAGCTTGCAGGATGTCAGTCGCTAAATGGTCCCATTGTCTTTACACTATTTCTCCAATGCTTACTGCCTTCAGGGACCAACAGTGTTAGGGAGAAGGATAGCAGGGAAATCTGAAGGGATCATAAGTCCTCTCTCCCAAGCAGCCCTTCCTCCTACTCATTTCAGTTTCAGCCTTAAATATTAAATGTTTGCATTTCACCACATTTTTCTTAACTCGTTAATTATTATTGTCATTGAGAATTCGTAAAATAAACCCTGTCTAGACAATTTCCCTTGATACGATCTTATAGTGCATTAAAGAAAAAAAAAAGTCATTGCTTTATGTGGGGAATATTTTTCTTTCTAATAATTGACAGTTTACATTTGGAAATTAATATTTTTTGAAACAAGATTTGAGGGCATCCGAGGGTTGTAAAATCTAGTGGTGACACACCACATTGTTTAACAGCTTTGTGTACTCTGTCTTACATTTAAAGGCACCAAAGTATGTCACTGCAAGACCATAATGCACACCCTGTCACATCTTATCTTATAATTAGGTCACCTAGTCTGTCCCCCTTTTTAAGTTCAGTGACCAAAATATATTTCTACCATTTCTCCAGACTGCTTTTAATATTCCCAAAGGAAGGTTCTTCCACTAGTTTTTTAGGAGGATTGTTTTATATTTCAATATAACGCCTTTAAAATTGTTTCCTGACTAATTTTTTACTTATTAATATCAGGCAACTAAAGTACTGCTTTTCTGCATGATTGCAAGGATTTCACATCTCCTTATCACTTCTCTATCTCCTGTATAACTTATAAGTCTCTCTGGTTCTGGCAAATAAATGCATATTTATACCGAAATTTAAAACTAAATGAAAAAATGTTCACTTCCTTTTTTATATAGAGCTTTATTTTAAATAAAAATTCTGGAAGCTTTAAACAATATGCATATTCTGGTCTTATTTCAACTGCAGTTGAAACATCAGTATGGATCACAAGCCTTCTCTCGCCCACATCCTAACCCAAAGGGCACCTAAAGTTGGCACAGGACACCTAGAGAAAAGCACAAGATTTCTTCTTCATGGGCATCCGCCAAAACCCAGACTTAAAAGACCTCCACAAAGACCTGTTGAAACTCACTTTGTTTGGATTGGCTTTGCTTTGAAGTATGATGAGAAGAAGACACATTTTGCACAGAGCTCAGTACCTGAAATACATGCCCAGAAATTGGGAGGAAGCTGGGATTCAAGGTTTTAGAGGTTACAGGAATTTTGATAGACATCTCCTATTCCCCAAGAACTAAAGCCTCATACCCTGCTAAAAGACAGCTTTTTCCACCGCTCCCACAAAAGTTGTGTAACTGAGCAAAAAGGAACACAAGGATTAGGAACCTAGAGAGAAAGGAAGGAGGAGATATCCTGGAGCCATAACCTAGGAGTAGGTGAATAAGCAGAATGGAGCAAAAGAGGAATCCTGGGTTCTGACTTCAAAACCAGGGTTTCACCCAGTGTCTTTTTTGCACACAACATATACCTGATCTCCAAAGTAGTACTGAAGCTTAGTATTTCCCCTTTAATGTGTTACAGACAGCAGTTCTAGGTGTAAATCTGCATTCTCTCCACTAGGGATGAGATTGTTGGTTTCTGTTCCCAGGGCTATTTAAGTACTCTACCCCATTCTTTTTTCAGCACAGGCTACAATGCAGAATAAAGGAATGCACAACACAGTTCTGTTACAGGAGGGTTTTGTCTGAATAAATCAGGCTTATAAGACCATATGAGAGTCTTTCTCTTTTGGTTGTTTGTCAGGACAATCAAAGAAGTTCTTGGCTTAAATTGAAAATAGTAACCAATGGTTACAAAAGCTGTTTGGTGAACACAACCTACAAACTACCTGGTACTTTCTTAACTACTTGCTTTTCACTTCATAAGGTAGTGTCAGGACCTATAAACAGTTTTATCTTTGATTTAAGGGCAGTAGTTCATGCATTCTCTAATCCGTATTTTCCATTAGTTATTTTCATTTCATATACTGTGTTCTTGTGTCCCTTTTACTTGCTTTAAGGTTTGCAGTATCTAAGAAACTCAGTGTTCAGGGAAGATCTGTAGTCTACATAAGACTCCTTTATAGGCTGCTACAAGAGCATACAATACTGTGTGCTAAGTGCAAAGCATTTCATTTTCACTTTGCAATGGAGTAACAATATTGTACATAGCTCAAATTTGCTGCCAATAGTCATGTAGAAAGGTGAAGTGATATAAGTTCATAAAGGAACCCAAATCTCAGCGCACGCTAACTTTTCTTTGTTGATAAAACCTCATGCAAAGTTTAAGGACAAGATAGAGAGGTGCACTGAATTTCTTCCGGGTAGGGCAAGTGTATCCGACGTATTAGCTAGACAATATAGAGTCAAGTGTTTACTGCAAAAAAGAGCAATTTTCTTGTTTGTGTTGAAAAATTCAATGAAAACTTATTTCATTCTTTAACAACTATATTTCAGATACAAACCCTTCATTATAGGAAATAGCATGGAAAAGCATTTTGACTGAATAAATTTTCTGAGCATGTGAATTGAACTGAATCAATTTTTTTGCAATTTCAGGCCATTCACTGTGAACACAGTTTAAGACTCAAGGGAGCTCTAGAGCAAAACATTCAGACTGAGCTCTTTGAAATTGGTTAAAGGCTACCTCATTTCTTCAGCTACATTTTGGAAAGCATGTTTTCACAGGGTAAATTTAATTTCCAGTTGAACTGCTGAATTGATTAAATGTCTTATTGCATCATGCCATAACTTTATTGTAATTCCAAAGTTCCCAAAAAATATAAAAGCAACTATTAAAAAAGCTACAATAATGGTACCTAGTCCACTGCCAGTACATTTATACAGTCTTGAAAATTTGACAGAGAGAAGCACTCTTGTCTGTCTCAGACCTTTTATCTTGTTATTCAATTTGGTTGTATTAGTCGCACATTTATGAAAAGCAGTAAATATCACTCCCAATTTACAATGTTGAGTTTTGCTGTCATGTCTCCCTTTGATATTTTTTTCCATACTGAAAAATACTATTGCATTTCTCTGTCCCCTTATGGAAGCCACCAGTCACCATTCTGTGTACCTTTCCTCATTCCATTGCTGATTCTCTGTGAGAGAAAAATTACAAAGCCAACATTTTGGGGCACAGAGCACATATCAATTTTTATAGAGGCACAAAACTATTTTCTGTTTTGGTTTGATTCTTTTTTCTTTCCCTAGCTGTTTCCACCTTTCTGTAACCTCTCTGGCTGGCAATGGGCATGGAGCTGGTGTTGGCACAAAGCTGTCCACAAAACCTACTTATTCCTTTTTCCAGCTGGAAAAAGTCAATCATTAAGGAGGCAGAACTGCAGTGTTTTATTCCCATGAACCTAACTCTGACCGTATCAATACGATTTTCCTCACACATTTTGTTTGCCAGGCACCTGATAATGAAAGCATCCTCCAGTATTTTGTCAGCTTTAGTTTAGTCTATCCTAAGTCGTCCTTTGAGAGAAGCCTGAAAGAAGATTAATAGAATTTTGGAAGGGGATAATTTGGCAACCAATGGCTAAAATCTAGAACAAGAGTAAATATGGGACATTTTTGATGTTCCAAAATGCAAACTGGAAAGTTAAGAGCAGCAATTTCTAATTGTAAAATGTTTGGATCACAACCCTTCATTCCAATGCTAGGTAAGCCAGTTATTTCTGGCAAGCATTCCCAACAGTTTCCACAGAACTGCCATTGCCAACAAAGAACTTCACCTGGAAGTTACTAACTATTGGATGAAACATTCAGCTGCCAGAACTCCTATTGAAAAATGGTATTTCCTCTGAAGTCTCACACCATCAATCATCATCCACACTGTTTTGATTAGGTTCACTGCACCATATTGCCCAGTTTCTCAGGGCATTATCTGAAAAATTACACAGACAATACATTATGAATGTACATTTTTAATGCATCTGTTCTTCAGTGCAGAGAATGTGCCACCATGGAACAATGCAAAACAAAAAGGAGGTTACAGCTGCATTTTTGCAGAACACTGCAGCCTCTGGTCATGCTGGCTGTATCCACTCCTATGTACTCAAGGTAAAGGCATTATAATATATTTATTTTATTCCTAAATGTTTGTATGTAATTCCCATTCACGGGAGCATTCTGTGTTGACTATGTCCAAGGCTCAATAAAAAGTATATATTGCACCACCAAAATAAAGTCTATAAATTCTGCAATTTTATTCTGCCACAGCTGTTCAGAAGGTATTGCAATTTTACAACTGCATTTTGCAGATGTTCACTGCGCCTGTATTTAAGTATCTCCAACTGGACCACATATTATCTCTGTAAATGGATTCCTGTCCACTGAGTTATTTTCAAGTTCATAAAGTTTGGAAATACCATGAGGTTGTCCCAGTGTCAGCACTCTGCTTATGCAGTGAAGTCTAACACATGGACTCTCGCAGAAGTAAATAAAATTATCTCAGGCGGTCACACAGCCTGGAAAAAATGTCACATTTCTTTCTGACACATCACTTTGGAACAGAACAGATCTCAGGAAGTAATGCAACTGTGGGAAAAGTTATCTCTGGAGTTATCTGGTTTAGTACCCTTGTTGCTGCATATATTGAGACCAAACTCGACGTGAATCTCATTTCATTGCAATGGGACTCCTGCAGCAAGTGATATACAATGAGGCCAAGTAGAGATAAGGAACAATATCATTTTAATTTTATAATAAGTGTAAATACATTTGTAACTTAATTTCTAACCATCCCACTGTGATTACACTGCAGAATGGTACTTTCAGTTATAAAGGGATAGAAATTTTTAAGCCAAATCCCTTAAAGGTGTCAGTGAATGATTTTCCATGAGGGAGCTGTTTCATGCCTCAGTGGAGACAGTCTGCTTCACACAGACACTAACATTTCATTTAAGATGATGTCTCCTGTGGTTTTGGTTTCCAAAGAGGCTGTGCTTTGTGTTGGGTCACTGTATTACCACCTATTTCAAATCAGGATTTACCCCTTGTGCTTTTGTTAGCTTCCTATCACAGAGATTCACACACCCTGCTGAATTCTAAACAGAGCAGCAGCATTAATTACACATTTACAGGAGCAAAATACAAAAATAAATGACTTCTCAGAACACAGGACCATGTTGAAAGAACTGTCAAGCAGGGCATTCGATTTAAAATGCTTCTGATCTGGCAAGGAAGAGATTACTGCTTTCCATATTCATATTTTATATTTTGACTGACTCCAGACTAACCTCAGGGAGAGCCCAGAATATCAGCTTGTCTGTGCCTGGGAGCTGACACTGGAATATCCAATCAAGAGAGTCTGCCATCTGATCAAGCCCCTCCTGGCACCACCCCAGATTTGGTGAAATTTAAACTGCCTCTTCCCTCTTTCTCCGCCTTTGTGAGAGGCACAGCCAGTCATTACACCCTGTTTGTTAATGATGGATGGCCCTGCAGGTTCAGCCCAGGGGACAGGGCAGAGATGGGCTGGCAGCAGAGCACAGGCACAGGCCAGCAGGGACCCTTGGTCTGTGTCACTGACAACAGCAGCCCGCTTGCACTTCCTCACATCTCCGAGGTTTCAATATTATGGTGCAAAGAAAAAGCCTTTTAGTACTCCATTGACCACATCCATTGCTGCTGCTTCTCTGAGCCTTTGGACCAGAGCAGGAGAGGTGGTGTGAAAGGCAGGGAGGTGTAGTGGAAAAAGAGAAGCATCATGTTTTGACTGATGCAATCACCACAGGCTACTGCACTGATAGGAAAGTTAAATAAACCCTTTGGACAGCTGTAAGATCTCTGACTGCATTGAAATCCTTTGCTATCACAATTCACTTTGCAATGTTGTGTTTCAAGGCCTGTTTTCTCCATTTTTTGGCAGGCGTGCATCATCACAAAAAATGACATAAATGGTCTTTCCCCTTCATATGTATAATACACACAGACTTTATGCTCATTTATTGTATTGCAGTGCACAGGTATGTCAGAGACACAGGGCTCAATCACAGAAGACTTCATTTCTGGTGAAAAGAGAAATAATCACACATATTTGTGATTATGACAGAGAAGGTGACTTGAAACAAGGACGTGCCTGAAGGGACAGACTATAAGCAAACATGGAGGGTGAAAGATAGAGACTATAACCTCAGTGTGCACTCACAGCCTTAAGGTGAGTCAATAGAGTATCTCAGATGATCATATTAATGTTATAAAACAGGCAGTGTATTTGCTGCAGGGCTCATGCAGGGCATGGGTCCTTCTATGTTAAAAAAAAAGGAAGTTGCTGCACCAGCCCAAAGCACAAATTCATTTGTTAATAGGAGCAACAAGAGAAAGCCTCATTTAACTTACCCATTTGTCTGTGAAGTCATTTCTCCTCCTCCTCTCATTCTAACACTGAATAGCTTCTCACGGTGACAGGGTCTCAGAAAAGCCCTCCTCTACTTTTCCCAAAGATGTCCAGTAACTGCGGAAGCTCTCAGCTAGAATCCAAAAATATGAATATCACCTCACTGCTTTGAATCATACAGACAAGTGACTTGAATCTGAGGAATTCCAGCTTCTGAAACATATGTTGGAACTCCTTACATACTCTACAGAAAAGACAACAGAAATTGCCTTTTCCCACCTGCTTGACAATCATAAGGCTGCATTTTAAAAATAGCTACAAATGATATAATTAATAATATTGTGTAGCATTGTTGTTGTTTTTTAGTCCAATCTGTCAATCTAGGTCCTGCATTTAAGTAGTTGCCACCAGAAATAGAGGGTTTTGGATACTGACCTCATATATGGACTGTGTCTAAATGAGAAGATTTGTGGAGGATCATCTGTGGAGTACAAGGCTCTAACTCGCTAAGAGCAGGGTATAAGCTATTTGCCTCTAAGTATTAGGTGGAGGAGCTTCGGTGGAGTTGGAGTTTCAGGCATAAAAATACAAGTATTTTCAGTTGATATGGTTCAAATTCTTGACTATAGTCAGAGGTGAAACAGCAGTGTACAAATAAATAGATGATGCATTTGTCAACAAGGGGTGTTTGGAAGTATTTCAATGAAACAGTTTCAGCTAAAACACTGAAATGTTATAAGGAGGTATTTCAGTTTTGGTGAAAGTCAATAAACCACAGGCAGAGGAGTTTTGGTGGAATAGAAGTTAAGTGGAACCAGGAGGCACAAGGTCTTTGTCCCAGCAGCAAGCCCTTGGAGGAAGGTTCTCCGGAGCAGGATACCCATGGCACTTTGGTTCATGACTCAATCCAGAACAGAGCAGAAATAAACTGACACCAAAATAAGCTATATAAGTCATGGTTGTTTTTAAATTTTATTTGTAATCAGAACAAAAACTGATATGGAAACCAAGCATTTCTTTTGATTCAGTAATAATCTGTTCCAGGCAATCTCTGTGAATAGGTACCAACATACCTCTTTAGCAAACAAAGCTTTTATTTCATATTGCTTCTGATCAATGTCTTTTCCTCTAAAGGGTAGGCAATATAAATCTCATGAAAGGCTGAGAGCTTACTATGACATCAGTAGCTATTTTTATCACTACCATCATCATGAAACCCTGCAAACCTTTATTACCACTTAACTGAAACTTTAACAACATTTTAAAGTAAAGAAAGGGCTCAGTGGTTCCGGGATGTAACTCCACAATAAAATGCAGAAACCTGTGTTTTATTTTGGTTCCAGCCACGCAGTTGGTTGTCACCCTGCAGTCTCAGGCATTCACAACAACCAACATCCACAATGATCTCAGGAACAACTTGTGAGGCTGAACTGACTTTCATGCAGCCGATCTATCCAGGCCACCTGAATAGGACCCTGAGCATACACAGAGGTGCTGAGTATGCATGTGGTCTCCTTCCCAGGACAGTTTTGGTGTGGATGCATGTTCCCTTCTGCTGACTGAGCTGCATGAGTAGAAATAACCAGTAAAGGGATGAAGTGAACCTCTGGGTGTGTTAACCTCTTGTGCTGCTGACCAAATTTCTCCAGAGCTTGTTTGTCAGCCTTGTGCTAGAAGACAAGGACTGCAATTGTTTACTTCTTCCTGTAGAGATGGTGCACAGGGGAAACTCATGGAGACATTACTTTCTCTGCATTCCCACAGAGGTCAGTCGCAGTCCTACCTTGTAAATTACACAAGTAAAACACTTCTGTGAAGCAAAGCACAGTGATTTTGAAAGCTGGCATTTAAGCAGAGCACCTTCATGGTTACATTAATTATTTAACACATTTGTTCACCCTGTAGAAAATCAGCAAATTTTAGCTGAACCAGCTAAAGGAAGTTTTCTTTTCACAGTCTTCTGGGAAGCAGCTTTGTATATGCAAATAAAACATGCAATGTGCTGTTAAGAATCCAGCCCTCAAATTTCTGTTGTGTCCCAGTTATTAGCCACAGATGTCCAGTAATAATTGCTCTTTGTTCACCAAATTGACTTTTTTTTCCCCTGTGGGGAGAAGGATGGAGCAATTTGGCCGAATAAAGTCTCTACCTGCACTTCTTGTTTCCTTAATGAAAAAAAAATGAAATGTCTTGAAACGTGGAGTAGGTTAATTGGAGCAACAACTGTCTTGTTCAGTTAATCAGCTCTGAATTCACCAATAGGTATCCCAGCTGGCACTGGAAGTAATCACTGGAAGTGTAGGAGTGTGGATGCAAGCTAGCCAAAGCTCAGAGAAGAATATTCTGCCTGTGATGACTGAATAGACAGCATTATCCTGACGAAGGATTTCTTACAAAATTATTTCAGTGGAACAAAATAGGATATGCACAGTACAGAAGAGGAAAAGCAGAACAATACTAAAATCAAAAGGAGGAGATCGTAAAAAAGGAACATTAAGAACTGAATCTACAGAGTCAATAGAATTCAGTTGAATAGCCCATTGTACCTAGTCTGCTGTTTAAAAAAAAATAAAATAAAGGCAAGCTCTGTTTGGGAAAAGGATTTTATTTTAGCCTGGAGTGACACTCTGAAAGGAAATGTTCTGACTAAGAATTCACCAGGACTGTGACAGTCACTACTAAAATAAGAAGAAACAATAACATAAACTCCTACTAAAAACACCTACTAGCACAAACATTCTAAACATATTCCCCTATTTATAGACGCCAATATTTGTAACATCTGGAGCTTGCTGTTACACCTCTAAGCATGGCTCTGCAACAGTGACACATCAATCAGATCCTGCTCTCCCAAGTCACACCATTTTTCCCCTNCTTTTTTTTTTTTTTTTTTTTTTTTTGGCTAAAGATACCTCCTTTTTTGTTTTTCCAGCAACAAAGAGCCAGGTCCTGCTCTGGACTATGCCAGGTTTGTGCCAGTGTAATTTTAGAAGGATCAATTGAGTAGTGGAGAGTAAAATTGCATATCCATAGGGGTACTCTCAGGGCATGGATAGAATATTGTGTTCCTGGATCAGTATGGGAGAGGTTATGACTCATTTTCCTCTTGACAGTTTTTGATGATGCAACTTGACATGGAAGTTTTTGGCTACATCAACAAAAGGACTCATGCTGTATTTAAGGTGCAGACCCTTGACATGTGCCTTTGATATGAACCTTGCCTAGATACCAAACCTTTCCCTTCCACAGTAGCTTGTAAGTCCCTCAGTCTCCACACCACTGGGGAGCTGTAGTCCAGCTTACTTCCATCCCCCAGCCCATGTCAGCTCCTCCCATTTAAAGCCCCTAGGAGTGATTGCTATGGAGGAGGCCTGCCTGGCTGAGTTTCCATAACACAGTGCCAGAGATCACGCTGGCAACCCACAGTGTGTAGTAGTATCCATGCAGCACAGACAGCAGTACCTAATTTAGGTACCGCAAACACTGCCAGCAGCCTTAACACTTAAATCCTTTTTGTGTAGGTTGTCCTGAGGTACAGTACAGCAAGTCAGCCTATAATTCCCAGTGACAGCTGAAATAGTGGTCTTGTTTGTTTATGATTAAAATTTAAGAGCATTTCTGGTTAAATGGATACATGTTTATACCACAATAGTAGCACAAAGCTAATTATAGTACTTCTCCACAACCATAACAAACATTCCATCTTTTTAAAGAAGGAATTTGCCTAACCCTTCTGTGCTACCATAGCATTTCATGGTAATTGCAATAGCATGTTAACTGCTGGCAGGGAGTGAGCTCCTTTCTATCAAGGTCATGCAGAAAAAAATCCAGCTAATACAAAAATGGGAGCAAATTCTAAGAAGCATTTTGTATCAGTTGCTGGTATGCAAAGACATAATAATGGTACTTAGGCTGTTAAATTGAAGTGTGTCATTTAAGTAGCATAAAATATCACTGGCAAAGAGGAATGTAATATCAGGGAATAAAGCAAAAAGAAAATCCTCTAAATCCTCAAGAACTAAAGCAAATCTGTTCATTATAAGCCAATAAATTTGAACCAAATATCTAACTGCTCTATTAGAGTGACACCAGTGGTAGTTCTTTGGCCACACAAGGTGAGATATCCGTGATTAAGTCCACCAGTGCCAAGATCAAAAGAAACTGTCAGACATTTAATCACATCACAGACAATATCTGAAGGAGGCTTCTGTTTGCTGTCTCAGTTTGCTGAGAGGATATGTCAGGCTGCTTGGGGAGGTGTCCAAAAGAGAAGTCATGCCTGTTACTGAACAGTGTCCCTGTTTACACGATGCCTCCGCTCAAGTGTGTGAGGGACAAAGCTGTCAGCAAAGAGAAATTTATAGTGGATGAAATCACACTTGCATTTGCCAGTTTGCTGAATGCAATCTTTGTGAATAAGTCAGAATTTAATAACACAGATGTTACAGGGGAAGGACATTCTAATTACATCCTATTTCCAGCAATGTGATTAAGATCAGAGTCTGTCTTAAAACATCTAAAACTGGAACTTGAATAATTTGGATACAAAGGATCAGAGGGTTTCATAGGGAACAATAAACACTTTTAAGGAATACTTTGCTTTGGTCTTGACCATCATGTTCAATCAAATAATCCTCTCTTCTACTGAAATAGATTTAGTAATGGGTATTTGTTCATTCCCTGAAGTTTGAAGAGGTTTTTGTTGTTTTACAGTAAATGTTCTTTGTGGGTTGTGGACACTGATATATCTTCTGAGAATCACTTGTCTAGTAATTACTTGTCTAGAGCCATCCTTATCATTTTTGGAGGGTTTTTTTTTGTTTTTTTTTCCTAAGAAGGCAGGGCAAAAATAAATGGTCTTGTCACACTAAACCTGTTGATTTCTGCAGAGGAAGGGCAACATGATCCTCATGTATTACATTAAAGATTAAAATCCTAAATACATACTGCTTTTTCAGACAAAATCAAGCACACTATGATCCACATTCACACTGAAGAAAGTCATGGTCAAAGCAGAAGAAATCCTGACCTAAGCAGAATCATAGCTGGAAGCAGTATGATTAAAGAAGGGAAAGAAGGATTTGAGAAACAGAACTGCTGCCTTCTTGATCTGTCATGTTAGATCTGTACATTGTCATTCATCAGCAGCGTCACAAGAATATATTTAGTTGTATATCATTGTGTATATCATTAAAAGATGTCTTCCAGCATTAGAGGAATAGGAAGCAAAAGATTGTCTATAGTTTCTAAAATACAAGCTCAAACCCTTTTTGAACATTAGTTTAGTTAAAGACAGGCCACAAAAGTTCTGTAACAACACACCTATTATTAATTAGAAAGTGCAATTGCTAAAACACCAGTGCAGGATGCTTTTTTCTTGATTCAGTTACACTTGACACTTGTTTTTTCCCAGAAAATAAAGATTTGATGTGAGATCCTTTCTCAGTAGTGAGTGATGTACTTATGACACAGAACCTGGGGGTTACTAACTCCACTCAGTTTTTACATATATCAGGTCTTATCACCTCTTTCAGTAAAAAACTTCTTGAGCTACAGAGTGACTGTAAGAAAGGCATTTTCCTGTATCAAGAATGATTCAATACTGAGGACTGGTTGCTAATATCTCATGCCATTACTTTCAATTGAATAAGATCCATTTGCACAAGCAAATATCCCTGTGACCATGCAGAGATTCTTAATTTTTCACAAAACTTATAAAAATTGAAAAGTTGTCTCTGATGGAGGGAATATCTCAGTGAAGCCAGTGGCCTCTGCAGTTCCTGTTCATCCCAATTATGTGAAACAGAGAAACATGCTTATTAGCTGAGACATCACTGCCTTCCACCTGATGAACTGAAAAACTTTCATGCCAGGCTGAGCCTGCAACTGCTTTAAAGCTGCCTGCTTATCTGTGAACCAGCATGCATGTTATTCCTGAAGTATTGAGGTTTGAAAGCTTCCAGCTATTCTTCAAAATAAATTTGAGGACAGAAAGAGTATTTTTAACGAGATCAGCTTGCACAGGTGGCATTTGAAAGGCTACCACCCCATCCAGCAGCAGCGCACTATATTTCAAGTAAGTATGGAACACTTTAGCTTCACAACATGTCTAATAACTAGGAAAATAAGTATATATAATTCCTCTTTAACTGAGATATGAAAGTGAAGATCATAAAATGATCACAGAGTGGCTTGGGTGGAAAGGGACCTTAAAAACTACCTAGTTCTACACTTCTTCCATGGACAGGGACACCTTCCACAAGATGGCTAACTGCTAAAATTTTTGCTGGTAAGCATGAAATCACAAAGGCTGGATGATGGAAAGGGAGGAGGCCTGAGGAGCCAGTGTGAGAAAATAGTGCCTGTGCTAGCTGTGCACACACTGCCACTGCTGAGGTTTATGTAGGAGGTCCACAGACCCCAAAGGCTGCCTCAGTAGAAGGTTTGCATGGGATATTTCTGCTTTGTGCCTGAGAAAAGCTAGCAGAAGCCAGGAAAGAGAGCTAGAGAACCATTTAGGTTTGTTTCTTCTCTGTGGGAATGAACCCCGCTTTGTGTCTGGAATGCAGGTGGAGGGAAGAAAAAAAAATTCAAAATATTAAGCAGAAATATAAAGCCCCAGAGAGCACAGATTTCTATCTGGAATGAAAGACATAAGGACATCACAAGGGTCAGGTAACCTGGTGTCTTCAGGTGATATTTACTGGTTTGTTGAGAGTAAGGCTCAAAATGTTCCACAACGCACACAAAGCTCAGAACCACATCAGGGTGGAAGTGCGTCCACAGAGCCCATCTGCTGTTCAGCTTTTGCCATGGAGTGTTGGGACTGATCACCTCATAATTTTTACACAGCTAATGATTTGTATCAGTGAGTTCTGCAAATTAATTCATTACAGCTTTAAAGCATTCCTCCTCATTCCTTTCCAGCTACAATCACAGTCATTGCCTCCTCCTTCCCAGCTCCCCACACTGTGATTAACTCCGATGGCTACCGTCCAGTTCATGACTAGATTGATCACATTTTCAGCCTGTCTTCATTTCCCATGCTTATTACTATGTCAAATAATTGTGGTGTTTCCTGAATTAATATTTTGCCAACAGACAACCCCGCAGAACACACATATCCCTAGGCCTTTCTGCACAGAGAGGTGCTGACTAGTCAGAAACAGATGGGTTGGGGGGAGGGGGGGGTAAATAAATACAGACATCCAGCTGAGCTGTGGGTGACTTTGGAAAATTAGTCTTTAGATTTAGTCTCTTACATTCATATTTAGTTCCCTAGCTTTGGATACTATTAAATGTGTTTGCATGGGAGTGTTTCCTCTGGAGCTTTTGCAAAACGGGTGCATAAGAGGTAAGATCACATAATGTTTCTTGTACTTCTTCCTCATGCTTCTTCATCTGATGAACAACCACAATCCCCAGCTGCCAAGCTGAAGAATATATCTTCCTTTCACACAGCATCTGCCCGTCTGACATGTTCTTGGGAGCTGCCATATGTACTTATCTCCCGATATTTTGTCTTGGATGCAGTGTTCACCAAAGTCTGCTATGGATTGCTCATCCAGTTTCAGGGCTACGGTTTCCAAACTGAAAGCTCAGGATGCCTCTGAATAAGTCTTTTAATGAAGCAGTACATCATCTTAAATTGAAATCAGAGGGTGCCTCCACGTTCAGATGCATTTGCTCATGTGTTCCAGCAGCTTCTCCAGCTGAAACACACTTGAAACATATTTCTGACAGCTCCAGCCTCAGAAACATCTCGGACTGATGGGATTACATTAGCTGAAGTGATGCTTTTGCTTTCATTAGAAAGCATTTCCAAAACACCACCATTAAACACACCAGGAGAAATTCAGTCATAGGATTTTTGTGAAGTTGCCCACAGAAATTTCAGACAGCTCCTCCTAGCCAGTCCCTTTCTCACTTTGCTTTGTAAGTAACATCTCTTGGTTAAAGCAGGAAATATGGATGGCCTACAGGGGTGAAATGGCGGCAGTTCCCTTGATGTACCCACCTAACTTCATAAAATGAGCATTAGTCAGGAAAATCAGATTTTATTCCCCAGTCACTATGAACATGGTGAAATGCTTGCTGTATGCATTGCCTTTGCTACTTTAACCTGCTAATGGTCAAAATGTTAACTATTTGCAGCGAAATAAAATATTAGGGACAGATCCATTGCTTTATATTTGATGCAATTATACTGAATTAAAGCTCTTTCTCTGTATTTGTTCCAACCTGGAAAAAGGTTCTATGACTCTTATTATCTGCTCTGATAGAGTTTTGCAACTGAAACTGCAGCAGTTTGCCACAGATGTTTTCCAAAATACTGTGTGACTGGGAAGAAACTATTTTCTCCCAGGATGCAGATAATATCACACACCTGAGACTCTAAGAAGGACTAGATAAACTATACCTGCAGTTCAGAGGCAAGTTGAAGTATAGCATTAGCTTGTTTTGTATTTTTTTTCCTGGCTGCTGTGAAAAAGTTGAACAAGAAAATAGTTGTTGGCATTTTCTGTTTAGTAGAATGGGAAAGTGTGACTCACATGCTAGGACTCAAATCTCTTCTACAATAAAGTGATAGATTGTGACAAGGGATCTGCATTCCTTCAAAAGAGGAAAAGCATGTAATCCAATATAGAACAACTTTAAATTCCAGCTCCCTGGGGTCAAGGAAGAAGCTGGCAAGGAATTAAGACCTGAAAGTACAACTGAGGCACTGTTCCTGAGCAATTGTTAGAACAGTGCTGTTTTAACATCAAGTCATCTGCACAGCATATTTTGAAAATGTTCTAAAAGGTTCTTTCTCATTATTACTATTTTTTCTGGCTTTTGTCATGTCCAGAAATAAGTAATTATGGGACTGCTTGCAATTCTTTGTCTCTAGCATGACTAGAAACAAAAAAAAAAGAGTGCTTAACATAAAAGACTTCTATTCTCCCACCACCTTCCCAGGAGTCTGACTTAGTAAATATGGTTCCTCATGTTTTTACAAGCTTGTTAGAACTGTACCTATTTCTGAACATTCTGGTCTTTTATATTCAACTAAAACTTCCAAACAACCAAAATTTCCTTTAAGCTCAAAAGGATACTGCTCATTGTTTTGAATTGAAGGCACTGAGCTTTCAACACTTGTCTGAAGCACATCCAGGTCAAGCTGAAGAAGGCCTCTGAAAGGCTGGTACACTTTTAACAAGCACCTACCAGTCATGCCTACTTCGCATTCTTTTGCACCTGTTTTCAGCTGGAAGTGAAGGTCACTTCTATTACCAGACAAGATTAGCAAGTAGAGATGAAGGGAAAAAGGATCTCCTACCCATGCCGCAGAAGGAAAGTGGTTGTGCACATTTGCTGGAGAGTGGAATTCATTAGATGTGTTGCTGCTGGGAATTTCTAAGAAACTGAACAAATCACTAGGCCCTCACTTTCTGTTTAGAAAGGTTTGACTCAGACAAAAGTAAAAGCAACCAGTTTTTCAGCAAAGGAAAACCAATTGGCTCAGGGATATCTGAAGAATTTAGCAGTGCATGAGTGAAACTAAAGATGACATAATCTCCCATATTTGCTCTAATTTAAAATTTTTATAGAAAGTATATTGATAATAAAATAAAGCTGTCTCTGAAATCTCTAGAACTTTGCAAACTACTGCAAAAGAAATACAGAACATTCACAGGTGTGATTATTGATAAATTTATTTTCCAAAGCAGATTAAACCTCCATTCAAATAATGCAAAAATCCAAAGGCTAACTTCTGTCGTAAAGTTAAGTATGACTGCTATGAGCCAAATAATATCATGTAGATAGATATTCTGTATAATATTGCAAGTTCACATTATGGTTTCACAAATCTCATTGTATTTCTTATTTTATAAAACTGGTCAGGATGTTGTAGAGTGATTTCATTTTTCATTCAGTTCACTTTGTCTTTAAAGCACCACAATTACACAAAAAAGAAATTATACACATAATAAATAATAGTACCACCTGCAGGAGTAATAGCTATATGAGCTCAATGGGATCAAGGGAAAGTCTCACTATTCTCAGCAGATGATGGATTGTGAATTAATTATTTTTACATATCTTTAGGTAATAGTATAAAAGTAATTACATTTTAAAATTTGCTAAGAGGTTAAAGAAGAATTTAAAGAATACAGTCGTTGAAGGAGGAATCCCTCAATGAACTTTGTAGAAATAAATTAGCTTTTGCTAGGAAAGGATTAAAAAAACAAATCCTTGTAATATTTTCTTCTCTCTAAAGGCAGGAAGAACTGGCGTAAAAGCAAAGATTATTTGGAAAATGCTAATGTAGTAAATACTTCCTCAAGTCAGGGAATGACTGGTCGCCTTAATTTGGACACCTTGACTATGTTTTAGTCTTTGTTTACACGCTTGCAAACTTTTACAGCATCCTGCCTTGGTCATTCAGTGCTTAAGGCAGAACAGTGTTCACTGAAGGAGCAGCCAGATCTTGTCTTTTATCAGTTCTTCTGCCTTCCCTTTGTCCATGTGGTACCCTCTGACACTCACAATGCACTGTGACAACTCTAATTCAGGTTCCCTCCACTCTGCCCTATGGAATGGGCTCTATCAATGGAGGGCAAATCCTGTGATGCCAAATTGTTTCTCTGCTAAGATAGTGACTGCTGAGAGGTAGGTGCTGAACTGATTCAACATATGGCGATTTATCTATAAAAGTATTTCAGTTTTCAACTTTATGTCCTGATTCAGGAATAAAAATATTTTTGTGTGTTTGCAAAGCAAAAATTTAGATGTCTTTACAGTTCTAAATCTAATCCACCTTTTCTTCCTGTTCTTCTCAGCATCACTGCATATAAATCCATCACCAATTAATAGCCAGCCAGAGAAGCCCAAAGCTTCAATGAACTTTCAAAAAGATAAAGTCTGAAGAGAAGAAAACAGTGTTATCTTCATATTGCAGATTGGGAACTAAGGCACAAAAAGATTAAGTGGCATACTTAAGTTTATCCAGTAGGTTTTTAGCAGGCCCAGAAATTGAATCTGAAGTTGTTCTTGCAATCATCTAATCTTTTGGAAAGACTGCTAGTTTTGCAGCAATATTCCTTTTGTATCTTGTTAAAAGTCTTTAGAACACTCTTCCCACTTTCTGGTTTCTCATCCCAAAGTATGTTTTGTTCTTAATTTCAGGAACTGGAAACGATACCAATCATATGAATAAAACTACAAAAAAAAAAGAGGTATAACAATCTGCAGTATTTCTGCTTACATGATGAAAGTAGGTTACAATATGTGTATTTCCTATTTTTCCAGAGAGTAAGGATTAAAAATAAACCTTCCTGTAAATGCTGTTTGCAAACTACCTTAGGTCAGCACATGCCCCACGTCTAGGTGGGCTGTTTCATTAGTCTAAACAATGCCACATATTCTGTAAAGGGAAATCAAGAAAAGTAATATTTTGGGGTCATTGGATTAAAATATACTTTTTGCAAATCTTCTTTACCACCACTGTCTTGAAATGATTCCTTCTGGAAAGGTAGGAAGAAGCTCCTTTGACCTGTAGGAACAAGTGATCACATTTCTTTCCTTGAAAGCAGCAGCAAGGGAATGCTGTCCTTCCCCATACGAAAGGGTGTATGTAGACAGTGAGCCGGTTGCAGCTGTCTTATCCTCTCTGCCACACGCAATCCCAAAGCCAGGAGCTGAGCTGGAGGCAATATTCCTTTACTGTCCTCCTGCAATGATACATAATCTTCACCTAGCTGCTGTTCTTGGGTTTATGCAGTTTTGGAAATGTACTGTTGAAGTTGCAACACATGCTCAGAGGGAAAAAGCACTTAATGAATATTAAAAGGAGGTAATTAATTTTTCCTCTATGTTACTCTAAAGCAGACTTTATGGAACATCCATGGCAATTATGCATAACAGCTTTATGAACTGAATTTTCCATTTGTATGCCAGGCAAGAGGCACCTTCTTTTTATCAGCCTGTGGGGATTCTGTTTATGCTTTGAAGCAGATAGAAATTTTGCAATATTTCTATAAATGTTTTGCTTTCCTTTCAAACTGGATGTCTTTTCTTACAGGTGAAAGATAGATGATTTTTTTAATCTTTAAATTATACAGAGGTTGAAGTGGCAAAATCAAAGCCTGATTTGCTGTCTTGTACTCTCTGTTGGAAAGATTGCATATTACTCAGAAAACTAAATTTAAATATGGCACAGGGTTGTTATGGGAAGAGAATGCAACAAGGCAAAGAAAAATTCTTGTTCCAAATGAATCTTTTATTCATTTTATTTATCAGCTTCTCACGAAGGATTAAGAGGGGACTATTTTTGATCATTTGTTCAACTTTACATATTAAATTAGCAAGTCAGCTCTGCTCCTAAGAAGGAATAGATTTTTTTTCTATGAGTAATTAAATGTTAACATTGCATTTGTCTATTTATATGTGCCCACAAAAGCATTTTTATAGGAGACATTACTTTGTTATTAGCCCTTCAGAAGGAAAAAAGCTAGTACACTGCAAATCCCCCTTGGGACACCAGGTCCAGTCTGCCTAGAAGCACTGTATTGCATCTTTTCTTCTCCCTGGGAGTCTGAGACAGACATATGGTATGTACCAGCATATTGTGAAGAAGAAACAAAACCTCCCTCTCATCAAAGTGCACGTCAAACTTGAGTGGAGTGTGCTTCCTGGAAAATGGGCTAAGCATAACAGAAGCCCATTTATCTTCCATTTGATCCTGACTGCAGCTGGGATCTATATCCATTACCACAATGCCTTAGTCACTTTGAGATTCTGCTAATAATGTAGCTTGTGTCACCTCCCAAATGACAGCATGAGGCACTCTGAATAGTTGAGGTGACACATTGTCAACGTCCCCCATGTAAAAAGTACTGGAAATCTGTTCACTCTCACCTGGAAAGAAATTATTTCTACAGTTTGTTTCTAAGTCTCATAAGTTCTGCCTCCCATCCTCAGTGAGAAGACTTTTTGGCTCTCCAGTGTGCTCTTTTTCAATACTATCTAACATTCTGAGAAATACACATTAGTTCCAATTTTGAAACTTTTGAAATTGGCATCAGTTCCAATACTTATGTATAAAAGGTAGAGAAAGTAGGAAGGGAACAATACAGTTTCAGTAACACCACACACACCATCCTGTCTTCTCAGCTTCTCTCATTTAGAGAATATAAACATAGTTTCATATCTAAATAACGAACAGCGCAAACATCACCATATTTCCTCCATTTTTAAAAAATTGGGCAACTGAAGTATAAGAAGACATCTACTTACAAGATTTTTGCATAAGAATACTGGGCAGCCAAGAGATCTCTGATTCCCACAGCACTGGGGGACAGGACAAGGTTGTGTGTGTGTTGTTTTCATCTGATGACAGTGGTTATGTAAGGTTTTGTGCCAGGAATGGAACTCAAAAACTCTCAAGACAGAGGGCATGGTGCCAACTAATAACCTGGGGCTGCCTATGGACACTGCACACAGATTCTCCTCCTGAGCTGGGCCAGATCATAAGTAAAGCTTATGCACAGCTCTGTGTGTATCTGCTCCCAGACAAACTCCCTTGATGTGATTTTGGCAGTGTAAAGACTTGAAAAGCCAGGCATGCTTTGAAGGTATAGCTGCAATATTGTAAAAAGTTGCAATCATCATAAAAGCTATGGCCTTACCTATCCACATCCTTCCAGAAATTCGAGTTTTAAGAAAGGTTTACAGGTTAAAAAATGGAGAGTTAGAAGCAATTGGAAGAGTACAGATGTTAGGATGTAAAATATAATTTGCTGCTTGTGCTCAGATCACTACTAAATGTCTTATGACATAAAATATCTAGAATTTTCCTGCAAACTGAATTTTTACAACTATTAGAGAAAAAAAATTATTACCTGTACTTCTGGCATGCTATTTTAAAGGTTAATTTCTTAGAAAAGTTATCCTAATGATGGTTGTGAAAATTGAGTGCATGGATTGAGATCATATCCATTGTAGGAATCATGTAACAGATAGTTATCAAAAATTTTCCCCAAAGCCTACTGAAGTCTTTGTGTCAAGACCCTTGATTAGTTTGGGTCAAATTTTATATGCACAAACATAATATATAAACCTGAAGATATGAGTAATATTTGTAAGTAGACTTTCAAATATGCTATTCAGAGATGTTCGACCATTAAACAGTATGGATACTACACATAATCTAGAAAAAATACTTTGTTGACATAAATTTGCAAGGAAATAGGCCATTTCTGCACTGATGAAAATACTGGATATTTCCAATATCCTCAAATACATTGGATTTTTCTGAAAAGAATAGCTATATGCTTCTGAAAAGAGCAGCTATAAATAATGACTCTAGAGAGTTATTGATTTATGCTGCAAGAATGCCCATGGTTCAAAATAGCTTATATTCCTGAAGTAAATGCTGACCTGGCTCACTCATACTGTTATTTTTTAAATTCTGGTAATTGAGTCTAAATGTTCAAAGTAGGATATAATTCCAGAGGTGAGTGGCAGTTTCCATTCACATGAATTTATCCTTTTCTTGCAGTGCTTATATACATGAACTCTCTTTATGCTGAGTGTCTCTGTATACTTCTTCTGACAAGCAGAATTGGAGCACTCTCTGCCTTCAAATCTCAAACAACAGAAGTATATTGGGCATATCACTCAAAATATTTCTCATATTCTCCTCTTCTCCACAAATTTAGACTGTATTGCATTAATGGTACAGATGAAACAGCATGGTAGTTNGTGTGTGTGTAAAAATGCTTCTCACAGATACCAAAAATATACAGTTTAACCTAGCAGTAGCAGCCAAAATGAAAACGGTGAAACTCCAACCCTTCTGAGATAAAGTGACTCAATAATTCAGAAATATTGTATTTCTATTCACTTGTAATGAGCTGAGCAAGTGAAGGTCTGCATTCACACATATTGCCAACATAGAGATTTATTTAGCCAAGAGCTAAACAAAATCAGTTGCTTGATCAGCCTGTGTCTCAGAGCCTAAACTTGGGGTTGAACTCTGGCCGCAGAGTATTTTTCTAAGGTTATTTTCTCCTCCTAGATACTGTCAGTGCCAGTGCCACAGTGCAGAGAGCACTGAGGTGTGCTGCCCTGTGTCATCTGTGGACTATTGTCATTCATTAGTCAGTGACTCTAAAGGGTAAAAATCGCTGAAACATCATGGGAAATTGAATTCCAACCTACTTACTACATGGGCCACAGAAGGAAATGGAAAACTTTCCTGGACACAGGACTTCACTCACTTTTTGCAGAGGAAAATCTGAACTTATGTCTCTCCATAAGTGAATTGGCTAATCATAAAAGTAGTGCAGAAGTTATAGATATTATGAATGTGGATCTTCATTTCTCTGTCATTTATTACCAGTTTCAAAAAAGAATACTTTTTTTTTTCCTGAGGTTAAAAGAAAATTACTGATGAAAATAACTAAAATGGTTTTATTTCTATTACAATATTTGTCTCCTTTTTCCACTGAAACGAAAAAAAAATCAATTATTCCCTCACTTCTAGTTAATGAATCTCTTAGTGGATTATGAAAATTGCCAGGAAAATTAGTTGCTTTGCTTCGTGTATGACAGGGACAGGATGACATGTAAACAGAATTATTTCTTCCTCCTTGAGGTGAGGTTTGAAGCACATTAGCAGATGCAGTGTATAAGTTTGTATCATTATTGTGCATGGTATAACCATCTCCCCTTTGAAAAAAGCAAGATTTAATTTGGCAGAACTGTCAATGTAGCAGCATTAATGAACACTAAATTATACTAATTTTAATTGATTCTTTGTTTTGGGTTTTTTCAGCATCTAAGAAAATAGAAATTTCTAAGATCTAAAGCAGCCGTGGTTCAATAGCATATGGCTTTCAACTGTAATGCAGATCAGTTCTTATTTTGCCTAAGTTAGTTCATGCCTGACTGCTCAGTTTCCTAGTGGAAGTAATGTGTAATAAAAAAGGAGTTAAACAAAAGGATAATGTCTTCTGATGGTAATAAGTGTTACAAAATAATATTCTTGATATAAAAGGAAATATCTCATATTACAGTTTGCTTCTACTGGCAGAAATAAGATTTCAATTAATATATAATTAGTTATCCATTAAGATAATGATCTATTTGACTTTTTGAGTCTGTTTAAATGGAAGTAGAGTGTGTGTCTAAAATTAAATGAAGCAAAATCAGCTTCACAAATAAATCCTGCAGAAAGAATATCTTCAAATTCTTATCTAATAACTGGTGTATGCAGACAGTAGACATTTTTGGCTAGCTAATCACTGAATGGAGCAAGTACAAAAAGCGGCAATGTATCTTTTTTCATTCTTTAAAAAGAGATAAGGTCATGAAACACTAATTATTAGAATCTTTTAATGAGTTTCAACCAGAGAAATCAAACAATGTGATTTCAACTATTCTGAAGTGCCATTAGTACATATTTAACAAGAACGTTAATATATAGAACACATAGCTTATTGTTGAAACACTGGAATTCGTAGTAGATGCAAAACCATTTTCTTAAATCAAAAAATAAAAATAAAAAAATACAACCCTAAGGTGAAGAACATGAACATGCAAACGATTTAGTACCAGAAGTAATCCCCTCCCCTCAGTGCTTTCAACCACATCTAGCATGCAGTGTGAAGCTTCGTGCCCTTCAATGCAGAGCAGGCATTCATGAATTGAGAGAAGCCGAGTGAGGGGTCCCCAAGGTGATTTAGGTTGGAGCAGTTTTCCTCCCAGGAGAGACTGAGAAATCCAGCCTGGCTCATCCTGGAGAAAGATGGCTCTGTACAAGTCCAACAGCAGCCTCAAGGCCCTACAGGAAGGCAGCTGAGAAGGAGCCAGGCTCTCCCACTGTGCGTGGCAATAAGGTGAGGAACAACAAGCATGACCTGAAATGAGACAATCAGACTAGATATCAGAAAAGTCATTTTGTTCATGAGGACAATAGGCACTGTCCAGAGAGGCTGCCCAGAGAGGTTGTCCAATCTCTGTCCTTGGATGTTTTCTAGATCTGACTGTGCAAATCCTCTTGGGGTCCTTTCCTGCTTCTATTATTCCTATAACCCTCTCTGAACCTGAACAAAGCTACTTGGAGGTCAAGTTCTACTAGAGATCATCACCCTAAATAATTTTCAGATCAAATAATAAATCAACAAAGAAACAAACTTCTTCTTCAGCGAAGGAATTATTAATCCACTTACCTGCCAAGATTTTGTCCTTAGTTTTTTTATCACTTTCCTGTAACTCTAAATTTTAGCATCATCATATAAATTGATAAACTTCCAGAGGTCCCTTCCAGCCTGAATTTTCATGAAATCATGACTATTTTCTTTTGTCACCTATTGTCTATAAAATGCATGCATGTTTGGGATTTGGTGAAATCATAGCTGTACTCACATAAAGACTGAGTCTAGAATGTTTTCCAAAGTCCAGTTCACAGAAATTCTGTCAAAAACTTGTCACAAGACTTAAATAAGCAAATTAGTGGGGCAGAAGCGGCAGCAAAACATTAACCAGTGGCCATTCAACAGTGAAACACAACATGCCTCCCTGTGGTTTACACCACTTATTTCGGAGCGGGTTTTTCAGGAGTGATGCCCCACACCACCAAAGAGTATATAAAGTCTCTTTTACTCTCCAGAAGCTAGACCATGTAGAAGTTCTCCCTAATTTTTCACATACTTAAATCAAAAAGTTTATTGGACTCATATATGATCTGACAGCCTTGACCTTAGACTCTCCTACCCCTTGTAACATATGCTATCCAGGAACTTACCCAGGCAATACATAAATAGGACAGTCAAGCAATTTTCACCTGATGGTTATTTAGGCATTAAAACTTTTTCCTCTAAACTACCAAATTTTCTGCCTTGCTAAGACACATAAACTTTTTAAAAATTATCCTTTTGAACTATTATAGCTTAATTCTACCAACTATTTAAAGTTTTCCCTGACACATAAGTGAATAAAATACACTAGTTTTCTAATTGTAAAGGTACCTGCTTTGTCTTCGGTATGAAAAGAGTAATTTAGAACTACAGTCTTGAAAACACAGTTCAGGAAGAGACGTGTAGATACAGAACTCCCAACTGGTGTGAAAAAATATATGCCCTCACTACACTAGACCCATATTAAAAATGCATATGCCATTTATTACCAAGACTATCAAATAAGAATGACCCAGTTGCAGACAGCTTGAAGATAAAATCTCATACACAACAGAATCACATGGGCAAATGCACTAGAGGAGAAAAACCTTTTCAAAGACATCCATGATGTCTGCTGCAGCCTTAGATGGTCTGAAAGAGCACTCTGCATGCATAGTGTCCCAGAGGAACATGACCCATCTGCCCTAAGCAGTAACTCTCCCATATGTTCCTATATATACACATAATGGGTAAACTAATGTGTGAAAATCAAGCTAACTATGGCTTTAATATGACATTTGCTGCCATCCCTCCTCCTAAAAAATGAGCTTTTTTTTCCTTTACATCTTTCTCTGTGCTCTCTTGCATATGATATTTTTTAATACGAGTTATGTGATAAGAGAAACAGAGAAACAGGCAAGTGTTTCCTGTTATGCTCTACTAAAAACTGTAAAATCTTTCATCTTGTTTGTAAGGAATTTGCAGGGTTTTTTGTATTCAGCTGCAGAAATATAAAATGAAAAAAAAATCCTATTTGTATCATATATACTAGCACAGAAGTACACACAGATTCCTAAACAGTAAATTCAACATTAAAGAGAAAAGAGCCATGAAAGAAAGTCCTACAGTTCCTGTCATGGTCACTTTCTTTATCTCCACTGCCTTCTGCATGCTGAAGAATGGTTTTATTTACCTATATCTTAATCCTGGATTTCTGAGAAATCCTGATCAAAATTATTATCTATTTGACTGAAAAGAGCTTCTAGGGATTTGTCACTACATCTCCTAAATTAGGAGGGACGTTGCTATCCGAGCAAGAAGTTTCTCAACCATACAAAACTAAGCACTTCATTTTGTGTCTGAAGTGTTTTCAAGCACTCTTACCTAGAACAAAGAACTCCCATGGATGTGCAAAAAACCCCAAAAGATATGAAGAGTTCTGTGGAGGAAAATAAAGGACATTTCAAGGCTGTATTCATTCCAAAGACCTTAGAAATGTTTCTAGATTCTAGGAAAAGAACAGTGATTTTTTTTCCTTTGCCTGGTTTTAGTCTAACACCCAAGGCTGTTCTTTTCTGCACTGTTAAGATAGCACTGATCACACTGGTGTTAAGAATGACAAAAAATGTCAGTAAAAAATGGCCATAATCCCATGATCTACTGGCATTATACCACTTATGGTTTTCTTTTCACAAAATATTTTTACCTCAAAAGCACTTAATGAGAAAAACAGCACTCGATGAAAAAAACAATAGATGGTTTCTACATCCAGTTCATATTTTTGAACTGAATAATGAAAATAATATTTGGAATCTTAAATCAATGGTGAAGCTGTACTCCAATCATTTGGAAACTAGTATCAATTGTGATGACCCAGATAATATGTTAACCCATGAACTTCACAGAAATGACAAATAAAAAGCAGAATCAGGTAGAGAATTTTGCAGTCAGAATCAACTGAGGAAGTTACAGAGTTTGGTCACCAGATAATGTCTTTTGCCAGTAATTTTCAATAAAATGCAAAATAAGTCAAGAGCTTAGTGGTAACTGTTACTGTTTTCTTAAGGAGCTTTTTGTTGACTTTTCTGCTCCCCGTGAGCTTTCTTGGACTAGAAAATTATTCTCCTACTCAAACTGCATGACATTTCTAAGAAACAACATATGGGGTCCATTATTTTATCAAAGCTCTGTTCTTGTGGCAGTGGCAAGGCCACCAGGCTGAGGGCCCAGGTTTTGCTTGTTTTAAAATATTGCTGCTATCAGCTCTGTGCTGTTAAGAGTGTTAGTGTACTAGGATTTCCAGGTAATATCTTTTCAGACCTGGTAAGGCCTGTAAAAGGGTGATGCAAAGTGGTTTGGGTACTACAAAAACTTTACAGTGCAAAATGACATTCCCTTCTCTTTGTATTTTGCAATCTCCCATGACAGCCAGTACACTGGGAATCGGAGAATCAACAATTCCCACTCCTCTATTTTCCCCTTCCCTCACACTTGGACAATCAACAGAGCTTTCTGGACATCTGGCAGTAGTTCTGACAAATTGCAACAACACATGTTGAGATCCATGGCACAACACATAATAACTCTGAAGCATTTTTTATAAACTTGCAGCCGCTTAATACACCACGTGAGTTGCAAAGTAAACTTTTCTATGTACATCTAGGAAATCTAAAACAAAACATGGGAAGATGGTGCTGTGAAATATACAAAAGTCCAGAAAGGACTGATGCATTCTGGATGGATCCAGGTATTTTTGTCTCCTGGTATCTCCCATGCCTTCTTATTTTTATCAAGGACTTCTCAGTTGTTGAAACCAGACTCCACAATGGAAGAGTTGCAGAGTTATATGGGAGACAATACAGTGACCTCCCACAGCATAACCTTCCTTGAGAGTGATTTTTAAAGGGAAATTGTACCTTGTAGGTAAGAATTTTCCTCCTAGGCTGTTTCCAGGCAGTAAAATAATGAGCTTGGCTCACCATGGGCAAAAGCAGAATGCTCCAAACTGACCCCAATTTCAAAGGCTTTTTTAGAATTCAAATACTGTATTTCTATAACAGTATTCTTATAAAATATTCTATGGGATTTCACTAATTGAACCCAATGGAAAAGTTGTTCCCAGGGCTTACTTCTCACTAGCAAATACTTTTTGTTTCAGCCAAATGTGATGGCAAACTGTGCAACCCTCTGTAACATAATCTAAGTATTTTTAGATTAGCGGGACACAGGCAATCTTATTAATGACACGTCATCTTGTATGTCAGCAGCATGTTCCCAAGGAGGAGGCTGAGGCCTCTGACAAAGTATTGGAGAAAGCTGTGGTCTGTCCCAACATGTTCAAAGTAGGATGCTTTGTGGGGGCCAGGAAAGGCAAACATCTGCAGTCCACAGTGGGATGTTGTTTGTTTTCCCAGGGTCAGCAACAGCACCTCCTGAAGAACCAGCATCTTTCTCTCCCAATGCCAAAACACAAGCCTGAGAGTGGCTGGAAAGGGTTAGCATGGTGTTGTGGTTTAACCTCAGCCAAGCAGGAGCTGGACCTACCTGGGATGTCAGGAGACTGGAAGACTCAGCCAAACCTATCTTCTATCTGCTGCTTGTTTTGAACTTCAGGGTAAAGAAAATTCCTTGCTTTATGTCATGTGCTGATCTGAGCTGACATCCATTGGAAGACTGCCAGAATTTCTGAATATAAATAGAATAATTTTGCTCCTTCCCACTCACATTACACAGATGAAGGTCAGAAGATGCACCTCCCTCCAACCACACCCTTGTGGGGAATAAGAAAGAGAGTGTCCTGTTTCCCCATTCACATCATAATTGCTTCCTCTCATTGGCTGGTGCTCTAAATTTTCCTCCGCAATGATGCCTATTCCAAAGAAAACTGTGAAAAAAGGCAGACACCAACTCCTTCTGCAGTAGCAGATAAAGGATACTAGACAATCTAGCTGTGACAAAAGCAAAAAACTGAATGTGCCACTGGAAAATGGATGAAGATGTGTGATGTGTGTACTCACCTGAGTAAGACAAGGGTAGTCTGCATTTCTGACTTCAGCATTAGACAGCCATGAGAACAGACCTTCCACCTTTCCACTTCCAGGAGGCTTAAACAGATTGCCATACTCTTTTTGCAAAAAGTATATTTGAAGAAAAAGTATAAAGAAGTATCCTGCTGTTCATGAAATACTCCTTTAAGAAACCATCAATTTCCTTTTATGTACCAGGAACTAAAGATGAATTTTCAGAGACCTGAGGAGTTTGAGTTATGTGGAACCAGTAGATTGGTTAATCAGAAATAATTGTTGTTGGTGCAGCCTTTCCATGACAGTCTAAAATTACCAAACAACACCTGATGATCTATTCTATATTTCATTGACTCCTTTTTCCCTCCAGCACAGAGAGCCTTTTCTTTTTCCAGTGGGTCTATTTAGGAATATTGTTCAGCCAGCATTCCACATCCCAAAATAAGTATGTTCCCCACCACATTTTTTTTTTCAGAGCGGGTGCATAGGTTTTCAAATTTATGCCAGTCACAACAGGCATTCACAGATGACAGCCAACATTGCTACTGAACTAGACAATGTAGTCCAACCAATACTCTCCTTTTAAGAACCATTCATGCCCTCCAGCAACCTAGGCCAGAGTAATCCATTACTCTTCCTAGTTTCTAGTTTGCATCCAGACAGGCATATAAAAATTAGGAATGTAGGACTGTCTCCTTTTTTTTTTTTTTAATCGGTCAAAACACAATACAGGGGAATATTTATACCTACGTGTCTCTACATCATTTGTATTAGGTAAAAAAGATTGCTGCTCGAGCCCACTAAGGTAACCTTGATACACATCTGAGCAGATTCCTATGGTGTATCAACTGGTGACTCTTTATTTAGCAGACATGAAGCATATGCTTTCAAGGACTCTGTGCTGATCCTAAAGACACATGAGTTTACCAGATGAAAACACAGGGGTGTCATATTCTGTGGAGATCAAATTTAAATTAATTCAGTGCATCTCAGGCTCATGTCCTCGTATTATTACCTTGTTGTGATGTTTCAGATAATATCTGTGCTGGCATCATATTTTTGTTAGAGCTCTTTGAGGGCATGGGGATTCCTGACAAGGTCTTCTATTTCAGTACCTCCTCAGTGTTTCCCAGTGTCAGCAGGAATAGGACACAGACTTTTCTCAGAGGCAAAAGCTCCTACTACACCTCTCAAGAGTGAATTGCCCACAATGCCTACATCTTATCACCAATTTAAGGGGCCCATGTGTGCATTGGTTAACTCACAACACATGCCACATTCCTGAAGCTCCCTGGCAAGAGTTTTCAAGGATACTCCAGGATATGTTTCCCTTATTTCCATAGCCCATTGCAATAAGGTTTATTCTAGTGTTGCAAATGTAAGTCATTCTATTCCAAAACAAATATATGTTGTGTCAATTTTCTATATATAAATTACCTCTTTTTATATGCAAGACATACAAGAATGATAATTTTCCTTAGATACACGACTATGATGTCTTATTCAACTACAGACTGAAGCTCTTGCACTTGGTAAAACAAGTTAAATACACAAAACAAAAGAAAGTGTCTTTAGAAAGTTGTTTCCGCATTTGCAATTCTTAGAAATTTTGGATTCTAAGTAGAATAGTATAAATACTGTTTTTATTAAATTTGGTGTCCTAAATATCAGAAGTCTCTTGGGAAACCCCTTGGGGCATTGCAAGAAATCAGAGAAAGCATATATGAAATGTGTCAGATTAGTTGTCCAAGCTTGGTCTGTTCTGAGCTCTGAAATTTTTGAGGTGTGAGTAACCACTGATATGTGTCCTGATGTTATTCCATCGCATTTACTCAGCTATGACTTGTATCTTTCTGCAGCATCAGCAACAACAAAAAAATACTTTTGACAGTATTTTGGAAGTCCCAGCAGCCAGGGTCATGCTGTTCAGTGAGAGACTCCATTGCTCAGTTGGAAAGTACAATAACCATCTGCCTCCAAAGAAAACTGTGACCTGCAGAGTGCCAGCAACCTCATATTGTTACAGCTTGGAGCACTCCACCCTTATGGGATGCACCAGGTCTGAGCTGCAGAAGGGTGGGAGTGAGTTCGCTGCGCACGAAGCCAGGCCCTTGTCGACAAGAGGCCAAAGCAAGGCAAGGAATCCTACCCAGAAAAGCCAAATAAATATATATGCTTCCTCCTTTCCAAAGGCCAAAATATGGCAGATTTTTCTCATGGGTACTGCATTTCAACAATTAACAAGGCAAGCCTCTGGGATAAGGGACTCGTGAGAAGGAGAAAGACTGCTATTGTTCTGGAAAAAATACATTATGTGGCCTGATTAAATAAAAAGCTGTGCTTCAGCTTTTGGGCCAATATAAATGGCAGCTTGAGAAGTAAGTGATTAAGTTGCAGCTTAGGAATTCACTCCCAACTATCAATTATTTAATACTCACAGCTTGGAGAAATATGAAACATTTCAATCATGCTTCTAGCTAGAAACAAGCAGCCCATTAAAGCAGATATTTTTGAAAGGGTGGAGTTCAAAAGAATCTCTTACGGGAAAGTGTTATAATTACTAACAAAATGGCAACTGCACATCAACAGTGAAGGGGAAAAGGTTTCCTTAATATGCAAGAACTAATTTGACCATGTGCAAAGCAGAGAGAGACAGATGGCTTCTATCACCACAAATAGAATAAACTGGCAAAAATTATCACCTACAGGGACTGATGGATTCAAAATGAGCTGATAGCTTTCACATATAGTAACTCTAAGAGTGAACAGATAGTCATTTCACGTAAAAATAAGTCTCCCAGACAACAAGGCTAGTAGCTTTGTTAGCAGAGCACTGAGAAATATTCCAGAGATGCCTCACAGTGTTACAGTGATCTTCTGTGTGATCTCATATGTGATGCAATAAAGTGATACATTATCAGAGCCATCAAAGAGTAAAAAAATGTTTATTTTAAGAACTGTAGCTCCTGAACCACATCATGAGGCCAGAAAGAAGACTTGGAGTTGGGGCTTTTTTTGCCAGTCATAGATGTTGGAATATTATACACCCTTAAATATTGAAAAATATGTCACTGTAGTTGCATATTATTTAGCTGGATATATCATTAGATATTTGTACTTAGACAATAAATGGACACAAAAGCAGAACAATACTACTAGAATTTTTTTTTTTCTGGCAAGGATAGTCTTCATATCACTTAATAGAGATGCATAAATATACAGTAAAGAACTGTTTATTCCTCTAAGTATTCAGGGAAAAAGGAGCACAGTATTTTTGCTAAGCATCTAATACTAATGTTATTCACATAAAAAATGAAAAATTTACAATCTTTATCTATAACAACCACCCATTTCTGAGAATAAGTAAGAAATAACCTAAAAAAATGCAGTACATTTTAGCATCAGTATTCAGCAGCAGAGTATAAACATTTTCAAAACAAAATATCCTTAGGGGATGATTTGAGCCAGTATCCAAGCCACCTGGAAGATATCAATATTGAACATCCAAACTTGCAATCATATTTTTAAAACCCCGAAGTCAATATGTTATTTACTGTATTGAAAACATGTATACTGAGCAATAAATCCCACACAACTTGTCACTTCAGCTTTTTGTGCTGTTATGTGGCTAGTATATGCTGAACTGGACTGCATATATTTCCAGTTTAAACAAGGAAAGTAGGCAGAAGGTAAAATGCTGTTGGCTACTGGTGTATTCCTCACTCTTCCTCTGCACAAATGTGTGCAAGATAAAATACCTGTGAGCTGCTCTAGTTTAGCCTGTGCCTGTGGGAACACTATAAATGGAATAGGGAGTGATGGATCTCTCTAGGTGGCATATTGTTATATAAGATTTTTTGGGGCTAGGTTTTGGTTTTTGTTTTAACAAATAAGCTCAGTCCCTGAAGTAACATCAAAACTTTCCCCACCCATCTGCAGCATTATAGTAAATTCCTTGGTCATAAACAACCTTTCATACAGTAAATGGCTTCCATATATTATAAAAACATAATAGTTCTACCAAGGGAATAACTGCTGATGTCAAAAGGATTCTGCTTAAGACACACAGAGCACCAATTTTGCTATCTTATTAAAAACTCTGTACCAGGTGAAACCTTTGATGTAAATCTTTCTTTTCCTCAAATAAAACAGATAAGAAACGACTGTTTGTGTGAACCTATGGGTACATCAACATATACAGTCTCTGCTGTAGCTCACTGCTAAGCACACAGAAATATGTCATGGAAACAAGAGAATGGAGGAACAGTCACATCGACTAAAGATTCATTTTGTGCTGAAGCCTGCATTTTTGCATGCAATGGGAACACTGAAAGGTACTGGCATTGAGAGAAAACCTCTGCCCACAAGAATGCAGATTTGAATGAAGAGCATTGCTGTGGAGAGAAGGCTGGGTCACTGAAAAGGCTCCATTTGGAATAAAAATTTACACGTCTTTGAATCAATCCCCTGTTAACTGCTGTCTGCATGCTTTAGCAGCACTACCTGTCTAAACTGACAGGGCAATACTCAGGGTTCCAGTTTGTATTCTGGGTCACATAAAAGAAAATGGTTGCATGGCAGTATCCAGAGGGGAGTGGTCAATGGCTCAGAGTCATGATGAATATCAGTGGCAAGTGGTGTCCCTTCAGGGCTCTGCATGGGGACCAGTGTTATTTAATGCCTTCAGAAATTACATGGGTGAAGGGATTGAGTGCCCTCTCCTCACATGTGCTGATGACACCAAGTTGTGTGGTGCAGTTGACACACCTGTGGGAGAGACTGCAGAGATTGATGTCTCAAGACCTTTTGAGTTCATGTGAGGGGAGGAAGGGGCAGGCCGGATCTTACTTGGTGAGGAAGTGCCCTTCTCTACACCCCCCACCTCTAGAGCCTGGCCTGGCACTGGCTGCCAATCACTGGCACTTTGGAGGCAATGCTCCACATCTGCTCCTGGAGCCCCTCACTCAGCTCCTGATTGGACAAATGACTGGAAATCCCACCTGGGGGACAGGCCCAGGAAGGCCAAGGGCTATTTAAGGCTGAACATGAGGCAAGCATATGTGTTGGCCTGCCCTTCTCTGGGGTTTTCTATAAGTAAGGCACTCCTGGAACCCCAGAGCTGGTATCTATATGCATCCTTTTCTATATTTTTTTTGTCTTTTTCTTCTAATTTTCTCTTCTCAAAATTTTTGAGTAACTTAAAATTGGATGGGCTTAGAGTTTGCTATGTTCACTGGGATAAGAATGCTCTGAAAAATGTTTTACATTGATTGAATGTTGCACTAAACCTTTTGCTGAAGATCTCTGATTTTCTAAAGTTGCCAGTATTTTCTTGTTTTCATCTCTTGAGAATAGCTTGTTGGTGTTTCTTCTGTGTGTCTAATTCACAGTACAAGAGCAACCATACCCTTCTAAAAGCCTTGATGGACAAGTTTTTTGGGACCTTACACACGTGAAGAAGGGGATGCCATCCAGAGGGACTGGGACAAGCTAGAGATGTTGTCCCATGGAAATCTCATGAGGTTTAACAAGGCCAAGTGCAAAGTGCTGCAGCTGTGTTGGGGAAACTCCTGTGTCAGTCCAGGCTGGGGGATAAGCATATCAAGAGCAGTCCTCCCAAAAGGACTTTGGGGTGCTGGTGGGTGAGAGGCTGGACATGACCCAGCCATGGGCACTCCCAGCCCAGAAAGCCAAACGTGTCCTGAGCTGCATCCAAAGCACTGTGGGCAGCAGGGCCAGGGAGGGGATTCTGCCTCTCTGCTCTGGTGAGACCCCACAGCAGTGCTGCATCCAGCCCTGGGGTCCCAGCACAGGAGTGACATGGACCTGATGGAATGAGTCTAGAGGAGGGACACCAAGATTATTAGAGGGACAGAGCAGCTCTCCTCCTAGGAAAGGCTGTGGGAATTGTGTTTGTTCTACCTGTAAAACAGATGGTTTAGGGGTGACCTGTTTACAGCCTTGTACTTGAAGGGAGCCCCCAAGATAGATGGAGAAAGACTTTTTACAAATCTTGAAGTGACAGGACAGAGGAGGAAAGGTTTAAAACTAAGGGAGTAGGTCAACATTAAATATTAGGAAGTAATTCTTTGCTGTGAGAGTGGTGAAGCACTGGAAGAGGTTTCCCAGACAATGTGAGCGTGCCCCATCCTTGGAAGCATTGGAGGCCAGGTTGGATGTGGCTTTGAGCCACCTGGTCTAGTGGAAGGAGGCCCTGCAGGGAGGTTGGAACTAGGTGATCTTTAAGGTCCCTTCCAACACAAACTATTCTATGATCACATGGGGGGCTCTGCAAGAAGACATTGCATCAGACTGCTGCTCCAGACACCCCAGTCCATTTCATAGACTGTCTTATAGCCAAGTCATCAATCCCACACTTCCTCAATACACGAGGCAGAGTCTCTTTGACAAGCTCCCCTGTTTGGTCCAAGAAAAGGAATTCCATGGAAAGCAATGCTTTCTCAGAATATAATTTTGACAATGTGGCATTGAAAATCACATCAAACAAGTGCTATGTTAAGGAAGAAATAGAACAAGAAGATTCAATTATGCTGTGTATTCCTTCACAAAGAAGTGAAATCAATTAATTGACAGAAAAACAGAATTTCACTGGCAGAGTCATGGCATCCAAAAGTATGAATGCTGGTATAAATGTGTTAATCATCTCAGCAGTCTACAGGATTTCTAGTAGGTTTTTTTGAACCCTACTGAATATCAAGGTCAATGAAGAAAGGTTTGTGTTTGATGGTGACTTAGGTGTGCACCAGACAGTTGCTCTGCCTCATTAGAGTCAGATTTCTTTTTAATCAAGGCTTGAATGTTTAGCAGGAAAGAAAGTGGAATGATAAGCTTCTTTTTCTGTACTCTAGTTATCTGACATGCAATGCTGGAGCTTTTACAACATCAGGAAATACACATTGTTTCCTTTAGAAAGCAACCTTTCTAAACCCCTTTTGCATCTGAGATTTTTGCATTCTTTTTATCAGAAGGCTATCAAAAACCAATTATGAAAGTCATAGTTTACACTCCATGAAGGTCTATCTAAAAGCTGGTGAGGGCACTTAATGAAGATAAACAGTCAAAAAGTCTGCTGATTCTTTTTTTTTATTTTTTTTATTCTGGCATCCACCTAAAGATTAAAATGAAGACCTACTAAAATGCTCAAAATGAGATTTTAGTGTTTAATTGCAACTTAGTTAAAGCTCAGGTGCCACTTATCAGCAGACACATCCATTTGTTGTTTTCCAAATTGTTAATCAAGAGTGTAACTTGCGTTAGAGATCATGAAAAGCATTCCACAACACAGTTAAATGTGTTGTATTTCAGCTTACTTTCCCACTAAACTAAATGCTTGTTTGGGTCTGTTTTGGGGTTTGTTTTCTCTTAATGCGACATAAAATTTGTATTTTTCATTGGAACTTCTGAAAAAGAAGGTGATGATGTCTACTACTGCTTATACAACTAAAAGACCTTTCCCGCTGCTGATCTTCTAGATGGTTTCAGCCCATGGACTGAAAAGCAAGTCTTGCTGCTGTCCTTTGGTTTTACATTGTCCGTGGAACCTCAGAATTCAGATCTTCTGCTTAGCATAACCCTTTCAGGCACTTGGGCTTCACAATAGTCATAGGTCCCTTCCAACTGAAATGATCCCTGTCTATGTGGTTTTATGCATTTAAACTCAGTGTCCAGTTGAGACTCACTGACTCTCTTAACTAGCAAAGTCATCTTTTGATATTCCACAGAGACTGAGTTATCTGCTTTTTTTATAGGTCCCATGCTGTTTTAAGTGTTTTCTTGTGTGTGGTGAAGATGAGTAAATAGAGGATAGTGCATGATGAGAGCTTTGCTCTGTTTACCGCTGGGGAAACGTAGCTGAGAACACTTTGCAGTGCTTTGCAATGCTGTCCAGGGGCTGGCTTGGTTGGGAACAGCTGAAACTCCTTTCTGCACTTCTCAACTACCTTTGTCATCTCATTGTTTCAGAGATTGCAAGAGTCTTAGTTTTGCTTTAGATTGCTTTATAACCTCTAACTGACTCTATCTACTAATTAAATTGGAGGTTAGAGACAAAGTTCCAAGCTAACATTAAGCACAGGAGAATTGCTAATGGCCTGCTAACAGAGCAACTCTTTGTTCTAATGTCATAGACTCTCTAACCAGAGAAAACAGTAGTTTGGGTTTTTGTGAGTCTCAAAAATGAGAGAAATACCAACACAAATGGAAAAGGTATTTTCTTTCTATTGAAAACTTTGAGTCATAAACAGTCATAATGACTAACAAGTAATAAAAATTAATGATATGAGTTTAAGGAGAGTGAGCTTCTAGTTACCCTTCAAAGCTGGTATAACATGGTCTGAGAAGTCTTTGTATCAGCATACATATCCTGCACCCATGCACACGGCTTGCTCTGAGACAAAGTGCCCAGGATTGTGTCATGAGCTTACCAGGCAGAGGTGTCAAATGCAAGAGATTCAACTAAAATCTATCCTTCAGGATTGTTCAAATAAGGTTTTTCCTTCTGAGCCCTCTTTGGAACCTGTCCACATAGTGCTTGTATTTTCTGTCTGAAAAAAAAATCAATATAAAGTGATTGATTGAGGAGAAAAGTATATTTAAATTTAAAAATCTTGTCTTAAAAGGATTTTTTTTTAGTTTGACAGCTGAAGTGTCACAGGCCTGCAGTCATTTCTCAAATCACCCCTAAATCTAAGCACACTTCTGAATTATTCTCTAACTGAAAATCTATATGATTTCTAGATTTGGAGAAACTATAACATTTTCCAGGATTCTTTTGAAGCTCCTTCCAGAAGAATCCATTATTTTTAAAAAAGTATATTTATTTATTTGCTCTTTGAGTTTTTCTGTGATTCTTTTTTATAATTGCATTAACCTCCATTTAAAAAGCAGTAATATATAAAATATTTTTTCCAGATTACTTGGGTTTGAAAAGTAATATTATGATATTTCACATCTTTGTGTATAATACATGTCAGAAGTAGCAGAATGTTTTAAAGTGTCACTCAAATTAGCATACATTGAAAAAATAGAAATAGAATTTTGAAAATTCTAAAGGAATAAAACTTAAAAATAAGTTTTCCAGTACAGTTCAAAAGTTTCAGTTTGGGGATTTTTGGTTTTTTAAATTAAATTGAAAACTTATTGCTTTTCTCTCTAAAGAAGCTAGAATAAATAAGTTGTGTTTTGGGTTTTGTCGTTGTTTGTGGGTTGTTGGTTTTTTTTTGTTTTGTTTTGTTTTTTGGTGGTTTTTTTTGTTTGTTGTTTTTTGTTTTTTTTTTTTTTTGGTGGGGAAACCTTTTTAACTTTCACAAATCCACACTAGCAAGGCTGGAGTAAAACAAGTTTTACAACGTAAAGAGAAACTTGTCTTACATGTTATTACAGTGAAAGACTATGAGTCTTCTGGTAGTTTGTTGTTGTTGTAATGACAGTTTTTCTTAATGTACCTTGATGTGTTCAAAAACCAAAGCCCACAGCAGTGGAAGATTCAAATATTCTCCATTGATAGAGAAGGATCACTAGAGAAAATGGCAACTCTTTTCTTTGGCATGAGTTTCTCACTAGTTTCTGCAGAGAAATCTGTGAAAGTACCTTCCTTGGGGAGCAAAGGGATTTGCTGTTTGGGACAACATGAGCCTCAATTGCTGTAAAAGACAAAAGTAATTACCAGGCAGGAATACACCAAGCTGCTGATGCTGAACAGGTCCAGGAGAAACCAGAATCTGAGATCTTAAAAGATCCAATACTTTGCTAGAGAAAAGTTGAGTATTTGGACAAAGAGATTGCTTTATTGTTGACGTTTTTCTTCTGTGATGAATGAAATAGGCCCTTGTGCACGTTCCTGGTTGATGACCTGGATTTCACCCAAGACATACCTGACATATCTCATCAATATAATCTGTTAAAGGATACAGCCCCTGGTGCCCAGGATATTGATTGGCTGTGCTGAGGAAGAAACAATAACTGTAATTTTCTCTAGCTTTTCCCACTTCATAAAAGAGGCAGAGGAAATTTTCCCTCTGAAAAGCTTTTAAACATTTACGATAAATATGTAGAACTGTCACTGAAACAAATTTTTTTTTTCTGTGAAATTACAGTTTTTCAGTGGTATATTGTACCAGTGAAGATTACAAATGTATTTTTCCAGGGGCCTATTGGCCATTTCTCCATTTGGAAACTACTTTTGTCATCATAACTGTAGTGATGATGAAAAACTTCTAGATTTCTTGCAAGTTTTTTCTGCCTTTCAAGTCTTTACTGTGATTGTGCCAATGTTAAGAGGAGTTGCTTGCAGATATTTGTTATATTCTTGCAATAAAATGTGACTACTTCCAACCACAAGTCTCTCAAAGCTAAATCTCCCCATTCAAAAAATTCCAATTTTTCCACTCACTTTCAAGTCACTTGGATTTCTCTGTCAGTTACATTCTTGTGACTCTTAGTAGACGTCTAGAAGGTGACAGCAATTATTGATATCACCACTTAAGAGCTAGCAAAACCCAACAGACTTTTGTAACCTATGTTTAATAGCAACACACTCTCACAACTTGTGTTCAGCAAGTCCCTGTGAAATATTTCAGGCTAAGTATTATCCTGGTGTTTTTCCAAAGATGATAATAGATCAAGAGGATCATATGGATCCTGTTTCAGCAGTGTGATTAAGCAAGGCACCCAAGTTTAAGATTAAAGGTTACCTTGTGCTTGGGTACCTCGCTGACCTTCTTTGGGTCAAACCGAAGGAACTTATTACAAAGTTACAATAGACTCTTAACTCTGAATTTCCTGCCTTTTATACTACAAAAGCTCACCCTTAACCTTCCTGTAACAGGAATTTTTCATTTAATTCCCCAGAGGGTTAAAAGACAGATGAGCTGGTGGTAAGAAGAAGCATATAAATGCTTTTCACATTGAGAGTGTCGACCCTGGAATGTGGTTTGCAGAAAAAATGTTGCCATATGTTGAAGAACGTCTTCATATCTGCTTTTATTTCTTTAATACCTTCCAGACAACAAAACAGGACGTGGCTCCTATCAGAGTGGCAGTTTAAGTAGCCATGCAACCACTGATATTTGACTGTCATGCCTGCATCTAACCACAGCTTGAGCTGTAACTCAAGCTCCAACAAACAGAAAACTTGAGAACTATTGCCCTTCCCTGTTGCTTTTATTATTGAGGTCCACTGTATAGAAACATCTAATCTAGGTGAACTTCCAATTAATTTCAAGTGTGTATGGAGCACTGCTAATCTCCCCTGGAAAAAAACACTGTCAAATTGAAATAAGTAGATTCTTGATCAGATGAAATGTATTATGAAAAAATAGATGATATAATCAAAAATTTTTTGGGTTGTTTTGGTTTGGTTTTTTTTCCCTAAAAATAAGGTTTGCGAGTTATTTGTGGTAAAAATTGCATATTTTGATCAGAAAAAATAAAAAGGAAACTACTTCATTAATTTGGATTCAGTTATTATTATTAGATAAAAATATACAAAGAAGTTAGGCATGATTTTCAGTGATCTTCTAATTTAGCAAAACTAAAACAAGATAACACCAATTTTCAAAAGTCACATGCCAAAACAGAGCAGTGTGAAGGACTTTCTGGAAGTCTAGAATTGTGAGAGGAAACAGTGTCCAAGGTGTATTTAAATCCTTCTTTGCTGGGGATATTGTTTAGGACTTGTAAGAGCATTGATGGATCATACCTCCTATATACTACAGGTGTCTTTCACCATGCATTTGAGTGCCTAGGTAATTAATCATGTTGTCTTAAAATATTTGGCAGCAATTACATTTAAGCTACTCCTGTTGCTGAGAGAGTTCTGTTATCACCCACTTAGAAACAACTTTGATGCAACATCACTGGTGGCTCAGCTAAAGCACTGAACTCCTGATGGTTTTCATATTTACCACTCCAGTGATGCACTGAGATGACTGTTCCATCAAAATGAGTTTTCATCATTTATTTGTGAATGTTGATAAACAAATAAATGAAGAGGTTGCAGTTACAGCTTCTGTTTCCTGAGATCAGCTGTCTTTAACCTAGCAAAAAATGAAAGTCACTTTTTATAAATTCAGCTGATAGATGCATATAGTATTTAAAAACATGCAACAACACTTCAATCTTAATGTAATAAATTATGATGTTTCAGTGTAAAATGTCATTATGCATTTATCAGTCTTCCTTATCTCTGTTAGAGATTTTTTTCAGTTTGTTCACAATTACAAGTGATTTTGTCTGCATAGATTTTTCATTTAATTTTTAATGAAATTTGTATAATTGATTACTACTCTCTGACTGTTAAAAGCTGCAACACTAGGGCTAACTGGTATTCATAACACCTAGAAATTAGTCTTGTTGAGTGCCAACCATGGACTGTGTGTTGCACTGCTTTTTGATGAATCTTGTGAGATAAGTGGATCACTTTCTGCCAGTTCTGTCAACAGTTTCCACGGTGACATTATGAAAACCAACATCTCTCAGGCCAAAAGCAAACTTCGCACCCTTTGAAATAAATAATTTTTGGCAGCTTGTATCAAATCATGATGGAAAAACTTGTGGGAGTTCAGCCCTTGCTGCTTTTTTCTGGAGTCCTGTTGTCTGATTAAATGCCCCGCATAACTGGTCTGGAGGACTCCTCATTTTTTAAATCCAATGAGCAAGATGAATGTCTGGAGCCAGGCTGTACTTTTGGATAATCAAACTGAAATGCTCATTTGACTTTCTGAGAGGCTGAAATTTGAATTAATTCATCTGCTCAGGTTAATTAAGATATTTGAGCCTCCCCTCATGCAATAATTTATGTCATGGTAACATCTAGGTGCTGTTGCCACAGAGAACCATTACAATGTAGTACAGGACAAAATCTAGGGTGAATCTTTTCCTATGTCAAAGCATAGAAAGGTTAAGTGCTACATGAGACACAATTTTATTGTCTCTTGTTGAATAATGATCCAAAGGGCCAACTTTGAAAGTGTTTGGGGCTCTGTGAAGACAGAATGAGTTTGTGTTGCCTCTTTTGAAACAAGTCAGGTTTGTTGGTAGATTAACTGCTATTCCATAGTGGTTTGTGATTTATATTACAGGGGCCTACATTTCTGGATAGGAGCCATTTTTATTATTGCAGGAATTTACAGAGATAATCTCAGGACTACAGATCCCTTTAGACAGGCATTTCAGACATGATTAAATGCCCTTGCTGGAAACAAAAATCTCTACTTAGTGCAATGGGTTTCACATGGGCCCTAAAGCCATCCTTCTGCTCCCATTCTGCTGGCAGAGAGATGTCCCATCACCTTCAAACAGCTCTGCTAGTCTTGTTTTGCCCCAAAGCAGTACAAGATCCAGTTTTACTTCATGGATCTTTAACTATTTGGATCCCTAATGGAACATCCAGGCACAGAAAGCCGGGAAACTGGCATATTTTTATTCTGCAATGCTAATGCCTCTCCTAGTACTCGTAAAATTGAAGAGTAACTGGGCTGCAGTATCATTGTTCTCTGGTGCAATGGAATGGGAAAGAAAGTCAAAACAGACATTGCCTTCCTTCATAAAAACAAAATAAGAGGGAAGGTTGTCTACACTGCTGACAAAAATCTGTGGTTGGGCATTTTTAGTATGACTGCTGAAAAACTACAGCACAACTCCTCAAAGACTCACTAAGGTGTCTGAATAAAACTTAGCTTTCACACTTATCAGAATTTGCAGCTTGTGCCCGTTTCACAACTGCTCCCACTTGAAGAATGTTCATGTGCTAACTGGAATTTCAGGTCCTTCCAGTTTAGAATCTGGAGATATTAGACCTGTTAGAGACAGAGCTGACTCTGATCTGGTATTTGTGTCCTAAAGGCAAAGTGGTTTCAGGGACAGATCCAGGTAGGATCATATTGAACCACCTTGGTAAAGGGCTGTGAGCAGTCAGATGCAGCAAGCACTGACTTGCCATGATGAGTTACATGGTGAACTTATGGCTGCATACCAACATATTTCCCTGCATACTTCCCTGAGGGAAGGGAAAATTTTCCAACAGAAAGCTAATCCCTGCCACCACTTCTGGCTTATTTCAAAAGCCAACCATGCTGCATGAGTTTAACTGATAGCAAAATAGAACATTCTCCGTACGGCACTTTTCATTTACCATGTGTAAGCACAAAATAATGGAAAGAAATGTCAGGAAGAAAACCACAGCAAAAAAACCCAGTTGACATATAACAGTGGAGTTGTCAATGAATATAAAGAGTTCTGTTGCTCTGTGGCATGCAGCAGTGTCAGATCCTCTCTCAGCTCATAGATTAGGTAGATCTGTGAGACTTGCGGAGTACTTGAGCGATGCTTCATGTCAGGACCAGACAGGCAACCAGAAGAGGAAGAGAAGGCACTCCACGCAGCACATGGCTGAGAGCAGGAGTTCTGCCCAATGCAGCAAAGTGAGCAGCCATGAGCATAATGGCAAGGTGCACCCCCCATGCAAAGGTCCTTGGGCTTGGTCAGTGTGCAGAGGAGAACCATCCCATGGTATTACCTCCTGTAGCTGAGGTTGGTGCTCCAAGGTCTTGCTGGGTCCCTGCAGGGTGACTCTGGCTGCAGCAAGCCTCTGCTCCCAGCTGCAGCAGCTGCTGGAGGCTGTTATCAAACAAATGCAGGGGGGAAAAATCTGAAAACTGTCAGTCATAACAGAGCCATTTCTTCAAAGCAGTGATGGTGTGAATGTTTTCCAAGCAAAACAAAAGCCTGTCGCCTACTCTGTCCCACTTGGAATTCTGCAGTCAGGTTGAAAGAGACGGGATTTGAGGAGGGATTTTAAGAGAAATGAATAAGTTAAAAGAATCTTGGAGACCAGATGGCAACATCTGGAGAGCAGGGCTATGTTTTGGCTTTGGGTTATTTAACTTTTCTTGATCTTCATTGGCTTCTCTTTTCAGTCAACAGCTGAGCAGAACTAAACTAATTTGAAAAAAAAAGTTGAAGAGCTTTCTCCAATGTATGGCAGCACACCTGCTGGTATAAAGTAATTTAACTTTTACAAAAGCTGCTATTGTTTGGAGCTCCTCTACCTATAAACTTCTATCACTTCAGTATTCCATAAACTTCTGTATCTCTTCAGTAAAAATATGTCATTGAAACAACTGTCTTTTTTTTTTTTTTTAGCTGTGCTGGCTGCAGGATAAACTGGGACTAAAACAGCTTCTCTGAGGCAGCATAAGAAAAAGTTGATGCAGGAACATCTTTGTGTTTACACTGAAGCTTAAGGTATTGGCACTTCCAGGGCTACAATGGTATGAAGCTTTGAAGGCCAAATGTTCCTGCATAAAGTATTGAAAAATAAGAAATATTCATAGATTATATGAATATGATAAAATACGATAAAAAGGGGGAAGAAGCTTGGAGTGACAAATGAAAACTTAACATTTAGACCCTAAGTTTTTACATGAAATAGGGCTCCATCATAGCAATTTTAGAGGGAGAGAAAACGATAAAGAATTTCACAGTATCAAGTGGAAGTTCATGTGTGGTGTAACTCAGTCAATGTAGTGGATTAATTACAGAGTTTAACCTTTCCCATTTTAGGTGGGCTTAAGCCACATTCTTTAAACTAATAGTGTGTGATACAACCCTCGGGCCATCAGGGATAATATATGTCCAGCTATGACATGAGTTTGCATGATGAAATAAAAATTATGGCAGTGTTCCAAAACTAAATATATGACAAATTTAATCATTTCTGACAGAAACAAGAATAAAATAATGCTTCAATGATTCAGAAAAAAAAAAAGTTAAATAACCCCACACAAATCACAATTAGTGCTTCAGGTACAGCAAATTTCTTAGTGGCATATGACAAGACAGACTTGGGGTCAAATTTTTGAATTTAAAGGTACATTCAGTTTAAAAATAACAATATCTTGCCACCTTCTATTAATTTCTCTGGCAGATGTGCTGTAGGAATGTTTCTGTGTCACAGTCCACTTTTTTATTTTCCAGCAATATGCCACTCCAGCACCTTTCCTAACAAAAACATAATGGCTTGAGTCCTTCCTCAGACACCTTCAAGACTCAAAGCTCTCTCATCATGGTCAACATCCAATTTCTATGTTGGTTCTTCCTTGCTGTTACTCATCCAAAGCCCTTGGGTCTGGTAGGTAACAGGACTAGAAATGATGACCAGGGATACCATGAGTGATTATGCAATTTGTTTGCTCATGAGGTCATTTCCTTCTTTTACTTCTCCATGTCAGTACAAATCAGAAAAGAGGAGAGCATGCCATTCAAGCTATAATATCTGTATGGACAAATATGCAAGATAAGGGAGGGGAAATGTCGCAGTTACGACACAAAAGAATGACACTCATCCGTCAGGTTGAGAGCGAGAAAAGAAGGACTTTATTTTCGGGATTTCAACTTATATGGTTTTTGGGATTTGGTCTAGGATTGGGAGATGAGAGTAACACCCCTCTGACCCCAGTGGTCAAACCAGCAGTCCATACAGAGAGGAATGAGATAAAAATCTACTTTGTTTACGTTAAATGTGTGAGAAACTCTAGTAGAAATATGTAAACAAGATCAGAAGGCTGAAAATCAGGGCAACAGGGAAATGGAGGGGGAGTCAGTGAACCCTGTGAAAAAAGAAAGGAGATGAGTTACTCTACTCTAGTTTTGTTTACTAACAGTCGAAAGATGTGAATATAAAGATAAAATATCAGTTGCCTTGGTCTTCAGTGAAAAAGTCACAGAATCACAGAATGGATCAGGCTGGGAAGGACCACAAAGGGTCCAACCCCCCTGCTCAAGCAGGGTCGTCCCTGAGCACAAGTCATAGGATTGTGTTCAGGCAGTTCTTGAATATCTTCCATGAGGGAGACTCTACAACCTCTCTGGGCAATCTGTTCTACCACAGAGTCACTGCAAGTAAAGTTCTTCTTCATGTTTAGGTGGAACTTCCTGTGCATCAGTTTCTGCCCATTGCCTCTTGTCCTATTGGTGACACCACCCAGCAGAGCCTGGCTCCATCCTCTTGTCACCCCCCTTCAGATACTGACAGACACGATATAGTCTCCAATAAATTGAGGTTATGCCAGACCCACAGTTCCTGTAAGCTAAGCTGATGAGGGTCAGGCTGAACCACCACTGGACATGACAGTTGTCTCACCTGATTATCTACAACATCACAGAGCTCAAAACCATATCAGATGTGACCTTTACAAACAGAAAATTGCTTCTTTCCTCTTCCCCCCACCCCCACCTTTGCCCTCCAAGACTGCATAAAATGTTGCGTGTTCCTCAAAGGCTTTTATTAGTGTTGCAAATATGTCCTGACATTGGGGCAAATCTTCAGCACACACTGAGCAGAGATAGGGGGTAGGACTCCTATTAATAGTGATCAAAGTCGTTCAATTGTCCTGCAAGCTGTGCTGAAAATGAGCCCTACTCTGCCATGCCACATCAATTAGGACACATTTCTGACCTGAAGGAAAAGTTCAAATGTAAGAAACTTAGTGTCAGTGTAAAAACAAGGCACAGGAAAGTAATTGCCTTTTTTTTTTTTTTTAATTTAAAGATGTAGTGTCATCTTGAAAATCACAGATCCTTCTTAAATCTTACTTCTACTATAATTATTGCAAAGTTTAGCATTAAAAATGAAAATTACTCTTTTAGGCTTTAATTTTCTAGTATGTCTATTTCTTATATCTTCCTTTCCTCATATCATTCCTTCTATTTTTGTGTGTGTGATTCCAGCTCATTTTGGTTGCATATCATGTCACTCATATCAGTGCTTTCAAATAACCCCTGTAAAGACTGCCCTCTGTAAGAAAGAAGCATCTGTTCTTTTGGATGCAAGAGAGTTTTAATTTCTAAATATTTGCTCAAATTTTTACAGTTTTCTTTGTCAACTGTTAAAATTGTTTCTCAGATATTTTGATAGCTAAGTACAGGGTAGTCAGGCTTTCAACAAAGTTTTCATGTTCTGATTTCTTGGGTTTTTTTTTCCTTTCCACTGCTCAGAAAGCCAGAAAGTGAAAGTGGGTGAAAAATTTTATTTCCATTATAAAGAATACATTTATCACTACATTGCTACCTTCCACATAAAGGGAAGGGACTCATGAAGGGAGTCATTGCTTTGGATGCATGTCAAAGCCATGTTTCAAACACCTCCTTTGACAGCAATCAAATGAGAAGGCTGCATGGATTTGCTCAGTCATTTGACATTTTGTTTTCTCTTAAACAAAGTGATAATAAAGACTTGCCTCTTCACTTTTAGGTGGAAATTTTTGTTCCTTGCCTGCAGGAAACTAACTAGCAAGATTTATTACTACTTTAGCCTCCTTTAGGCAGTAGGACCTTCAGCAGTTTTAACATTCTGGTCATTTTTACTGACATCAATGTGCTTTCCACATGTGGCTGTGCTCAAGTTCGGGCCAAACCAAAACCCCACGTGGGAAGCCCTGCAAGCTTTAGACAAACTCACTAGGCAGGATCACATCTTTCTCTCGTTCGTATCAACACCTTTTACAAGCTGACTGAGCAATTGAACTTCACCCTACCTAGGTATTTAAAGGAGGGAAGTTAACACTGCCAGGAAATCCTGTCTGTGAGGAAAAAGGAAGTATCAGAAGACATTTCACTATACCCTAATCCTTAGACAGGAAGAAAAGAGAGTCCAAAAAAAACCCCCCAAAAATAAAATAAAATAAAATAATAAAATAAAATAAAATAAAACCCAAGAGATATAAACATATCAACAAAGGCTTTGTAGGCCTAACTATGAAATCACACCTCACAGGAAAACTAAATGAGATGAAGATCACAGAACAAACTATCCAATAAATGAAGACCACCCAGAGAAAGAAAAGTATCACATGCCAATGGAGACGTAATAGACCACTCTACACAGTAAATGAACACAAATTGAACTAAACAAGATTGAATGTTAAATTACATGCAATCAAGAGATCAGGATAAAATAAAAAGGTAAATCCTAAAAGTGTGGTTGGCTTCTTTCCATCTGTCCCATTTTCTGTCTGATAATAGTCAATACCATTAAGCATCTCACCATCACTGAATTAAGTTCATCTGATTAGAGAAATTTCAGTATCTGGGAGGATGTGCCTTATATTTCCAGGAGTGCTGTGCTTTAGTTTTAACAATCACAAAAATAAAATGCTCCTGTCTTTTTGTGATCAACAAATGACATTTGATATCATAGTTCTCTGTTAAGGATCATTTCAGTAATTGTCTTCCATTCCCTCTAACAGCCAGCAGTAAGAGCATAAGGAAAAGAAAGATAAACCTGAAAGGCTAAGGAAATGCTGTGAAAACAAAAAACACACAGGAAGACCAAATGGTGAGATCAAATTATAAATATTAAACTAATATCACTTTAAGTTATGATTTTAAATTAGATTTGAGTTGCATAAATTTACACTCATTTCCCAGAGTATGCATTCAGAATAAATACCAAAAGTCCTACTTCTGGAAATGTGCCCAGGTGAGCACTTCAGCAACTTCAATAGAGATACTCACTTTTCTGAAAGGAGCACTTGTTTATAAAATGGAATACTAGGAATATTTTCATCTTTCTTTACTCAGCTGGATTACATCCACTTTAACCTTGATCCAGAAAATACCAGAGGCAAAAAAAACCCTGTGTCTTTCGATGGGTGATCAAGTCTGGTGCTTCTGAAAACATTAATTAAAAAGAGCAATAGAATGACGTAAAATGGGGGTAGGAGCTCAAAGTGGACGAATGAGAAGTTTAGCAACTTGCTATGGACTTCTGTAATGGACTTGCTATAGGGTTTTCAGTCATTTTTGCTCCTTGTCTCCCCAAATTTGAGGATAATTCCTCCTGTGATTCCAAAGGAAAATTTTCTGGGACAGGTATGCTTTACAGGTATATCTGGTACATGTGCTCATCTCTTTCATTACTCTAGCAGGACTAATGGGGTAGGAGGTACCATCTGCTTCACCACTTGCTACTCTATTTACTCCTGAAATGACCCTACATCTCAAATCTGCCAACATGTGCTTCTTTTCTCAAATGTTTTCAGAATGTACATATTCCCACCAGATGCAACTCATATTAGCTTCTAACTATTACAGGAAAAAGTAGAATAATCCCTGTAATTAAATACTCATGTCCATACCCATCCATATTCTTCTTATCTTTCATTTCTTGGCTTCATTTCAACAAGTATAGGGGTCAAAATACTTTCAAATGAGCATTTTTCTACAATCAAAAAAAAGGAGCGCCACAAAAACCTAACAGTATCCATGTAAACAGATTGATATGGGCAAAATGTTTGATTAGAAAATATCCTGCCTTAGCTCAGGCTGGCTCCAACCTCTGACTTGGCCTTGTATATTATCTCTTAAACCAGTTGGTTTAAGGCAGGCTAATATAAATTGAGTTTTAGCTTGAGGAAATGCAAAAACTGTTGTGTATTGCATATGTCATTTAATTCCCACAAACGGACCCTGAAATTTATGTCATTCCCCACTGACTGCTTGCTTTGCTTTTTCAAGTCAGTAGAGCTTCACAGAGGAACTAGGATCCATCTGTATAGATGGAAATGCAGAAATGGAGCCATAGTGCTAAATCCTATGACTACTCAAACATTTTATACAGTTGAAGCCTTTTAGTAGGTGAAAATTTTAAACCAATTAAGATATAATCTAAATTACATATTCATGATAAAGCCATATATTGCTACTTTAATTTGATATTCCCACATCAATAAGGTTCCTCAAATAGGAATGATAAGATTGCCCATGTGTATTTTTCTACAAGCATTCAAAATTCTACTTGGTCACTAATTAAAAAACCCAAACTACTGTGCAAAAGTGTGACATGCAAGTGTGACAAGAAGTGACATTTGATGTAAGTCAAAACCAGGTCCTACTGTAAGATTCTGCAGTTATACAAAGGTGTGTGTAAAGACACGGAGAAGAATAGAGCAGTGATGGTTTATTCAGTACTTTATAGAGAGACCAGTCAGAGAAAATGATCAAAGTAAAATATAAAAGAAAAAAAAAACCAGTCATTTTTTGCATAGTTTAACCAGAAATTAAAGCTTTCTACTTTGAATATGGTCTTTGAAAAGCTCAGAAGAGGTTTTGTGAATTTCTCATAAGTCAAACAAGAGTGTAAAATATTTCACCAAGAATTCTGGAAAGGTAATATGGTAGCAAAGAAGGTGGCAGTATGGGTTTGTGGTTTAATGTGGGTTGAAAGGCTCTTCTAGCTGTCAGATTAAGACAGTAATTCTCCAATGTTTATAGGAAAACATAACTACATTCTTGCCATTTAGAGGAGCATATAATTTCGGTTTGGTAAAATACCAGTTAAAGCACTTACAAAACCAAAGTCAGTGTTAATCTTAGATTAGTGTCATAATCCTTGAAAGACTGGCTGTAAAACCTGTGAATTAAAATAACACATGACAGAAAGTGGGAATGGTTTCTTCATTCCCTGCAGCAGAACAAAACAGACACTTGTTTCAACATCACCTAATATTTCTCTTAATTAAAAAGAAAACAACAAAATCCCCAACTATGTATCATGTTCTATCCATGCAGGCATGCGTTTTGACTTTTACACTATGTGGCCTACAAACAAAACGTAAATATAGTTATATTGATTTGTTTCCATAGCAATGTAAAAGCTCCTTTTGGGTTTCCAAGGCAATATGCAGCAGAGTAACAAATCAGAAAGGCATGGGAAATGTTCAGCAAGCAAGGGGGTTTTTAGGCAGTGCCCCAGGCCTTCAAGAAATGTATTCTTCATTAAAGTGATCTGAAAAACCCCTGGAAATTAAAACAAAAAAATCTCTCTTACAACATTCATATTTTCTTTTGTCATTAGACACTCTCTGTAGAAATATGCTTTTATTTGTGGCAGTTCCACTGATAAGAGCAAGGAACTTTCCCTTTAATTTTTTTCTTTTTTTATTTCTTTTTTTTTTTTANAAAAAAAAAAAAAAAAACACCTGCTGGAGGAGGGATAGTTGCAGGGAAAAAACCCCGTTAAAAGATATGACAACTCGTTTTTTTTTCCATGTGGAGATGCCACTAATTATTTGGGTAAAAGAAGATCTGGTATAAACTTTTATCCTCATTTGTTTAAGCCTGCTTGAAGTAACCTTAAGATTCTTTTTCTATCTATTGAAGGGATCTGTCACAAGAGGCTACTTTACAAATGTACAAAAGCTGAAGGGAAAAAAAATCTCTTAGTTATAAGACCATTGTTATATCCATACCTCTACTCTGCATTAACCCTCAAAAGGTTTTTTCTCCCCTCTAAGTTAAGGCTATGAATCTGAGAAGACCACATCCTGTCCTAAGAGCCATCCCAAATACAAACTAGGCCAAAGAAAATCATTTAAGCCTGTGAATATCTGAAGTATATTTGGACTTTAATTTTGTGTTTGTTCAGACTTAATACACACTTTAGAGGCACATTTATCACTTTTCCCTTGACATTCAGGAAAAAGAAATAGTCTGAAAATAGTTCTAGATTCAGGCAAAGGAATGAACAGTTATACTAAAAAACCATCTCTGTTGCCACACATAATCCCTGGAATTGAAATTAACTACTTTAAATGACAAAGCTTTTAATTTAGAGTTACAAAATAATGTTAGTGATCAAAAAATATTTAATTTATGTCATATAAGGCGAGATGCCTCACCTGCCCAGATATGCCCTCGTCAATGCCAACAGCTGCATCCAAACTTTCATGGGTTAGAAACAAAACCAAGAAAGCATTTAGTGTCTAATTTCTCTAAACCTGTAGTATTGATTGCTCCCCTCAGCCTATTCCTCTAAAGTGACTGCTCTTGCTTTATTTAAAGAAAGCTGTGCTTTTTTTCTTTGCTTTGTATGCAACAAATTATCATTCATATTCGGGTTATGAGTATGTAATTCTTCCATTAGTTTTTCACATGAATGACGAAGGATGGAAAAGAGTGAAAAAAACATTTTCCAAGTAGCAATAGGATGATAATAGCATGACTGTTGATAGAATTTTCAGAGCAGAATTCAGCTTGAAGAAAACTAATCATTTAGCAAAACCTGTCAAGGTCAAAGAGAAAAGTTTCCTTTTGTATTATTCAAAGATTGCTCTAAATTACACACCTTCCATGAAATCAGAATGCTTCCAGTTTTAGGCTTCTCTAATTAAAATATGATCTGACCCCTGGTTTGTTTTTGCACTCAAAAACAGGATTCGAGAAAGAAAACTTCTAAAAAGCTTTACTATAAATCTTGCTATATAAAATGCATTGGTTTGGGGTTTGGTTTGCTGATTGGTGGGATTTTAGGAAAGGATGAGGGCTTTAACTTGTGGCAAAATGTGACATTATTCACCAAACTTGGAAGTTAACTAGACTTCTTCCCACATCCCTCTGGCAATTTTCATCTAACCCCACTTGCCTATGGCTCAAATAGACCAAAAGGCTCCACCAAAGTCATGAAAGACAGTCAGAAAACTGGGCTCCATTTGAACTTAAGATGTGGCTGGAGTTTCAAGGGAGACCAAGCTTCCTTGGCACCCCTTACAACTCATGCTTCTGTGGGAAGTCAGGTCTCCCAAATGGGATGGACCGTTGCTTCCTAGATGGTGATGGGTGTCTCCAGTGCAGGCAATGCTGCAATTGTTATTTCCCACTTTTAACTTGACTGCCATAGCTCTTGCCACTGATGGAGATCCCTCCAGGTCCCTTATTTGCAATTAGTGTTTGAAGCATGTTAAACCAAGAAGGAGGAAACCTGTGGGAAGGTTTGAGAAGTATCTGCTGCCATGATGGGAATGTTTACAATGAACAGAAAATGGCAAAAAATATTTGCATCCAGTTAATTTTCTGTATCGCATACCAAATACAGAAAAAATACCACAGTTAGGTCCTTTGTTATATAAAAAAATTCTTATTAATTTTTATTCACTTATGAAAAGCTTTCACTCATATGGGTGTTGTTACGTTTTCTCATCCTCACAATTTGGAAATGTTGAATTCTGCTGCAAGAAGTTTATCTCCCACTAAAGGTGATAAAGACCAAGCTGTAAGTCTTCCATGACTGAATATCACTTCTCTTTCTTTCACAATTCAGCTAAGAATTTTTTTGAAACAAACTTGTACTTGAAAAATACGGCCTAAACATGCTGAAGGTAATAACAAAATGGCCCTAGCAATGGTTAAATTCAAACAAGTTTTTGACATGAATGCTGATTTTTTAATGAAACCACAAACAACCTCATAGGTTGCAGCAGTTTTTCTAGAAGAGAACAAAAATTAAATGTAATTGTAGAAAATTAGAAATATGAAAAGCAATTATATGTATATACTGGTCTTATGCAACTACTGCATAGAGGGATTCTCTAAGGCATCTGTATGTGCCATATTAGTCTTATTAGAGAATAATATTTTTAAAGTTCACATTATTTTGTGCAATATTTTTAAATATGTAGTTTATTCAGTCTCATTCAAACTTAATGAACTGCAGCAATTAAAATAACAATTTTCTTTGTATAAAAAGATTTGGACAGATGATATGCAGTATTAACGGACATCTGTGCTAATGCTAAGTTTCAAATTATGTGTTAATTTCCATTGCAAACATAAAGATGAATTGAAATGTATGAAAGGTGCCATTTAGAAAAGAAATGGAAGCTTTTAAAATTCAGCTGTATATCAAATAATGGAGGAGATGTAGACTTGGAAAAAAAAATATAATTTTCCCCTAAATTAACTCTTTAAATAAGTGTAGCTTCTAACTTTTAAGATGATTTTTTCGTATTTTATTTCTGTTCTCTCCCATCCCATTTTCTAATAACATACCTCTGTATATTTTACCTTGCCACTCCATTACCAGGCCATGATATTATAGCTGCCACATTAACTGGTCTCCTTCCTTTCTTATCTATCACTTATTCATGAGAATCTGCCCAGTACTTGTTTTTTGACTCAAGCTAATGGCAGAAATCATGAAGAGGCCATAGTTACTGCCTTAGACTCATGCACCAGAGTCCAATCCAGCTGAGTGCAGAGGACGTATTTATTAACTTCTATTTTGCCTACATTTTTAGAACAACATTTCTGCCATAAAAGGTTCAGGGATGTTGCCATGACCTACACTCAGAGTTAGCAACTACATGAACATTTTACATTGCCAATATTTATTTGTTGCTTCTAATAAAAAGGAAGAAGGCCCCTCACCCCTGCCCATACCAATCCAAAATTCAGTGCTGGGAGTCAAATTCTCTCTCTTTAATACATTTTAGTCTATGCTTTTAGTCTGTGTTGGATCTTCATGCCTTCCTGTTTGGAAATATGGAGTCTACACTGCAGCATGAAACCTGGAAAGTTTAATTTAATTCTGTCTTACACAAAAATCATAATTTGAAAGCTATGCACTGTTAAATTACTTGATTAAATTCTTTCAGGAACATTTGCAACTGCTAAGGAAAGGAATTTAAAGCACTGTCTGTGCATTCTATCGTGTGTTTGAAGAAATGACAAGAGTTTTTAATGCAAAAAATTTTTACACTTCACCAATCTAGGACATCTATCTCATTATTTTTAAAACCCTTATTCATTGCTCATACTCCCAATCCATTGTTTTTAACTTGACAAATAAACAAGGAAAACTCTTCTCATCCTGAAGCGATGTATACCTATTTATGTTAATTGATGACAACAGAGTCTCTTTTGGTATTTTTTATTTGAAACTGATTAAGGATCATCTCAGAGTTGCAGGGAAGTTGAAAGAGTTTTGTTAAAGGTATGCACATATTTTCAAATAGTTGGAGATCACAAGTTAGTATAGTGGATGCTGGAAACTGCTAATTATAATAGGCAGAAATATCCATCTATGGCTGTTCCCAAGCAAAGTCTTCTGAACATAATCTTACCATATCACATCAGAAAATCACTCAACAGTGCAGCTCATGTATATTGGCTACAGGGGAAAATATTCTTCATTTCCATGCAGATTAATTTACAAACTTGGGTCTTTTTTGTGCAAAAAATGTCACTGGGTGTTGTTTGGTTAGTTTCTACCATACATGTGTTTCATAAATAACTTACAGGCCTGGATTTACAGTGGCCTAAGAAGGCAAAACTATGACTACATAAAAAACAGCAATAAGACATGCTAATAAATAGATACCAGTTAAGGATATCTGTCTGTACACCCATTGCCTCTGTCTCTGATATCAGTACATGGGGTGTGTCCAAAAAATGTCTACGACTTATTAGATAAACTCAATCACTAGGTTATAATTTAAATAACTAGGTTAAATTAGGTTAACTCAGGTTACGTTTTTTGTTACCACATGGTGCTTACATAATTAGTTCCTACAGTTGCAGATGTGCAGGTTTTGCTGATCCTGTACCTCTGGTCAGGGCAGAAAATCCAACAGACTCAGAATATATCATACATAGCATGAGTATGCATATCCTCATGCAACACCCCAGACTTCAGTGAAGAAATCCCAGGTAAAATCATGGGAGCATTTGTTAATCTGTCACATTGAGTTAGAACTTTGATTTTGAAAACAGCAGCTAAAGACAAATAGTCAAAATCATCTGTGAATCAGAATTGAATGTACGAGATGTGATCTCCCCTCTCAACAGGGAAGTATCTGCTCCTGAAAAGACAATCTGCATTTGCTTTTCCTGAGCACATAAGTAAATGAAGACTTACTTCAACTTAACGATACTGTTCACAGTTTACAAGGAATGTTTTATCTGATGGATAAGACTATTCCTTCTGTTCAGGATCCTTCAGCCTAAATCTATCTTCCTTCCACTTAATTAGAGTAATTCAGAGAAACTTGGAAAGGAACAAGAAGAAAAGAGAATCTGGTAATCGCACATGATAAGGCCGAAACAGAATGAACATCCTTTTAAAACTGCATATGGTATTTCACACAGAAATAAAGAGCCTGCTCTTCCTTAACAGAAATAAACCAGACAGATATTTATCCAGTTCTCAGATGCTGCAACTACCTACAAGATCTGATGGAGTTACAGTGCTGGTACTTTCCTCCCCATGCAATTGACAACTTTTTCAGCATTATACAGAACAAAAAGGTGCCAAACTTGCAGGAATAGATCTGAACACACTCTGACAAGATGAAATAAACCTTAGGTATCCCTGACAGATGTTTGTCTAGGAAGGAAACTCCATAACCTTCTGAAGAATTTTCATAACTCTTACAGGTGTAACCTTAGCTATGTCTTTCTGGAGGACAGCTACTTCTTTTTGTTTGATCAACAGAAGAGATACATGAACTCCCCTATTCGTTATGACTTTCTACACAGTATAAAACTGTTACGTCTCCCACTTTTTATTTAGTGTTGTATTTCCTAGATATTAAAAAAAAAAAATCTAATTCCTTCAATTGTTCCTTGCAAATTGTTTCCCAAAGCTCATATTGCCACCACTAGTCAATAGATTTTTTCCAACTGCAGTGGTACCAATTCCAGGAAGCAGTACCCAAGCAAGGCTTTCCAAGCACCAGGTTGGCTAATAAAATTACTCACCTTCTTAAATAGATTTTTAGCAAAAAATGAAAAAAACAAGTTTTGCTTTTCCCCATCAGTCTTGTACTACTAACTGGTTTTTGTTCTCTGACCCACTGTTGATTTCTGATTATTCCTCCCATTTGTGAAGATCATTTTTAATCATGATCCTGTCTTGTGAAATGCTTGCCAAATCAGATCTTGCTGGTTGGTTGGCCAGTTAGTTGAATTGTTCATTGATTTATCCATTGCCTCATTATCTGCTAAGTAGTTATCAGTGCATTTATTACAGTTTGTTCTGGTGTCCTACTGGCTATCAAAGCGAGACTGACTGATTTATTGTTGCCAGAATTCTCCCTCCTCTTCATTTCAAAACACTGTATCCCTCCAAAGCAACAGGGTACAAACACTTGATTCTAGCATGAATTCCAGCTACAAGGTTGGTCCATGAACAGAAGAGAACTGCTTCTTTCCACACGGGTATTCTTGTCTTAAAACAAGCACCATCTACTCCAATTTGAAGGGACTAGAATCCTGTTGCTATTATTTCAGATATATTTCCTGTTTTGATCATGACAAGATCCTGAAGTTACAAGACATTTGGTTCCTGAAACTTGACTGGATCTATACAGCAATGGAATTACAGGGTATGCAGGAATAATTGTTGGCAAGTACAAAAGGAGACCAGAAAGATGTGCCATTCTTCCTAAAGTGCAGTGGGTAAGATAACCATGTACAGTGTTTCAAAATGTCAGAATGCAAGCAATGACATACGAAAAAACCTACTTATTAAAAAAAAAAGGCCAAATATTCAAGTGGGAGATTTAAGAAATCAAATCTTCATAGTAGGAAGTACAATAGAATGGGTAATATATATTCTGGAATTAACTAACTTACATTTCTGAACCAGGTACTGCTATTATGAATATGTATTGATGCTGAAAGCAGAAAAAATGCTGAAAACATATCTTGAAATTACATGTTTAATTTCATTAATGAATTTAATCGATTTAAACAATTTGTTCTATAGAGTAATATTTCTGAGCACAATTTGGAGATTCTTGTTTAAAATATGAATATGAAAAATGAAGACTGCTGGAAAGCAGAAAAAACTCTTTAATGATAAGTGTGAGATGCCAGTATAGTTGTTAAAATCACTAAAACTGCTTTCACACTCTTCCCATAATTTATACACAATTCAGATAACTGGATTTTTAACACAATTCAATCAGAGCTGTTATTGGTGTTAAGGGCATGTTAATTTTAATCAGTTGATAATTAAAGGCTTAGCTTATTGTTCTGTAATACCAAGCCATCAATTCTTTCCTCACTGATAGAAGATAATGATTTCAAGTTTTCAAAACACTTTGAGATTCATACATATCATTACCATTAATTACTGTACAAATTAAAAAGAATAACAAAAAAATGAACTTAGAGGTGATCAGATGGATGGACACAACACAGTGATGAAAAAGACCAGTGCACTAGGCATTCCGCAAAACTTTGGCACTCTGATAGCTAAAATATCCAATCTTGAAAAGACTAATAACCCAAACCATGAAAGGTACAATATTGACAGCCTGGTAAAAGTTAACTTAATGATAAGTGGTTTAGTGCACACTCAAAAAATACATTTGGGAAAGTTTTTGTGAAAGACAGGAGAAACAAGAGAGCATAGGTGAGTTAGTATGAGAGTGACAGAGTATCCAGACACCAGGCAGCTCAAGGTCAAACCCAGAGAGCACTTCAAGCGCTTTGTCTTCATGACTGAAACGAGTGACCCACAGGTCCCCCTCTTGGAGTAGACAACTGCTTAGTTATTTCCAGCCTGGGATAAAAACAACAGCAAAGCTGTCACCACATATCCCAACCAGACTTCCTCCCAGCTGGGGAAAGATGCTAGTCCTGTCTAGGACGACTTTCTTTGCCTCTCTGGTTCATTGCCTTCCTTCACAAGGCAGCATTTCTACTCACTTGTGTTACATGAACAGAGAGACTTCTTTCCTACAGCTTGCTGGCCTCACATGCTCCCTTTGGGTAATGTGGGTATAGCAGACTTCAAAATGCAGTTCTAAAAATCCATAACCTTTTTACAGTTGAATTCTTTTATAGGAGCCTGTGTACAGTTTATTCAAATCACAGGTGTTGGAAATTGAGTTTGCTTAGAGAGGAAGGAAGTGAGAGTATAATGCATTTTTCATACCAGATGATGACATGGAAAGCAGTCATGCAGAAATCACTCAGCTTCTTCTTAGAGACTTCGTTTCAAAGCACCATTAAGTAAAGCTGATTGTTTTGCCCAAACACTAACTTCATTACTTAAAAGTAATCTGCAAGGGAAATGCATGCGTTCTTTAATTCACTAAATGATTTGCCTTGTTGTGTCAGATAAGACAAAGAACCTTTAAACTCCAGAAGAGCTTGCTCACAAAATGAGACAAACTGCTTTTTGTTTTGCTGTTTTATTGATCAAGAATGCCTGAATCATGAGTTACTTTTCTCTGCTATAAATTTCAACATAAAGCTCAAATTAAACATTTGATTCTGATTTCATCGAATATTACAGAATCTTCAACAACTCATCAGATGAAAAGAAAAATTAAAGTGCACAGCCAATGTGCATCTACCAGGGCAAAATGATTCCCCAAAATAGTAGAGCTAGACATAATTCCCAGAGGCTTGCAGTAGTGCCATGCGGAATTTGGGAGGAGCTCTGCTTTCATATTAAGACTAACAGGCAAAACCTAGCTGCATATGTCACCTTCTATCTGTAAGTCAGCCAGGAAATCTCAGCCAAAGAATTCTCTGTGAAAATTCTTTCCAACTTACTGTAGAAGGAAGCTTCACCAAGTAATGCTATTTTCCCACCCAACAAAAAACTTTGGGTTTTTTTTTTTTGCCTTTTTCATAGTCCCCCATTAGCTTAAAATTACTGAGATAATTAGAAATAAAGCATCCATATTTTATGCATTTCATGCTAATTTTACGGGCCTGCATGATGTCAAATCCATCTTTATCCTATGTAGGCCACATAGGAATGCTGCCTAATAATAACTGCTCTCTTAAGTGCGTGATCACATGTGTGCACACAAATACATTTTCCCATTCCAGTAAAGGTATAATTTTACCACAATCTATAGTAAGCATATGTAGAAAAAAAAAAGAAAAGGATGAATACTTGACTCCTGTGGCCTCAGAAGCAATGACATGAAATATTTTCTGCCCTTTTTACCCCTGTGACAAGCACTTTGCTTCACAGACCCTGATTACCGTCGATGTAGCACAGTTCTGCAGATAAAGATGATGCCCTCATGCTGTTTGTTCATAGGTATCTCATATCACAGCTGGCTGGTGGGTGCCACTGTGTATGAGCTGTTCTTGTCTCACTTTTAGCTTAAGTTCAGCCAGACTTTTGTAAGCCAGCAAGTCACCATGCAGATGCAGACACCAAGTAATGGCTTTCCAGGAAGAGCCTGTGATGGAGAAATCCAGATCATTGCAATAAACTTTTCAAATCTTGAGTAGGATTCTCAGTCAGCTCCTATTGCTGGAGCCTACTCTACTAAATATTTTCTTTGGCATGGATACAAGCAAAAATAATTCAGTGAAAACAATTTCAATCAACTGCAAGCACAGAACGAGTAAAAGCTGACCAAATGGCAATGAGTACATTAAAGTCTTTGAATCACAGTTAATTAGGACTATAAAGTTGGTCCCAATCTATGCAGAACTAGGAAATTCACTGAAATACATCACCCGATTTGGAGCACCACACATCAAGGAAAGCATAAGTGAGCAGAAGAGACTCTATGGAGAAAAGGAAGGGTCCAATGTCTAAGAAGTTTACTATGATACACAGCTGAAAAGAGAAGGGTTTTTCCTTAGATGTCTGAGGGACCCCTGGTACTAAAGATTACAAAGTAGGGTACAAATCAGAAGGGAAGAAACCATTTCCTATGTCCACCAGGGCAAGACTAACCTATTGCACCTATACATTTAAAGTTCTACTTTTGTAAAGAAAAAAAAGCTCAATTTCTAAAAGTAGGCAAATACATAAATACATAGATTGACATCTTTAAAAACGAGTTTGAGAGACACCAGGCATACAGCTGATCTTACCTTGAAATAGGGAATGGAATGGATGATCTATCATGGTCTCACCCAGCTTAATTTTCCACATCTCAGTGGATCTAACATCCCAGTTCAGCATCTTGAAAACATAGGATCAGAATCTTCAAGGGAACAGGAAGAAAAGGTGGACCAGAAACATTCCAGCTTCCATTGAGCACAAGGAAGATACGAAGAAGGAAAAATAAGATGACACCCTGCAGTAAGGATCAGGTGCAGTGGCAGACTGGGCACCCAGAGCCAGTGTCTGGAGATGACAGGGCTTGTGGGACATCTCTGCCTGGGGCAGCTTGACTTTTGGAACAGAGAGTGTCCTATATATACTGCTGTTAAACAGATTTTGTGAGGAATTGGGCTCAGTAGAGAGGTTTCATACCTGTGAGGACATAATGGGCTCAGAGGCAACTGTCAGGTATTTTGGTGATGCCCTTTACAGCAGAGAGCCATCTCCAAGGCACAGGACTATTAACTCACTGACAAAAACAAACAACCAAACAAACAAAAAGAAAAACTTTGAAGCAACTTGTAACATTTGCAGCATCCACTGGGTTTGTGCAATCTGTATTTGCAGGAGAGAAAATGCAACCACAAACCTTAAAATATTTAATGCCAAATATACTGAGAAAAATACAGAAACTGATGCATGTTGCTCTATTTTAATACATTCAGTTACCACATCTAACAATTTAAACACATTTTTCTCTCAGTAGTCAATTCTTAAGTCACCTGTCAATTAAATTAATTTCTCTAAAAAATGTACCTGAAAGTACCACTAAACTTTTTTTCTTTAGCAACATCATTATCAATTCAGACAGAAAAAGATTCTCTTAAAAATATTTAACCCAAGTTCTTCCCTAATGGAAAAAAAAAATATTTATATATATAACACAGATGCTTTTAGGGAAGGACAGTGCAGATAAAAATTAGGAGAAAATGAAGTAACAATAAATATTTTACATTGTGTTTCTTATTTTTATTTTAACCAGTTGAAGTTAGACACAAAGTTACACTTTTGGAAGTGAATGTTAAATAAACACTAAGTGCTGCATGCAAGCATTGCTTGGGAAAACTGAAAAATGTGATATACAGAAAAAAGTCTAATCATTAAATATAAAAACTACACGTTCCACAAACAGCAAGTGGACAGATGGGTGGAAGGCTTGGATGAGCTGTTTGATGGCCTCCCACCATTCGTTCTGGTATGCCAACTGGTAATTATTCTGCAGAAAACTATGTAGGTCCAGGCTGTGTTTTGTCACATAAAATCTATACAATGACACGGGTCATAAACAATCCGTAGGCATATCTACATTGGATTTACAAAAGAAATGATGTAATGATAAGTCAATGTTATTTTGAAAATAACAGAGGCATAATTGTGTATAGTAATGTGGTCATATCTGGTCAAACTGCCACGTGTGCAAAATCAGACAACTTACCACGCCAGCTGAAAAAATAATGCTGAAATATATCCGTATTGACTGTATTATTTTGTCCCAACCATTCTTGCAGTTATAGTTCCAGCCATGTCCCTTTTGTGTCACAGTGCTAAAATTCAGTTCTGACACCAGGCTATGTTTTCAATCAGTCAGTCATTTTTAGCCAGTTAGTAATCAATCATTTAGCAATTTTTCTTCTGGCATGAGAAAATTGGGTACAACAGTTGCATTTAGCTACAGGTCAGCTACAGTTCATTGCTACAGCCCTATCTGTCTCCGCACTCTGTTGAATCATTATCATCATTCCCTTCACTGGCACTGTTTCCAGCTCATCTGAAATCATATGGAGGTAGCGAAGAGCACCAAGTACCAGTTCAGTGACAAACAAGTGATCAAAACGGTTGCTGAATTTGAGTATTTCTGATGAAATATGTAGGGATCCACCATGCACGTTTTAAAGTGATAGTTTTAGTGTAAATTAGGGTGACATGAGGCTGCATCTTTCTCAAAATAACAAATTATTGTTCCTATTACAAATTGGAATATTAAGTGATAATTTTCTGCTTATTAAGGGCTCTTCTCATGTTAACACTGGTGCCAGTTTTCACTGAGCTATTACACATAATTAAGATGACACCTAAGGCTGATTGTTGACAGACTCCACCCACAGCTTACCTCCACTATGCTCTTCCAACACACTCCTGACATGTACCAAGATGTTCATTGATATGATATCTCAGCTTAAGATCGTAACTATTAGCCTCACATTAGTCTGGGAATATTAAAAACATTTTTCTAATGCTCAGAAATGTTCTTGGAGGACTTAAAAATAATTTTTATTATTTAATATGTCATATACATATATCTATATGTCAAATACATATATCTATATAAATATTTATATTTAGAAGGAAATAATTCTGTTTATAAGTTAGCCATTGATAAACAATGAAGAATAAAACCTGGAAAACTTCACACACTTTAATGAAAAAATGAGGAGGTTGACAAAAAAAATCTGGAATATCCCTTAGAATAGAAGGCCAAGATTAATTTCTCTGTTATCCAGGACCCCTGTCTCGGCAATCATTTTCTCTTAAACTATATGAAAAACAACACCTGGGGAAAAAAGGTTGTGAGAAAACTCAATAGCAACAGAATGATTGTGTGAATAAAAGACTGTCCTCAACCAAAGTTCTTCAGTGGCCATCTTGACAGCTCCTTGTGGAAAACAGATTCACTGAAGTGAAGAAGCAAGGGATACCTATGTATTCATAATCATATTCAAAGTCCTTGTTTAGCTAGTTAAAAAAGAGCACAAATAATAAATTTTCACACTTTCAGATACTAAATACCCAAACATGAGTGCTTAAATCCATGTCTATCCATCTGAACAATGTGACTTCTCCAAAATGTGGATGTGAAGTCAGAGTCACAGTGCAAAGCAAACAATTTCAGCCCTGATGCTGGAGATACAGAAAAGCATACAAGGATTTGATTTGAATTTTAGAGTTTTGGACAGATAATGGTATTAACTCTAATTTTCTGCTCTTCTCTAGTTTTTAAATACTGATATTTAGGTAAGCTAGTTCATGCAGATAGGTATCTGAGATTGAAGGATTGAGTCAGTCATAAAGCACATATTCTCTCTTTGAAAGAGAGAAGGGATTGTTTATTACTTTAGACTAGATATTTAATGACCAGACTGAAAAAATATTCAGCTCAAATAGATTTAGTGTTCCCAAATCCATTATAAGATCCTTCTGTCTACATAAACCAAAGTTTTGCTGCCCTTCTTTGTTACCATGTTGCATTTCAGCTGCCGCTTATCTGTTCACATTTTCTACTGTACACCAGCATCTATTCTGGCACTGCAGTTGATGTCCAGGTTTTTACTGCTCACGGCAAAATCACATTTCATTAGCATTGTTCACGTGGACATCTGTCATATTACATCGCATCTTGTATGCAGAATTTCATACAGGGTTTGATATGAAAAACATGTCCCCAGAGACTTGTTCAAGAGTTGAGAGAAAAATAGATGTCTGGAATTTTTTAAGAAGGTTAGTTGGCTACTCTGGTTCTTATTCTTGGAAAAAAAGAAACCCACCAACCAACAAAATATTACAACCATCAATATGTGTTGAAAGCAATCCCAAAGCTATATTCTTTTCACAAATTAACAAAAGAACTGTAGATTGAATTATTTATAGTCACTTGCTTATTGACTTTCACCTCCTCGTAATTTAGGAGCTAACCACCATGCAGTCCTACCCCCTTCTGAAATTTTCCACTAAATATATTTTTATTGGTTTGAGGCTTCAGCTGTCAAAAGTCCATCATACATATTCTGAATTTAATGTTATCTGATTGTCTAAATGGCTCGTCTTGCTGGTTTTCTTCCTTACTGGACAATATTAATTGTTAACTTAAAATTTTCCTAGTCCGAAATTTTCAGGAAGTACCTTATCAACTGTAAGTCTCCTATTGGATGAGCCCTTTATTAGGATAATTTTTGTCAGAAATTAAAAAGATGTTTCATATCAAAGTATTCCTGAATCCTGTTTTTTCAGTACTAGCCATAGTTATCTGAAAAAGTACACTTGAAAGCTCCTCTGCAATCTGAGGTATAGTTTATTAAAATTCACTCTTTGAATAGGGAACCTGTAAACGAGTTGTGTCCTGACACTAAATAAGTCACATGAACCCTAAATATATTACCTACAGGTGGGAAACCGAGAAGGCAAATGTCTTCAGGTATGGGATGGAAAGACCTTAGCCTGGATGAGACACGTATTACAGGAGCCAGAAGATATTTTTAATCTCATAAATTGGACTAAAGTAAAGAAGTTATAAGGTACAACATGATAGTGCATGACATAAATAATGAAAAATAAATCTGCTGTTCTAGTATTTATGAGACTTGAAACATTTTTAATAAGTCAAGACAAAAAAAAGTATTTATTTTTTCTGTCTCAAACATTGAAAACCTACAATTTAATGGTAATAACTAAAATATATATGGATAATATTTCTTCAAAGGGAAATTTAGTCTTTTAAAAAATTGCCACATAAAAAGTTTTGCCAATGGAATGGAAATTACAGTCATCTCTGCCTTTATCTACAGCAAAGAAGTTAGTATGAGAGAATTATGTGAACACTGGAAGTGACAAAAAACAGCTCTAATTTTTATTGGTTGAAGAAAGGGCAATTGAATGGCACAGAGAAATGATGAAATAGAGAACTATTTAAAAATGATCAAAAACTTGTTCTAAAGTTGTTTGGAAGAATTAAAATAGATAAGTTCTGCAATATAAATGGAGACATTCATACACATTTGACATTTTAAACTGCAGAGCACAAAAAAATGATTATTGATAGAACAATAAGAGCAGTTTCTTTGATGCTTGCCCAAGAATTGAGATTTGCATTATCATTCCTTGGATTAATTTATTTTTTTTTATCATTGGGAGGATTGAATTATTTCAGACACAATTAAAGAAGGTACAATTAATATTTCTAGGAACTCCAAAGATGATTAGATATTTCAGTCTGCCAAGAATATTGTTAAGACACATTAGACCATCAAAAATTGCAGAGCTAATTCTTTGTAGAACTCAATTCTCCTTAAATTTCTCAGAGGTCTGGCAACCCTTTCATTTATGACTTATTACATTTCCTAGAACTCACAGTACTATGTTCACCCACTTTGGCCAGAACACTGCTCATAACTCCATTCATTATCAGTCAAAGAAATTCTTGAAATGCCCCAAAATATGTACCATGGTCAAAGGGTCAGTAGTTCAGATAGTGACTCACTCCTTTGTCCTTCTCACCCTCATTTATACACTGGGTGTGCTCCAGAGGCCACTGGGGATCTTTTGATGGCTTTCAAAGGGGACTGGCAGAAATGCCCGTGTGACAAAACAGACCCGCCCTGTTTGCCAGGGCATCTTTTCCCCTCCACCGCTGCTGATCCACCCTGGGCTCTGCTGACCTCTACAAGACACACATATCTGGCTTACCCTCACTGTGTCTTTCTTCTCTCTGAATCATTATTGATGACAAGCTTACTATGAGGCCTCAACTGGATTAGCGGGCTCAGCTGTAAAAGGCCTGTACTAAAACACACTATGGTGTTTTTTCCCTGGACTGAATTCACCATAATATATATTTTTGCTCCCTGGTTATATAGGAAGCTGTAAAATCTGCTCCAGACATTAAAAAAAAAAATAAAAACAACAACCTCTTTTTGGAGGCAAATGGGAGCTGGGTCAGGTGTAATTTGTGAATTGAGTGAAGTCAGCAGACAGCCCAGCTGAAAGGTGTCATGGGATATGCAAGACAGCAACAGGAAAGTAACAGTGTGAATAAGAAGCTTGGGCTGACTTCACCTGATCCAAATTTCTAATGACAGCTGCCACCTGTCCTTCTCTCTGAATTGGATTTGCAGTCCTCATTACAATGCAAGGGAGATATGTTAGAGAAGGTTTTAAAAAGCAAATATTTATTCAGCAGCATTCTGGCTGCACTAGTATGATTTATTTAAACAACTACTACTAAAGTGCATGGTAGGTACTTCAGTGTTATCCCTCTAGAATAAATTGTATGGTGAAATAAATGGAATAATGAAATAAAATTCTGATTCAAGATAGATGCTCTTGAAAAACTAAAAGGAGGAGACTTCAGTCCATGTACTTATATTTTTATTTATTTTGGAAACCTGAATTTTAAGTACTTTCCTTTTCCATGTAACAGAATGAATTAAAATTCATTCCTTAAAGGAGCAATTTTATGTAATTTTAGATCTGTCCAAATACCTGAGAAAGATGTGAAATCTTTTATAAATTTTTTTTCTTACATTTACCAAAATTACTACTATTCTTAGACCTATTTGAATCACTATTGCACAGCTAAGATCCACATGGGAAGAAATGCAAGAACAGGATTCTCCTGCAAAAGTAGAACAAACTGAAAGAGACAGACAGGGCCCTTTGGATGATTCCTTGCATAAGCTTCATGCTCAAAGACCTAAGGGAATTTTCTTATCTCCATTGCCTATAATTCAGTTTCTGGCTGCTTCCAGCCCCTCTGGAGCCATCTGAGCCCCTGGCTGAGCCAGCCCCATCTGGCTTGGAACCCTTGATGAACTCACACCAGTTTGCTCACATTTTCTATTGATGGGAGCCCAAACCCAGGCACCGTATCCCTCCATGGTCTCTGGAGTGTGGAGTAGAGGGGGATAATCCCACCCCTGTGTGGAGGGACCGTGCTCCTGCTGTCTCTTATCTGCTGGTTCCTGCATGGCTCCTGATGCTCCAGGGCACCAGTACATCCCACAAAGATGCTCCCCAGCCACCCTGCCTGCCCACAGCCTGCCAGGGTTATTTACTTCCCCGGGGCAGGAACCTGCATTGTGTGGGAGCTTAAGTCATGGTGATATATAACAATAACATAATGATATATTGCAAAGCCACATTGCTCATAAGAGACAGCAACTTGCTATTTCCTTAGGGATTTCAAGTGAGAGGAATGATTGATTGCAAGCATATGCTTTTAAGGGGAATATGCAATTATGTAAAATCAGATGGGGGTCTTGGTTTTTTCCTCACCACGGAAAGGTTCACAGAAAATAACAGTATGGTTCATGAAACTTTTTAATTAAAGGGTGCCTCCTCATGGCTGGATTAATCTTCTAACCAGCAAGCTCTTCTTGAGCAGAGCAGCTGAAGAGAAGAACAGTATCCACATAAAGCAGTGTTTGCGGCTCAGACTTTCCTATTTAACATACAGTTTGTCTTCCACCCACTGCGTTTTCTATAAACACTAAACTCCTTCAGCAGGACTGAGTTTTTATTTCATGGCTATTGACACCCTGATGGCTTTTGGTGGTTTAGAGGTGATTTTGCATTCACATGTGAGTCTATACCAAAGAAACCTTTTCTTCCTACTATTTGTGTCATAGAGAAAGAACCTCAAAACTTCATTTGGTCATAACTCAGCACCTGCATTTCTTCTGGTACAGAGAATTGTGTGCTGTCCTCTTATCCAGACTTCATTTTGAGGATGTATTAAAGTCTCAGAAGTAAACAAGCATGGACAATGTATATTACAGCTATGGGAAGGAATAAGAACTTAAGGATCAAGACCTGGATTCAATGGTCAAGAGTTCCNGGGGGGGGGGGGGGGGGGGGGTGGGGGAAGGATACAAAAAAGTAGTTATGTCTGCAGAGACTTGCTAGAAGAACTGAGAAGAAAGAAAAAATCTGCTGTGATGTTTGCTTTTCAATTCCTTGAGATTTTGAATTCAGATGAAGAACCCTGGATTTCAGTAATTTCTGTGACACAGTGCAAAATCCTGATGCTATGCTGGAGAAGAAAGTTGCAAAATCAATCAGTTTTATTTCCCCATTAAAAGAATAAATGATTATGCAATGACTCTTCCAAACAGGCCATAGATCAGATTGTAGAAAACTAATACTGTAGTCAAGCATATACTATCACTACAGTTACCATGGTGATCCACTAAGCAGATCCCATTTGCCCTGAAAGTCATTGTCATTCACATGAAATATGCCTCAACATCAGGTTCTGGAAATACTTCATATTGATCTACCAGCAATATTTTATTATTAATTGAAAATACTTTGGTTACTAACACACAAAACATTATTTTTTTATGGAAATAAGCCCATATCAAAATATGCAATGTTAGTGCACTGCTGTGTGGGAAGCTGGTCCCTATTTCACAGGTATCTATCTATAGGTTGCTTTGCGCATATGAAAAATATTTGTCAGCTAGCATCTTTGAAGACTGAGAACTCATGATGTCTTGCTAGCTGCTAGGTCAGGTATCACTGAGGTGACATTCAACACAGAAAAACAGAGCTCATCATCATTTTAATTTTAAATTGGAGGCTGTGCTGATGATCCCTACTGGTTATCTGTACAGTTTAATTTAAAAATTAAATGTTAGAACTCCCCACTCAACATCACGCCACTCTGCTGTGCTGCTTGAGGAAATCCTGTTTCTATGGTAACTGCAGGAGACTTATTCAAAACCACTGATGTCACCCACATACAATATACACAAACCACTGAACCACTGATATATTTCATTATATTATCTGGAACAGTAATGACACAGTTATCAGTTATGGTCACAGTGAGTATTTTAGCAATTGAAATAAACACATACAGAGAGAAGGATATAGATATATTTCCTAAAATATATATAAAAATAGAAAAGCTTCAGAGAGGTACAATCTCTGAAAAAAAGATTTATTTACCAATGCCATTTTAATAACACTTTAGAAGCAAATATCACTTCATTAACATTTGCCAAATTCCACTGGTGGCTAAGAAAGTGCTTGAGGACCACCCAGTCCAAGCCACCAAGTACATCAGCTGAAGCCAAACCCACCAGCTTTGATCCGTGGGGTGCCTCAGTAGGACGCTTTCAGTTCTGCTGGGGATTTAAGTGCTTACAGGACATCTCACCTCTGCCCTCTGGAGGGCAAGGGTCTGCTCCTAGTTCCTGTCCACCACTAAGAGAGATCTGAATTTGAGGCCAGAGCAGGATTTATGAAACCAGAGAGTAGTTTAAGTTGGAAAAGGTCTGTAAGGGCATCAAATCTAGCCATTAGCCCAGCACTGCCAGGTTCTCCACATCTACACGTCTTCTAAATGCCAGAATGGTGACTGCACCACTTCCTTGGGAAGCCTGTTCCAATGCCTGACAACACCTTCAGTGAAGAAACTTTCTCTAATATCCAATCTAAACCTCCCCTAGCACAGTTTAAGGCCATTTCCTCTTGCCATATCTCTCTCTATTTGGGAGAAAAGATTGACCCCCCCACTTCCTTACAACCCACTTTCAGGTAGCAATAAGGTTTCTCTTGAGCTACCTTTTCTCCCAGATAGCTAAGTCCATTCCTTGTAAGGCTTGTGCTCCTGTTTTGTTGCCCTGCTCTGGACTCACTCCATCACCTCAATGCTTTTTCTGTAGTGGGGCCCAAACTGGACACAGGATTTGAGGTGCAGCCTCAGCAGCACCAAGTATAGGGAGACCATCACTGCTCTGGTCCTGCTGGCCACTCTACATCCACATCCTGTCCACTGAGTCACCCTGTCACAGAAGGAAATCAGGTTTGTCAAACAGAACCTGTCTTTCAGAAACCTATGTTGGCTGAGCCTGATCCCCTCTACATGTACCTGTGACACATGATGGCACTCGGGATAATCTGCTCCATGACCTTTTCCAGCACTGAAGTCAGGCTGACAGGTCTGTAGTTGCCCAGATCCTCCTTCCTACCCCTCTTGTACGTGAGAATCCGGTTGTCTGGAACCTCTGGTGCCAGGACTGATGGTAAATGATTCATGACTAAGCCTTCACCCATTGTGCACAAGGTGGTAAGAGACAGTCAGAGGAGCAGAGCTGATGTGTCATTAGGCTGTAGAAGCCAATGCACAACTATTCCCTGCCACCAGCTCTGAGCCAGCAAAGGGATGGTGATGATGGGAAACTTCAGAGACTGACAGACCTGTCATTTAGAGCAACTCCCTTTATAACCCTTATCTACACAGCCTGGCTTAGAAAAGAATTGTGCATCATGAGAAACATTTTGACAATGAGCTGGAAGAAACAAATACTTATAATCTGTAAAAGTCAGGCCATAGAGCTGGGAGATTTTTTTTTCAGTCTACTCATGACAAGCAAGACACGTCAGTGTCTCCTCCTGAAAATGACAGCCTAGAGACTGTTGATCTTCCTGACATTTTCCACAGAAACTACAAAGGGAAAAACTGTAAAGTTTTCACCTTGATATACTTTCTCAGTTCCAGCTGTAGCCCATGAAGAACTTTCATCTTTTATAAGATGTGCCTTAGCACATTCGAACTCTGCTGACTGAGCCTGGGGCATAAGTTCAAGCACTGCACTGAGATGATTTCTTTTAAAATTTTGACCATAGTCACATAGAATCACAGAATAAGCTGAGTAGTCATAGGACAATAGATCAGGCCTTGTTTTCCACTTGCAGCAGCTCCAAAGTTGTTGGTTTAGTAGCTCATGAGTACAGAGTTTCCCAAATGAAAGTTTTTCAGTAATGATACAATTACAAATTTCATTTCAGAACACAGTCCAGAAAAATAACTGCTACAAAAAGATGCATTTTCTATATTAACATTTTCTGGTTATTCATGCTCCTATTACAGGGAACAATAGCATGCAAATCATTCTTTAACAAGAGAGTAGGGAATTTCCTGCATCAACAAAAACTATATTGTGCCTAGCAATGACTCTTCAAGTAAATTGTTGAGTGAAGCTACAAGTGATGAAGTGATGTTTAGAAATTCATCCACTAAGCACTGGCTGTGGCTTCTTTTATTCCCTCTTTGGTCTTACAGAAACTTGCAAATAATACTTAGACCATCCAAATACAATAAAAAAGAATTCTTTCCTGAAACAAATGAATCAAATCCTAAAAATAAAATCTATAATCAAGTTACAGTATTGAGTGGCCTAACTCTGCAAATGTGACCCTTGATCTCAAGCATTTATGTCTAGTTTTCCTCACTTTCTCTCCTCTTTTATATATTGGCATCCTTTCTTGGAAATCTTTTCACTTTGCTGAATTCTGGACATATCTTAAGAGATCTGTAGTACACGAGAGAACATGGTTTGCAGCCTGGAACTGCTTTTGAGAAGGATCCCAGAAGTCAGTGTGTATGTGCTACAATATTTGCTGAAGCACCTTTTAATAAAGAGCAAGCATTTATAAACATGTTCTCCTCTGCTCTTGCCCAGCATGAAGTATCTGCAATATCTCAAATGTGATATGAGCAGTTAGAGTGACTCTCGCCAGAGGGATTAAAAGGTGTAAACATAGCAGAACCAGAGCAAACCAACCTGCAGAGATTGATTCCCATGGGATCCACATGTGTATAAAATACTTTTCAGAATAGCAGAAGTGTAAAAAAGTCTCAATTCTATATACACAGCTGACCATGAGAGATAATGACAAGATAATAAACATGGAGCTGTTTTGTTGCTGTTATACTGGCTTGCAAAGAGGTTTGCAGTTTGAGGTTTTTTTGCTGGCTGGTTTTCACTATCCTGTTGAGGAGAAAAAAGTGCCAAGGGAGTCAAATGTATTTTCCAGAACATAACTAGTATAATACGTGGAAAATTTCCCAGGGGAGCAACAAATGAAACAAATCTCAGGACAGATTAAAGAAAGTGAAGTTGTTGCTGATACACTAAACTTTTCTGCATTTCATTTTTAACAAGACAGAGAGTCTCATAGTATTAAAAAAAAAAAAAAGAGGAAAGGGATAATTGTACATCACAGCTAGAAACTCTGGAACTCAGAGTTTGTAAGGCTCCTATTAAGATGGTAGGATGTGTGATTTTAACTTCTATGAAAGATAAGACACAGATAATTTGAGAAATACCTCCAAATAACAGAGAAAGAGTTAAAGCTACCACAACTTCTGAGACTGAGCAAACACATGAGATTATCCACACAGCAGGACAGAAATGGAATAGCCATTAATGCCCAGGCTGGGCTGCAAGGACACTCAAACCCTGTGAGCTCTAGTGCATCAATCTGTCTTTGGGATAGAGGCAACACCAAGAAAGCCACAAACACAAATTTTAGTGAATTAAGTGGTAGAGTTTAATGATTTATAGCAAAAGGGAGGATACCTGTGTAACAACTAGATTATGTGTTCAACATGGACCCGGCAAGGGATGCTGCCATCACTATGGCTCTCTGTTAAATTAGTGACCCCTTGGATTTCACTACATTGTGGAGCCAGCTGCAATGTGATGCTAGCACAGGCAGACGAAATAAATCCAGGTGCTAATGATACACAAAAAGCCATTTTAATGCATTTGGGAAGAAACCAAACCAAATCAGCCAGATATATTGAGGCTTGGAATTTCCATAGTTTTGTTGCAACAGGTATGAAAATCAAAAGCAAAAGGCTGTTAACCTCAGGAACTGGAGGAAAGAATTCACTTTATAAGGAAAGAGCTGAAGGATGAAGCAGAAAGCACACATGGCTAGAAAGATAAACATTTGCAGCACCACTGCAAACATTTTTGGCAGGGGAGCCAGTTAGCCTTTACAGCATGAAATTCACCTCCAGTTGCTGCCCAGCACACCGTTTTCACTATAAATATGTATTGCAGGCAGCTGGATGTACAGCAGAAAAGGCCTTGCTCCAACTTTTGAATAATGTGAATCAAACCTGTGTTCTCAGCTACTTTGAAAAAAATAAGAAATAACATGACAAAAGACATTATAGTTATTCCAGGTTTATGTGGCTGTCAAACACTTGATGATGGATGAGACTTAGATAATTTTTCCTGTAATCAAAGGCAAGTCCAAGCCTTTAGAAAGGGCTCACTAATCTTTTCTCCATTAGATATGTAAAATAAAGATTATTTGTATGCACAGATTCATCCTAGTGACCTCTAGTGAGCCGATTTAGTTCTAAGCCATTTTACTAATTTTGTAAAGAGTATGTCAAATTTACCTGCACTTTCAGCGGTCAAATGGGCATAACCAGGGGCAGAAGTTGGCAGGTAACGTGGACTGATATTGATGACATCCTAACTTGGCCTGCTCGCACTACAGCCACATTGCAGCTGCTTGAATGTTTTACCTCTCGAATAATTGCAGGCCCAGAAAATCTCTACTCAGCTAATTCACATGCCCTTTTTCCCAGCGGCTTCAAAAGCACCAACAAAATCTTGTGTCCACTGTGCAAAACAAGCACAGCATAGAGCTTGGCATGCTGCCAGGGCAGAGGAGACTCATTAGCTAGGGTTGATCAGCTAATACTGCTCTGCTGCTCCTGGCCCAGCCTCACCTCTTCAGAGAGCATTATCCTGCACCTCACAGACAACCCAACCTGCTGAGAGCAGTGTGAGATCGCCACTGCTGGGGCTCCTGCTCCAAGCTCTCTGGGAGGAAGCTCAAGCTTGTTGCATGCATAGTATCCAGTTTCAGGCAGGGTGGTGTTTGTACTGATTTAAGTCTTGTATGTATTTGTTTTCGTGTAATGGCATCAGTGTAATTTCTGTCTTCTATTAAGTATAATTGCCAGATGAATTCACGTATGACAATATGATTGTTTGGCTTTGAAGCCAAGGCTGTGGCAGTCCTCATATGCATTTAATCTTTAGCACTCTGTAAAGTACAATAGCAATAGTTAGAAATGGTTCGTTTTGCCACAGAGGCCTGTCGTCAAGTGTCTGTTTTTATCCTGGTGTGGGACTGGAAAAAAATCTGGGATGTTTTTTGTTAACTGTAACATTAATTTGTTTAAGTTTAGTGTCAGTCTTCCTGCCATGGCTATTTATTTTGTGTTTCATAAAAAAGGCAAAACTTTGATGGACCCCTTTATGTCTGAAAGCCAGGTTGTCCTCTCAGTGCACACGTGGTCAAACCATGTTGTGTTAGGGACAGCATAGCACCACTGCCACTTGCTAGATCTTCAATGAAAACAATGAGTCCATCACACTTACCTACATGCATGGTTTTTGTGCTCAGGGAATGGCTTCTGGCTCCAATCCCCACTCACACAGAGGTGGATCTCTTACCAACTATGGTGAGCCAGTTGCTTCTCAGTGATGGTTCTATTTCATCCCACCAGAGGCTTTGAAATCAGGACTGAAATTCCTGACCCAGAAAGAGAAACCAACCTTCCTTAGTGGGTGTGGACAGACCCTTGTGCTTCTCAGGGGAGTTTGCTGCTACTATAGTTGTTTCTATTTGCATCTGTCACTCCAGAAAATCTTGAATTTTTTTTGGATTTCTTAATCCCTACAGAAACCCAGCATCCCCTAAAACAATACATTTCCTTGCTTTAGCTGTATAAGACTATGAGCCCCTGATGGAACAATAACACATTTGGCTATATAACAAATGCCAGTGGTTTGTTAAAATCAGCATAAACACTGAAGACTAATACATTTACACAGGCACTTTGATTGACTTCACATGATTTGCCTCAGGTTTTTCCTTACATTGTCTAGAGGAACACAGCAAAAACAAGGAAGAAAACTAGCTTTGTACTCCAAAGACCATGTCATGTGCAAGGGCTGAGTATCCACAATGGTGATTGTAAGAATGTGAGGAGAATTGACAAAGATTGTCCTCATATTGCTTGAGATGCTATCTGTAGTGCAATTTGAATGGCAAAGAAAAAAGAAACATAGCAAAGAGTACACTCTTTTCTCCCTATGATCACACTATTTCCTATCACTTAACTAGCTGCATTTAGCTATATGTTCTATTTTTACTGAGATGCCTTATAATTGAAACTCACATTCTTCTACGCAATTTTTAAAGATGATAACTGCTATAGCAGTGAATGAGACATAGCGGTATATGCTTAAATTTTATAGTGCAGTAATGCTAGATTTCATTAATAAAATTACTTTAGTGGAAATAACTTCTGCAGTTACAATGAGACTGAAGATAATGGGATTCTGAGAGATTTGAATCAGCTATGCAACAGCTACTGTCGTTCATGAGGAGAATCCCTAGAAGATGAAGAAGTGATTACATGTGCGATTTAGAGTGGCAAAGAACTTGCTACTATGATATTAACTGTTTCACTGTAATGCAGGCTGTGTCACTCCACACAGTGCCAAGAAAGGTATGCTTTGGCCCATAAAAGCTGGAAGAGTGGTTTCCCACACTTGTGGTTTCAAACACATTGTGGTTGAAAGCGACCTCCATCCATCCCAGCTGCATCAGAGCCCATGGACGGTTGGCACAAAGATATTTTGGGGAACCCAGAAAATGCAGAGTACGGCTGGGTCATCCATCTTCAGAGCATTTCAGTCCAGGATCCAAGAATGACTGCAAACATAACTACGTGTTTGCTATGAGTAAAGTCAGTATTTAAAATATTTTCACTGTTTTTTTAGCCATGTATTAGTGAGTGATTTATCAAAATGCTAAGCTGGCGGTTTTACAAACTTGTACTAAGCACACCTTTTTTCAGTTCATTTTTCAAATTCCAGCTGGAATTTTGGCCACAATCTCCCTGGAGGAAATGAAACTATAGAGCCAGGGTTATATAAACATCTCAGGTCTCAGATGCACACAGACTTGCAGGTGGGGACTTCTGAGGCACCACAGAGTATCCAAAACACCCATTTGGGGCTTGCAAAAATAGCACATGATTCCTCAGAGATCCACACCCTCTTTGTGTGTTAGATGGACTTCAGGATATGCATCTCAAACGGCTTTGAACTGACCTCCAGTGACTATCAGAGCAGGTGAGTTGGTATGAAATAGCACCTGATAGCTGTTTTCTTCCTCAGTGGAGTATCCCCCGCTATTAACAAGCAGAGCAGAAAAACTACCAAATGAAGCTGGACAACCACAGAGGGAATACAGGGCTCTTGATGGCCTAGAAGAGGATAGAAATTAAAATCTCTAGATCTCCTTTGTCTTGAGGGTTCTTAGGAGAGGCTGAAACCTGCTCTGTGAGGAATTCAGCATCTTTGACTAGCAACAGACTGGAGCTATCCTTTAATGCAGCAATTCCCATGTGATTCACTGAGTCATCACCAGGGTGGAGGCAGGAGATGCTGTGCCAAGGCAAACAGCACTTAGGGGTGAGGTAGCCTCCAGGCAGGCATTCCCCTAGAAAGTCGGACCTTTGAGCTTCTCTGAACCATATGCAGCAATTTCCTGTGCTGCTCAGTTTGTGCTTCACTTGTTTTTTTAAAAAAAGTGAGTGACAAGCATTCACCCCATCCCCCAAATCTTGCTTTTTCAGCAGCTCATCCTTTCCAGTTGCACTTCAGTTGCAGACTGAAGATGGAAGGTGCCAATTTGCTGGGCATTTTGTTTACAAATTCAGTGTAGAAATGCCATTCTACTGTAAATTAGTTCTGAGGGTGGTTTGTTGTTTTAACTATTACCCATGTCCAGTGATGCTTCAAGCCATCTATTAAAACAGAAAAACTCTGACATATATAATTAGCTGTAGTCTTCATGGCTACTTTGTGCAACATTTGAAAAAAGAACTTCAGGCAGCAGCAATCAGTGACTCTCTGTGATTATGAACTGTTTCTTACCAGATGTGACTCTATTCCTCTTAAATGTTTTTACAGAAAAATTATTGTGATAATGAAGATGTTTTGTTTTCTGTGTAAATGAAGAGTATTATTTTCTTTTTAAACCCCTATTGTCAGCCTGACTGGCTTCAATTTTCCAGCTAATGTGGGTCACAGTGTTTGTCTTTTCCTTTCAACAGTGCTGTCTTTATTTACACAGTTAATCCCTGTTTTCAAACAGTTTAATTATTCTGGAAAGTTTGCGTTCTACCATGCATATATTTCCTGCACTGCTTTGAAAGAGGCACAAGAGAGGCATGAGGCTTGGCCTGCCAAATCCAGTGACTGGGGATGCTCACGAAATCCTCTGGCATATATCCCTCCTACTGCCACAACCCCAAGTATGACAGTGCTGAGGTACCTGGAGACAAAAGGAATTCCAAGGGTCAGATCCAGCTCCAGATTCAGCCACCTAACCATAAGCATTGACAGTGCAGGTGTCTGCTACCTAAATATCAGTGTGTGCTTTTGAAACACCCACAAAGGGTTACCCACAATGATTGCACAGTGTTAGATCCTATGAAGCAGTACTCATGGGTGACATTCAGAAGCAGCATTTAGAAGCCAGATGGGACAGCCCAGATCTCAAACAGCTATGGATTCTCTAGACCTCCACCACCACCTTAACAAGGCTTGCTTAGATGTCTTACACCACACAATGCCCTAGACTGTAAACATATTTGAATCCCAAAACTACTGAAGTTTGTTAGTGAGGAAACATAAAAAAAGACATTGAGAAAACCTCAGTGCAAAGATGACATAGATTTATTGTTGGGGAANGAGACCTCACAAAGCCATCTCCACAAAAACTTGGTAGGGCTCCATGACACATTGCAGAGCCATATGGAGGTACTAGATACTGTCCCAGCATTGGCATCAGCTAGTCATTTTAGCACCATCGTGAACCAAATCAGCTACTGGACACCAGCCTGAAGATCTCTGCACCCTGATACATCTTTTCTTGCAGAATAATCCCAAAAAAATTCCCTGCATAAAGGTTTATGATGTCACAATCTAAGAAATAAATGGAAGTTACTAAATCTTTTATTACTTAGTCTTATCAATATTTTGAAAATTTGACTGAAAGTTCTGGCATTGATTCTGCCCTTAAGCTTCATGAATTTTCAATTGCAGTTGTGGAAATCCAAACGGACCTTGATAGAATAAAGATGAGTAAGAATTCAGTACATACATCCCCTTATTTCTGCTTTACTACACTTTCCATTAATGTTCAAATGCATCAAAAAATCCTCTATAATTTCACTGATTTCTACATAAATTGGGGGATAAAAGAAATAATTGTAAATTATTGCAAATATTGCATTGAATATAGAAAATTCAGCCCCTCAGACAAAAGTGACAGACTGGAAAGAGAAGTCTTACACATTATACCCAGACCTGAGGCCATGAGCCGACCAGCAGTTTCAGTGTGGTCCATACCCAAAAATTCCTAGTAAGGAGGTTTCTATCCGCTGAGAGCTTTAGCTTTTAAGTTTACATCAGTAACTAACAGGTTTTGAAGTATGAGATACTTCTTTTCTGTTCTGGTTTACTTTTCTTAGATTGTAGGAGGAAGCCCTGACTGAGCACTGTTAAGGACTTGGTCATTATGCATGTAAACTGCTGACTATTCTGGCCACCATCCAAACAAGCACTTAATCACATGCATAAGTTTTGCTTTAATAATGTTATGTGCTCTGGTTACATGCAACATGCCCTAGAAATAGTAAGACACTTTAAACACAACTCCCTGAACTGCAGCTAGAGAAAAATCATCACAACTCCAGACAAGAGGTTATAAAGTAATTTAAGCATTTTTTAATGATGCTGATTCCAGAGGTGATTCTCAAAGAAAACAAAAAAAAGCTGCCATGGTAAACCCAGGTAAATTCCCCTTTTCCATCAATTTCTTCAGCAACTGATAATAGCTGAAGAACATGAATGCCTTGGGAGAACAGAAAGGTTTGTTCAACCCAAACCATCTTCTGTATTGCAAATGCCTGTTTAAAACCAGATTCTTTAAGGGCACTTTGCAGCTACCTCACTGAACAGATTTCTCTTTCTTGAGCTCACTACTCGCACAGGTACACTTCAGCACCTTTAGGCAATGAGCTCAACAACAGTCTTTTGCTCAACCCTCCTCTGTCTTTAGACATAGCTCTTCAGCCCTTGACAGCTCAATCCCAACAGTACCGAGGACTCCCTGTTGGTTTCTGTGAAGGAAAGAATGATGCTGCAAGGCTGGCAACATATTAAGCCAAGCCATATATGTACATCAGAGGAAAAATATTCATGCCTTTGTTCAGCCCTCGGTTCAGTTGAATTGAAAAAAATTTTTTGTTTTCTTCCACTTTCCCTGCTTCCCTAAGAATCACATCAACAATTTCATATAAGTACTGTCTGAGTCAAATATCAGCAGAAATAAAAAGGACTCTATGCATGAAAGAAGAAGATCATTCTTTTTTTAGTGTGAGGGAACTGTGTGATCATAATTAATATTAGTTTTGAGCAGCACAGAAAAGCCTCATGGCCATATAAGCTGACAAGCAATATTTTCCACTTCTTTCATGTTTTCCCAAGGAGAAGAAGGTGGCCAGAGGAGGAGAAATATATTCTACATTTCTAGGTAGTTTTCTTTTATTATTTGAAATATTTTTTAAAAGCAGAATGTTCATGGTATGCTAGTAGCTTGCTTCTCAGGCACTCAGACCCTGAACAGCATTGTTTGTAAAGGCACAAGTGCAAAGGCTGACCATATGGATAGTGAGAGATTTAGTACCCCCTTACCTACACAACACTGTTAGAAATATCTGACATGGACAGCATTTCAATGTCTGCATCTACAAGGGCTTGTATCTACAGCCCATGAAATCTGCATTGAGATGACATTACGTGTAAAAATATTTTAATTTTGTAGGAAACACTAAGGTAAATTCGCCATCGTTTTCCTACCCTAAGAGATCATAATGTTTCATAACTTAATCCTCATTTTTATCCAAACTTAACTCATGGATTCAGCTGGTACAGGCTGTTCAAAGGAAAACTGTGGCCTGCATCCATCTTAATAAAGTTCTGGACCTGACGTTTCTAACAGAAGGCTAAACTACTAGAGGAAAGCAAATGTCTTCAGTGCCATCAGTGTGGATACTGGATCAAGCACTGAGAGGAGCTAAAGCTAGCTGAAATTCTCTCACAAACACTTAAACTTAGGCCTCACCGTGGTATGGGTACCAGCTATAGAACACAGTATATAGGAAGCAGATGGGGAGGACAGGGTGAGGACAGGGTGGTGGTTAATTCCAAAAACCTCTTGATATGTGATACAGGCCATGAAAGAACAAATTTAATTCATTGTGGAAAACACAATTAAGAGAGGTCCCTTCATTGAACTGAACTGCTTTTTCCAAGATACTGAAATAGGAAAAATAACTGTAGAGAAGCCATATCAGCTGTTGTCTGAGCCTCTGGCTTGAAAATTATATAAAAAATGAGGGCATAGAGGCTTAAGGCAGATGAAAGAAGCAAAGCATGACCTCTTTCGTTGACGCTTAGTAGTAGAAGTAGCAACACATATACCATCTTACCTATCAGAGAAGATTTTCAGAGCTATTTGCAGATAAAAGTTCAAATTAGGTAACTGGCCCATGCAAAATTTTGTGTTGTTAATGCCTCTGTGTTGATACTTTTCAGTTTTCTTTATGGAAATCCTACAAAGTGAAGCAGATGCTTTGCATGGTCACTGTCATTAAGGAGCGCTGGCAGACATAGAGTCCAGTTCCTTTCCTTTGAGAAACATTCTTCAAAGTTTTCATTCATTAATAGGAGTGAATGATGTTTGTATTGGGACTTTAATTCATAAATATGTTTTAGTATCGGCAAATATATTTATTCTTTTCTTAACACTTTAAAATGGCAACTGAGAAATTGTCATTTCTAGAATGTGAGGCAAGCTAGTTAGGCATGATGACCAATAACTTCTTTTAGTGAAAGATATGTTCTGATAGGACTAACTACTAAAGAAAAGAGTAACTAAAACTTGGGGGTTTTTATGCAGGTGTAAAAAGGCTGTGTAAATTACTTGATAGATTAAATAATGTTTAATGCTTGGCAGGAAATTAATTTCCACACAGGCACATACTATGACAGTGTAATGATGTGACAGCCCCTGGAGACCATTAGTTAATAACTGCATTGTTCTGTGCCTTGTAGGTCTTTTCTCTACTGTAAATCATGGACACTAGGTGGAAATCCATACTCCAGCAGCTGTGAGAATTATTTATGCAAAACAAATGCAAAAATCCTTCATACAGGGATGAAAATGTTTGGTCATCAAGAAATGCAGAATTTCAAATCATGAACTCAGAGCAGTATAATTATTAAGATAATTCCTTGATGTTAGCACAACAATTGAAAATTAGATTTTTCAGGTTGGGAAGCCTCTTTCCTTTGCAGCAAGGTTGAACTGTACTTCTTTTGTGCCAGCAGGCCACTACACACCGTGTTCTGTTCAAGTGCAGTGAAAGAGGCAGCCTCTCCTCCCCCAGGTAATGCATGTCGTGCGCAGAGCCAGGAGCTGGACTCCATGGTCCTCCTTTGAATCCCTTCCAGCTCAGAGTATTCTATGATTCTACTCTATTCACATTCAGAAAAGCACATTCAGGAGCTGGGCCTGTGAAAGCTGGGAGGCTTCAGCTGATGTCCCTGAGATGGGGAGAAAGAAGCTAAGTGGAGACAGGGACTTGAAAATCCTCTTTGCCTTGGGAGGCAACAATTCACCCAGGATCTATGATGGGCATTGGATTTCTGCATTCTTATCAAATTTGTATGGAGGCATTCAAGATGGACTCCTTGCCAGACACCAAGCCATCAGACTTTTTTTCCAGCAAGCAGGCAAAATATGTCTTTAACCAACCATTTTATTAAAACCACTTTCCCATGCAGTGACTTCAGGAAGTCAGTAGCCATGCTGATTTTGGCTGGTTCCTACTAGATTTCAGAGCAGAAATATGCATCAAGAGGTCAAGAAGAGGAAAGGCAAGAGCCTTGTGCAAGAAATCTGGTACAAATCGAAGTGCTCCACTTTGAAATGCAACCATAAAAAGGACAAAGACAGTGAAGGTAAAAACAGAAGATGAAATAGGAATCTGTATGTATTCTCCTATCCTAATGAAGCTTCATTCTTTCTGACCAGTGAAAGTAATTTCATCAAGTGAAATCTTGTTTGTCTAAGATTACCTTTCTCTCCCTGGTACCGATTCTGCTTTCTTTCAGTTTTCCTTATGTAATACAACAATTTTAGTGTTGCAAGTACCTTGAAAAGAGAGTTTTCTAACAAAAGCTGGGATTTGGGGTGGGATAGAGTGGGTCCAGCACAGGGAATTCTTTAGAAAACAAATTTATTTATTATTTAGTAAAATAAAAACATTTTAAAAAGTAATTATGCCAAGAGAGTCACAAATGGAAATATAATATAAGGAGTGGAGAATAAAGAGATATATAAAATAAAATAGAGAAAATCTTGCCTGTACATTTGGTTTTTTGCATGAAGGCATGAGCAATCTATTAAAATCCTATCAGACAAATAAAAGCAGATTCACACGTAGACTATCTGAGCAACAGATTCATCCTGATTGTGTTAGGCAGCTCTCAGCAGTCAACCAAATGAAATGGTGCAACTCCACATTCCTTCCTGCAGCATTTGGGGATGCACAGCTGCAGCACTGCCCTGGAGGCAGCTGGAGGATACCCAGGGCAGTGTGTCTTGGCACAGTACAGAGCAGGCTCTCCTAGAAGCCCCATTTCCACTCAACAAGAACGTGCTCAGCTGTCTATGGAGCCTGAAATTTGGAGCTTTCCAGAGGTGTGCTCGACACATGGAAGCAAACACAGCACCTTTTCTCTTTTATTTGAAGAGACTAATCTTGGTGATGACAAATGTGCCAGGTGAACCAGCTTTGCCTGAAGGAACCTCAGATCCAATTCTCTGTGCTGATGTCACAAGCAATTAAAGGCAGAGACAAGTGAAAAATTACACACATTCACAGATCTATTCATTTCTTCTTTCTCTCTATGTCCTCTGTCATAATTTCACTTTCTCTTTTCTCTAGCACAAATTACTCTTGGCATCTTCCTTTCTACTCCCACCAAGTCAAATACTTAAATTGTTTTCTGCACAAGGGTCAGCTCTGCAGGAAAATCCAAATAGGAGATAGTCTTTGGTATTGAGATGTGGGCAAAAAGCCTCTGTAGGTGATTTTACAGCTATTCATGAAAATGAAAAACCATTTGAATTTCCCAAATTTTCTGCCCGATGGAAGTTAACAAGAAATCACAGACAAAACCAACACGCTTGCCTAGGTTAACTGAAAAAGCTGAAATTCAGACCTGACACTGATCTCAATTTATCAACTACTAAATCCAGGACTTTCTAAAGAGTAACTCTGTGGAGGGGTCTCAATCAATGTTCTCCTAACATTTTTTGTGTATCCTGACAGAGAGCAATGGGAGGCTTATGAAGCTTTCCTAGGCTTATAGCAAGGAGTCAATTTCCAAGCTTCTCAATTCCATGACATATTTATTCTGAAAGCTCAAAAGTCTGAAAAAAAGAGAGCAATTAAATATCTTCTGTGAGATTCTTTGGCTTTTTCTTACAACTAGGTCAGCAGCTATCACTTGCTTTTACTGATGTAACAAACTGGTTTTTTAATCACTGCAGGGGAACTGTAGCACATAAGATTTTGTTACAGCTATGAACCAGGGTCTTTAAACCAAAAATAGAACGTAGAACTAAAATAAAAGACAAGTGAGAATTTAAATTATTCTTGAGGCAAGAAAAACAGTTAATCTAAAAGGCACTTAAGGAGAATTGGAAGTTAGGTCCCTAGGAGGAAAATCTAGATACAAATAAAAGTGCCCCATCCAAAAAATATTCTTCCTCTTCTTTCCTTAGAGGGTTTTGGAGTCATTAGATATCTTGCATCCTGATCCAAATTGTCTCTACATCCTGACTAAAAATGGCCCAGAGTCAGCAGCTGTCAGGCCCTTCGCTCCTGCTAAACCCCTCGAGGTGCCAGACGAACACTCCACTGTTTCTTCATGTCCATGTTCCCATATTCCCAAAAGACCTCTGCTGAGACTGGGATCTCCTTGACCTGTTCTGCACACAAACCTATAAAAAGAACTTCACAGAACCTTATCCAGCCAGGTCTGTGTCTGTTCCTGGGCTAATTCAGGAGAAATAATTCAAAGTGCATGGGCTCTGAGAGCAGAGCAGGAACACAGCAGTACCATCAGAGACTCTCCATGTTTTTTTCTGCGACTGGTCATGTATATCCTCCAGGACAGGCTGGATGCCACTGGGGTTTCTTCTCTGCTATATGGTGTTTCAGGTATCTTAGTCCTTTCCTGAATGCAAGACAAGGTCTTTGCTGTGAAGATCATGTGGCATAAAGCAATAAATAACATATCAAAAAAAAGGTGGAGTGACTCACACGAGGCCACAGTGCAGGATATTCATCAAATCAAACCAATACTAAAGCCCTTCTCACCTGACTCCTAGCCCAGTATGCTTGGCATACATTTAGCAGGGGGTCAGGGTTCCTGTAGATCATCCATAGCACCGTGGAGTGAACTTATAAATGCACAGTTATACTTAATGTGACATATTCTGGTCCTCACAGAATCCTCCAGCCTCCTCAGCCGCCCAGAAAACCAGACACCCTGGATGGCCCAGGCTTTCTTAAGTAATCAGCATAGCATGTTGATTGTTGATTTACAACCTGGTAGTAAATGGACAATTTGACACCTGGCTTAAATGAATTTTTGAAATCTGATCTTCACAGATGTTGCCAATTAAGCACCTTAAATCTTTTGTAGAAGAAATGAACACAAATGTGCTGATAAATAAAATGAAATTTGATTTAGTTTAAAATTAAGTGTCTTTGAACAGAATACTCAAATAACTGGTTTTGCTTGTTTGTCCATTGTCAATACTTCACATGCTGCTATTTCTTTAGGAACCCAATAGAGTGAAGAAAGGGATATAAACAGACTGCCAAACTCAATGTGTACAGGCAAAAGAAGCATAAAAATATTTCTTTTTGCCACACTCACACAAACCTTTTCACTGTCCTAAATGTCATTGATGCTGAACTGAGAAATTATTCAATATACTGGAACATCCTATTTCATGCTGTGTGACTTCTGATGTGTGGTATTTTTACTATAGATTAGTACCTTGAAAAACTGACTGGGATTGTGTAGTTTATTAGTACAACTCCATTCAACACTGTGTGCTTAAAAAAATCAGCTACTGCATTATCGAGCTATTGATTACTGGATAAGTAGCCAAATCCCTCCCTATTTGCATAACATTGGCAGATAAGTATATGATGGGCCACCAATCAATGAGTATATGATGGGTCTCCAGTCAATGCACCAATAAAACAAAAATTATTACTCAACAGGAGAGGAGACTTTCAGAAGGCAAAGTGATGTCATGACTGTACAACTCTGTACCTGAGCAGTAAGGACCAGGTTAGCAGCAGGGGGATCACTGGTTCATTAAAACACCTTTTGCATATGTCTTTTGGCTTGTGGGGATTAGGGAGATCTGTGGGCTCCTGACAATCCCTTTTTGGAGCACAATTCATCTTTTTTTGAAGGACACATCACAGACTGGGTTGAAATAAGCCAAGACTAGTATTTCCTTTTCTGAACTACCACAAACGTGGAAAGATTGAATCTGCACAACTTTGGCTTATATAGGCACTCATCCAGGCCTCCTTTCCATTGAAACTGAAAGGTCCCACAGTCCAAGTAAAGCAAGTCACTTGGCCTTGCTCTCCATGGGCCTCCAGTTTGTCTCATTTTTTGGCTACTTACCCCATAGAGTTTCCATATCTCATTTGGTCACTGTCATGATTTCACCCCAGACAGCAGTCAACCCCACACAGGCATTCTCTCATTCTCCCACCAGTACGCTGTCCTAGGGTGACTTTTTGATGCTTGTATCCCCAATAATCTGTTTGTGCTGTATGTTTAGTTCTGTGCCTTTAAGACTGGTTCTGAGAATGAAGCAGGGAAAGAAGAAGTGCACAGTTTGTTTTGAGAAAACAGTGTTCACTCCTCCGCATTCCTTCTTGGGACAGTGTTGTTTGTCTGAGGCACGGACAGAAGCAGGACAGAAATCTTTTTTGCTTTTAGTTAGTTTAGCTAGCTGAGGCAGAGAAACCAGGGTATCCACATGGTGACATTACTCACCTCTTGCCTCTGAGAGACTGGCCTCAGCTAATAGGATCTACTCTGGATGGACAGTACGGGGAAGGACTGTCTCAACTTGAGACCAGCAATCCATGAAAGACCCAAACAGTTTCCTAGGGAGACTTGTCCCTCTAACATCTTGACCTTTGATTGTGCCAGGTACCTCAGGACCTGAGAAACATTTCCTGAAACAAATCCACACTACTTTGGTGGATTGCAACGTGTTTTCTTGTTTTGAATACTTTGAATAGAAAAAAAACAAAAAAAAAGCATTCAATTATTAAAAATTAATAGCCTATCGTTCCTGGTGCTCCTGAAGGATAACATGAACCAATAAGTATCAGAGGGAGCCAGCTGTGTATGTGCAAGCCACCCTCCATATTTACACTTCTACAAAGAAATTCTCAGATAATCGTATTTCAAAAATATTAATAAAAATATTGTTAAAGTTCTTCCTTTGTCATTGGCAAAGACAGTGCAGATGAGGCATTTACACAGAGAGTAGGTAGGTGACCTTAGAAAAGCCTACATGGGGATACAGAAAATATGCTTGAACTACACTAGCTTTGGGATTGCTTGAGAAAAATCCAGCTGGCATTTAAATTATGGAAACTTGCATTTTTAGATGGTAACAGACCATCACTTCTGGTCTCTAAAAATGGCTTCATTAAAAAAAGTGTACTTTGACTGGCTGACTTACAGATCAGAAGATCCAGTAGACAAGAAGACTCTGTTTTATACTGGAAACAATATTTGTATTGTCAACCAAATTCCTCCTTATCTGCAACAAACTTAAATTCACTACAGGTCAAAATTTGATTTCCACACTCTAAATTCCAGTTTTTTCTCCTAGCCCCCTATTTCTGAACCATGCAGAACAACCCCATAGAGAAATGATTCCATATATGTGTTTAAAAAATGTTATAACACCAGACTAATGTCTTGGAAGGCTAGCAGAGTGCACGGCATAACCACTGTTACACAGCTGCCCCTTGGTGCTGCGGAGCACACTCCGTATCCTTCCCAGCACCTGCAGTACAAACAGTCACGCTTACAGCACTGCTCACAGCCCTTCCACGCCCTTATCTGATGTGTTTCCTCTGCACAGGGTTGTGGCACTCATTCGGCTACAAGGGGCACTTGTGGAGAGATCATCGTGCTATAATGAGCATCTGGACAGGCGTGGGGAGAAGGATGCATTCTTGCTGCATGCAGGCAGCCATGGGGAAGGTTACACTCCAAGTTCTTGGCACTGTGCTGATACTCTTGATAGCAATTTCAATGGAAACACTGCTATTAGCAAAATATTTTCCCCACCCGTCTTTATTGCTTACAACTCAGAGAACTGGCAGTGAAGCAGGGGAATTCCACTCCTCACATATTTTAAATGGTTAGAGAGATGATGTTTTCAAATGATCTTTTTGTAACACATTTTGGGAGGTTTGCCTTATGCTGCACTGCAGAGTTTGCATTTTTTTAAAAGATTGTATCCATGTACTCTGAATTGATAAGGAAATGTCTTCCTAGTGCAGTAGCTTTAAAAGACTTGCTTGTTTACAACTCTGTGTACCGCTATCAGTCAATATTTTCCTCCAGTAGTAAGAAGTGCAAATATGATTTAGTATTAAGTAAAAGGCAGTGCAGTGAGAACCCTGAAATGAGAATAGTTCATGTGATGGACAGCTGCAGGTCTGCGTAGTAGAAAATATCATTCAAAATCAGGGACATCTGTAGCCCAAGCCACCTTGCCAGCTCTAAGGTAGAAAAATATTTCTTGCATCTTGCTGCAAAAAGGACTCAAAAAAAATTAATGAACCTAGTCCAATATGCATGAAAAAATTTATCTCAAACAAAAGGAATAACTCATTTTCCTAAACTGTAGATAACTATGCTTTTAAAAAAATATGGAACTCTCAGTTTTAAAAGCCTCTTTAAGATTCCCTTGTTGGCTGAGTTGATGAAATAGATAAAAGCTGGGAGTGAATGTAGCAATGTTGCCTGTCCTTTTCTGATGCAGCGTCTCTGGCATTTCCCAGTTTTAGTGGTCTTTAGCAACATTTCCAAGATGGAATTGTGGGGAAGATGCCCTGCTACTGTTACTCACAGTCTTCATCTAATCCAACAGAGAGGCCGTGCATCCAAAACAGCACACGATTCTTCCTGTAGAGGCTGTGCCATAATTGTCACATTGCACCCACAATCAGCATTAAAATTTCCTGTCAGATCTGCCATGATCTAAATGAATAGCCAAATTGTTTCTCTGATTAACTTGCTCAGTGAATTTCCAGTAAGCACACAGCCCCGGCAGATGTTTGCAGCCTGATGCAGTATCAGCATGGGCTATAACTAAGTGACTGGTAAATATACAATGTCCCTTTACAAAAAAAATAAAAACAGAAGCAAAGAAATCAGTGGTGTTTTAGAAGCTCATTAGCAACTCACCTGAATGCATTTGTTTTTAAATTCTTCTGCAACCCCCTGTGGAAAACAAAATATAAAAGTCCAATCTGGTACTGAAAGTATTTGAAATGGCACACAATGTTGGATGGCAGTGGTTTAACAGGGCAACTTAACAACTCTGCCCACAAAACTGAAATTAAAGGTAGCTCATCACCAGCAGAACTCATTATACTGAAATTTCACCAGAAGTATGAATAGAGATATGATATTTTATTTGATTTTTCTCATAAAAGAATGGAGCAGATTGGATTTTTTAAATTAACTTTACACTGAGATTTAACTATTTTTATAGCATAGTGTAAGCCAGGAGAAAAAAGTCCCACACTGCTATACACAGCCCAAAGATGGGGTGAAAATGCTCTGATCTAGATAACAAACACTGCAGAAAGAGTATTTATAATTACATTTCAAAAGACAGTATTTTCTCAGCTCCCCAACTTCATTTTACAGTCTTGCCAATCTAGGATACTGACAACTGATCCTGATCCTGGTAATCTCACAGCATAAAGGAAAGGAGGGAATCTCTGATATTTTGTTCCACTCTGATGACTGCAGTCTTGCAAGAATCCGTAATGGTTTTATTCCTCAAGAATCACATTACCACACTTAAAGCTGCTTGTGAGAGCATTCTGTCTCTCCATTAGCCATCCAGGCTAAATAACTGTATATATGTATGTGTCCAGGCATGTATGTATGACTGTATGTATGTTCATATAAAACCACTGCAGAAACATATGTCAGAATTAGAAGTAGCCTATCATTTGCAATATTGCCAAATTTTGTAATATTGTCAAAATCACAACCATTCATACAGAAGTTTTTCAAACTAAGCTTGTTTATCTGAAGATCCTTTATTTGCAAAAAGCACTGTGGTCTTTGCTACAGGGATTTTTCTTCACTGTTTTGGGAATAATGAAATATGGTGAATAAACAAATGAAAAACAAACCCTTCAAAATAATCAAAGTGCTGACCTGCTTAACACAACACAGGGAAGTTTGAATGCAGTCTCAGGATACCAAACTTCTATTGTTTTTTGCCAGGGAATACAGCAGAGATGTCAGAGTACTTTGAGGAAAAATAAACTTCAGTTCTGGTCAGTGCATACTATGGGGGCCAGAGCAAGAATCAAAGGTCACTGAGTCTGCCGTCACTTGTGCAGGATCCACCACACACCCTCCCTGAAAGGCAGCGCTCAGAGCAAACTGAGGGATTTCCAGGTTTCTGCAAAAGGCAGCACAAGCTTGAGGGCAAGAGCAGAAATCTCATTCCCTTCAGCTTGATGCCCTAGGCAGCTACCTACTTCACTTATGATCAGACCAGTCATTCAGTAGAATAGGAGGAAGGAGATGAATATCCTGACAAATCCACTAGATCCGAGGTGCTCAGCTATTGACAGTGCTGTATTGTGCTAGAAAGATTAAAATAAATACAAGGTCATGCTAAACTGATGGGTTTTGTTCTTGTTGGGTACAGCTACTGAGTAACAGAGACATTCAGGCCATAAGATTGCAAGGTAATACTCCCAATTCTACAAAAAGCATACGAAAGAAATACAGGACACATGCAGCCCAAAAACTCAGCGATTCCTTGGAATACTTCACAGACTTTTTAAAATTTGATTTTTGATTGGAGAGAAATGAGATGAAAATGTAGATTTCAGAAGGCAACTTGTGTTCTAGGAGGCTCTCACCTCTCTTAGGAGAAGGAGGAGAATCTGTTTGTTTAACAAACAGATTTTGCAGTAATGATGTTTGTGCTACCACTTGCTTACAGAGGCAGAGAAAGTGAGGCAGAGAGAAAGAAGGTCCTGATTTTCTGCCAGTTGCAAAGCAGCGAAGCAACTCCATTGATGAAATCATCATCTCTAGCCTCTGCCTGCTGGGCACAGTCTGCAGGGACTGAGCATGTAAGGTGGAGCCTTTCATGTGGAAACTGAGGTGCCTGATGCCATATGACCCAGGAGACAACCAAAAGCTGCCTCAAAGTCTCATGTGTAATTGTAAATGAGACCAAGTCTAGTTTGTTTCTTAGAAAATAAGTACATTTGCTCCTGTTCTGGAGAGCAAGTTTTGTTTAAAAAAAATTAACAAAAAACTTTTTTTTTGGTAAAAAAAAAATTGTTTGAAGCTGAACTGGTCTTTCATTTGCAATAAGGGTAATTGAGTAGAAGAAACAAAGACATTGATTTATTCTAATACCTCCTGCTGTTTTTTTTTATTTGACTAGTCAGTTGTCTAAGTGTTAATGACATAGAAAGTTCATGATTAATGCCAAGTTTTTTTTTAATATTGTTGACAAGCTGAAGGGTAACATGTTGTGTGGACTGTGGGTCAGACTTAGAGAAATCTCAACTCCAGGTTTCCAATGCATATAATCATTCCAATGATTAGAGCTATCAAGTTTGTAATCTGTTTGCCATTCAAGAGCACAAAAATAACATACATGATTTATCAAAGAAACTATAAAAGGAATCAGTTTGGTTCTTGAATAAGCATGATGAAGTAATGGAAATTATTCACCAAGAACAAACATTGGACACTATTTTTGGCAGAGATAAAAAAAAGGAGACACTTCTTTCAGCATTGAGGGGCAGGAGGTACAGGGTCATGCATGCAATGGCAGAAGAGGTTGTGTATTTTAAATATGGCATACAAACAGCTCTGCTTGTAATTAGGACTATGCCAGCTTTTTACCTTCAGTTACAACTTCCACAAATTATTCCTTCTTTCTCAATTGGAATTTGCCAGCAGTTCTAATAAGATAACCAGATAATGCAAATCATACACTACCTTGAGTGCAAAACCATTTAAATATTTTTCCTTCCCTCTTCTTGCCCCAAGGGAACAATTTATTTAAACTAAACTGTTGTTCCACAACACTGAATGAAATTCAGGAGAGGACATGAAACCAACATACTTATCAACTCTGTGCGAAAAAAAATAGCTTAATTTTTTTGAGGAGACCTATTTGTAAATAGCTTCCTGTACATCTTTTAGAAGAGTTGCAAGTTATTTTGCCCATTAACTCACTGAGTTGTAAAATTTGAAACACAAATATGAGACTGGCACCTACAATTCATACAGCAGCTTGTCCAAACCCACCTTTTCATCAGAAGGTTTTTCCAGAGCCTGAACTGTGATCTGAGGCAAAATCAATCTGTCACAGATTATCCCTTGTGAAATACACTCTAAAGAATAGAAACAAACAATGATTGTCTCTTACCCCACATTGATGAGAGGAAGAATCATCTTCCTTGGGGGTTGAGACAAGAGGACAGAGAATGGTGTAACCCGAATATTGAGGCAGTCCCAGCAGAATGTTTAAAATAAGATACTGGATAAATATGAGTAAGTCAGCACAATATACTGCTATTTGGTGAATAAAAACACTGAGGGAATTCAGTGCACGATTATGAAGTTGTAGATGCGGGAACAGAGGACAATTCTGTAGGTTATAATAGAGTAGGAAATAACATTTAAAAAGAAAGGTGGAATGATTCACACCAGGTGAGCATGACAAGATTGCAGTTTGTCAGAGCCACATCACTCAAAAGGAAGGCTGGTCATGCGAAACACCTTTCCATGGTGTGTTTGTGCATATTACATCACCCATCCCCTCTCAGCAGATAAATGCATTTTATGTTGCATTGGCACAGCTTTCACTCTTCCTGTTTTGAAAATTCAGGCTGTCCCAACACCATAGACCACCTCCATTTTCTCCAGGAAAAGACTAAATTAAAGAAATGTAGAAGTTATTAAAGGAGTTTTGTGACTTTAACGTCGGAGACCTCCAGTTTAGAAACACAGCTTTGTCTATCCCACTTGGAAGCAAAAACACTTTTTAAGGCTATTTGAACAGAGTGCCTATGGCTACCTTTATTGGGAAGGCCCATCATCTAATACATAAATGATCACAGGGTCATTATATGTTTGACTTTAAAAAAAATATTAAGGATTCCCTATCTTCTTGATACTTTCATAGTCTTAGGAAAAATCCTGTTTAGAGGAAAGAAAAAGAGGTTTTCTTTCCTTCTTTTTAGAACATACTTTGTAGCTGTTTGAAGCTCTTCAGGTATTTGATATGTTAGCAGTTCTAACAGAACTAGTTCCTAGAGTCGCTCTACAAAAAATAAGAAAAAAAAACCAAGGAGGTAAATCCTATCACTTAAATATTTTTCCAAAAATATGAGAGGCAGAAGTAAATAGATATATCTTTTACAGTGTTTAAGAAAGAGAGTAATGAGTTCCTTCCACTAGCAATATCTTACCAAAAGATATCCTTCTTTCTCCAGAAAAGAAAATCCATCCAATTAGTCCATCAACACTTGTATAATACTGTTTTCCTATTGTTGTAGAAGAGCTGGGCAAATAATGAACTGCTAGAATATCATTGCAGTTATCTGTCCAATAAGACAGTTGATCTGTAGTGCTCATGCACTAAAATCAAAGTTTTGCAATTGAAAAATGTAGTAGAAGCTCTCTCAACCATGAAAAATAATGGTGGCATTATGCCTGTTAGTAGTTGGAGCATTGCAACATAAAAATGAAAAACCTTTGAAAAATCCATGTTTACAACACAAGCAGGCCGAAAATATTATTTTGTTGTCCCCAAAACAACCTAAATAACAAGGTTATGGCTGGTTTTGGCAGTTTGCTTTATTACACAGTGATTATGACCAAAAAGTCCTCAAGGCTTTGGATTTTTTTTGCACACTTATATTTTCTAGACTCCTGTGTCTCTCTGCTTAGTGTCATGACCCAGAAATATCCTCTAACTGGAAGAGGCATTGTGAGATCTCTGCCATCTGTCATAGTTCATTTGGTGCGCACAAGACCAGATTGGATTTGCACTAGACCAGACTGGATTTGGCCTGAACCTGGGTGAACCTGTTAAAAATCCACTGTCACCAGCAGTCCTACCAAAAAACTTCCAGCTGCTTCTGTGTGACCATTCTGCCCTTGCTCTGGTGCCACGTCAGTGGCTCAAGGCTGCCCCACTGGAGTCACTGAGCTCCAGCTACGTCCTAAGAGCCATCCCCTGGAGCTTGTACACTGCCAACATCTAGTCTGGTTATCTATCCAGCTCAGATGCTCTGAATATATACCCTTCCACATCTGGGTGCTGGGAGGTGGTCTTCCTAAAGGGCTGCAGCCACTGGAATGGAGTAAATGCACTAATCACTGCAGGACTGCTTATGTGAGTCTTCTTCCACCAGCAGCAGGACAGGCACAGAGAGAGCTCTCTCCCACCGAGGAATCCCACTGAACCCAGACAAAATGAGAGTGTGAAAAGCTTCTGGCAGGAGGGAGACAGCTTTCAAACGTCTTTTGTGAAGCCATCTGCTCTTCGCTGATATCTATCAGGGCATTTAGATACCCAAAATGAAAGGCATCCTTGCAAATAAATCAACAGGGTTCATATTACTGTACAATAGTGATGTAATCAAGCATGTCCTGAGTATTTTTATATCTTACGTATATTCACACAGAAAAACAAAATTATAAACTCTCTCAAAAATCCCCAAACTGTCTGGTAGCTCTTCCTTGATAAGTTAATCCTCTGCAGCCATGCATGATAAAATGGACTCAGAATGCTTTCAAGCACATTCATGCTTTTATCTTCAAAGGCAAGATGCATTTATTCAAATGTTTTTTGTTCTTGTTATTTACCTCATGTTTTCAAAGTCTTTAGGTTTCATGTTTTCAAACCAAGATATTTAAGTTTATTTAAAAACATTTAAAGCGGGCATGTTCATGCAATCTCATGATCCCAGTAAACTGGCTTCAAATAAAAGTATCAAATGTCACAAAATTGAGATGAAATCATCTTGCTTAACATTAAAGCTATAAAATCTTGGCATGTTTTCTAGTGGAATCATTGGAATTGGTTTTGATGAGCTCAGAACATACAGAAAAACTCAGAATTTAATTTTTTTTGCGGCAAAAGTATCAGCAAGGGAGGCCCTAAGGAGGTCGCTTCTATTGCAAGGTGTACTCTTGGGTCAGAGGAGAGATAAAAACACTGAACTCTGCAGCCCACATGAATCTGTTCTCTTTTCTGCCTGCAGCCTGGCAGCCTCCGAGCAGCCACCTTCAGCTTGGTCCTTTGGCCTGTTGCACCCCCAGCTTCATCTGTCTCTGGTTCTCCCAGATTCTACAAGAATCCTGGATTCACCTTGCCAGTCCAAAGCCTCATCCTGAAAGGGTGGCGATAGTGGACTAATAAGCAGTTTTGGACTTCTGACTGGGTTTGGGCATATGCTTAATGGACAGTCTAAAATTAAAGCCAGGAAAGTGTTTTGAGAATATTTAGATAATTTCTATTTTTGTTTTAAGATGATTTTTCACAAATTGATAGATGAATTATGAAATTAAGGTACTTGTCTGAATATAAGATAATTGTCCTTTAAAACACTTTAGGAACAAAGGCATTCATTAATTCTACATAAAAAATACCTTTTTTTATTATTTGTAAGGAACTTTGATGTTCCTTAGCTGCCAGTCTTGTAAGTGTGAATACACTTCAAAGCCTCAGGATTAAGGCCCTGTTTGTATGGAGGGAAGCAATAAACCAAAGGGCAGAAGTCTTACAATCAGAGAATATGCACATCCCCTTGGAATGTACTATTGTCCAAGAAATTTTCTAAGACACTAAAAGGAGCTTTGTTTGCATTTAGATTTCTTCCTTTTCTTAAGCTGCTTGTTTAGAAATGGGTCACTTAGCATAGCAGATGTTTCCTCGACTCAACATATTTGTGTCACAGACGAAGAAAACTTTTCAACCCACTCCCTTGTTTTAGTAATTATAATTTAATAATCCATTTTATTATTTTTAGAGCAGACAGAACAATTAGGTCAATATTCCTGTTGCTCAACTGTAATACCCACACNCAATTTTTTACTGATAAACTGCTGTGGGGAATTTCAGTTTTTTCCCTAATAAAAAAAATATAAACTCCCCATGAATGTGCAGTTTCAAACCACCAGAAATTATTCAGGAAACATCACTTAGCTGATTTATGCACCAGAATGTAAATGAGGCCTCCTTTTTTTTTCCCTGCTACCAGTAAAGCTGAGGCATTCACCGCTTTCATTTCACTAAGTTCCCTTTTTTCTGGTTGCCATAGAAACCAGGGTGCCAGTCAGGCTGCCGAAGAGGCTGCCATTGCAGGTGCTTTGCAGATACTGTATTAATAAATGCAGAAATAAATAAATAAGACCCCCATTTTCCTCAGGAAGGCAGCAGCAAAAAGCACATCACTTTGCATTTGTGTTGTTGGCATTTGTAATTTGTCTACTGAAACTTCATAGAAAACACTGCCTTAGAAAATTAGCATGAATGTATTTTTTGTACCTGGCAAGCCCGTTGTGTATATTTACAGCCTTCTCCATAGCAATCAACTAAAATATTGAAACAACATAAACCAGTTGAGTAGAAGAGAATGAATCCTAAAAAGAGAGAATAAGAGAGTGTGTGCACAAGCATGAATCTACTGATTTATTCATGCGCGTGTTCGGGTAATGTGCCTGGGATTAATAACAACTTCAGGTCCTATTTGTACAATGATTCTGTTGTTCTGAAGAATTTAAATTAATATAACCTTGATCTAAGAAATTAGAATCAACAAACCAAATAATAATTTTAAAAAAACAAGACCCAGCCTCATTTTTAGCATGAGGAAAATGAGCTCAGGGAATCACTTGATGCCACTGGTAATCCCCTTTAACCTCAGAATACTTTTGACTACGTTCAATTAAATCCACCTTGAGTCTTGTGTGCAGTTTTGGGCACCAAAATACAAAAAAGACATTAAGCTATTGGAGAGCATCCAAAGGAGGGCCACGAGGGTGGTGAAGGGTCTGGAGGGGAAGCCATAAGAGGAGTGTCTGAGGTCACTTGGTCTGTTCATCCTGGAGGAGCGGAGACTGTGGGGAGACCTCATTACAGACTGCAACTTCCTCGTGAGGGGAAGAGGAGGGGCAGGCACTGATCTCTTTTCTGCGGTCACCAGTGACAGGGCCTGAGGAAATGGCCTGAAGTTGTGTCAGGGGTGGGTTAGGTTGGCTATTAGGAAAAGGTTCTTCACCCAGAGGGTGCTTGAGCGCAGGAACAGCCACCCCAGGGATGTGGTCACCAAGTCTGGCAGAGTTTAAGAACCGTTTGGACAATGCCCTCAGGCACACACTGAGATTCTTGGGCTGGTGCTGGGCAGTGCCAGGAGTTGGAGTCAATGGTCCTGATGGGTCCCTTCAACTTCAGCATACTCCATGATTCCATGATTCTGTGACTCTAAAATGGATAGAAATAGCACAAGCAAGTATTCATGTAAAATAATTTGCAAACATTAGCAACTGGAAGAGAGATCAGCACCTCTGAAAAGGAAAGGTAAAGATGCCTCTGTTAACTATTGCATTTGACACTTTTCATTAAGACAAAAATCAAGCACATAAGTGTCGCTTAATCCTTTCCATAAAAANTCCAAAAAAAAAAAAAAAAGCACACTTTAGTAGATGTAGGAGGTGGAGGGACTGTATAGCTTACCATTGGACCTATGTAATATCTTAACTCTTTCCTGTATAGGGAAAGCTCTACATTTATTGACGACTTTGGTGTTCGTAACATTTTAATAAAATTTAGACTTCTTTTTCTGTCATGGTCCTGATTCCCCTCATATTTCTCAACAAAATTAATGTTAGTGTTAGCCTTCCAAGGAATGAATCATCTGTCAGAGTTCTCCAGATAGACTATTTATCCAACACATAGATTAAAATCAACAGATTTAAGATGTAAAAAGAAAACACCAAAACATTAATCACCCACATTGCAGACCAGTAGAAATCTGAGGCGTTGCAAATACTTACATTCAAATGAAGATATTCTTGGGTTTCTCCAGTTCTTGTCTGGTGCCAACAACCTAGTTATTGTACAAACCACCATGGGAAGAGTTTCTTTTTACTGTGGTTATTTCTTACGTGACCTGAACTTGGTGTGGTGATAAGCGGCACGAATCCTAGAAGAAGGCAGGCAACAAGCAGTATTCCCAAGGGTATATTCAGTCCAGTCCTGTTAAACCTTTTCATTAATGTGGACTGGATCTGGGCTATGGAGTTTGGTGGACACTCTGAAAGTTTGCTGATGATACACAAGTGGAAGAAGTGACCAGCACCAGAGAGATGCTGCTATTCAGACCCCAACAGGCTGGGAAAGTGGCCTAACAGGAATTCCTTGAAGTTCAACATGGAGAACTGAAAAGTACTGAACCTGGAAAGGAAAAACTCCATGCACCAGTGTATCCTAGGGGCCACCCAATTTTCTGCAGAAAAGGGCCTTGGTGTCCTGGTGAACACCAAATTAAAATAAGCCACAAACATGCCCTTGTCATAAAGAAGGCCACAACAATGGTATCCTGGGCTGCATTAGGCAAAGTTTTGCCAGCAGAATGGGAGAGGTGGTCCTTCCTCTCTCCTAAGTAGTGGAGAGGCCAGCTCTGGGCTCCTCAGTGTGCACCAGAGAGAATCCTTTACAACAGTTCCCTAGGATAATGAAGGGACTGGAACATCTCTCCTGGGAGGAAAGGGTGAGAGAGAAGGGATGGTCCATCCTGGAGGAGGAGACTCAGGAAGGATCATATCAGGTGAATAAATACCTGAAAAGGTGGTGCATAGAGCACCCAGCCAGGCTCTTTTCAGAGTGCCCAGTGACAGGACCAGAGGCAGTGAGCACAAACTGAAACACAGGAGGTTCACTCTGAATGTCAGAAAGAACCTTTTTGGTGTGAGGATGACTGAGCCCTGGCATAGCTTGCCTCAACAGGTGGTGCATTGTTGAATGTGTTGCACAGTCTACATTGTTGAAGACCTTAAAAATCCATCTGAACACAGACCTGCTGTCACTAGGCATCCTTGCTTGAAGAGGTGGGTTGGATCAGATGGTGCTTTCCACCACCAACAATTCTGTAATTTTGGGACATTGAATCGTCACCTCTACCTGAAGAATTTACCAGTTCAGGCTCCAATCCAGAAAAGTGAAATAGCCATTGCCATTGTAATCAGTGGCGCCCAGCATCTCCTTTAAAATCAGGCATATGAGATGAAATACTGATTGAAAAAAGTCTCTCAAGTTTTCATTGCTAGGATATGGAACATCTTTGTCATCTTCTATCATTCAATATGTCATCAAGTTTATGAAATTGCATCCAATCATTTTTCTGACTATTAAATCAGTAAAATTACTGGTTTATGCCTCAATCACTTCTTATCCATTATTATTCCAGAAATACTCCCAGATTTTAGTGCACATTCTAGAAGGGAGGAAAGAAATCTTCTCTACTACACCGATGTGAAATGGTTTAAAATCCTACAGCCAAGTCATAGCTGGAAAGTACCACCATGTCTCCGTCATGATCTCAGCTTTTTGCTCAGAAAATGAATGGAAATTACAGCAGAAGTTTGACTGAAAAAGACAACTTCTCTTCCACTTTCATCACCTTCCAGCCTGTTCCAGTTCAAGCACCTGAGACCGCATTGAAAAAACATTAGCAGGGAGGTAATCAGAGAAAGGTTTGCTGCAAACATCCTTGTTCTTGAAATCAATTCATGTTTAACGATAGCATATGCATTATATTTTCTTGTCCTGAAGGCTGGGGGGTGGGGAGGAGGGGGAAAAAACCCAAAAAAAGATAACAAGCAAAGAAACATACTTATCTGCATTTCCCCTGGGGCAAAAAGCTGAATTTTGTGGTGACTAAGAGTGAATTGCAAAGATACATTGGTGAAGGAAGAAGGAAGGAACAGAGAAACAACATGAGTTTTGGAGATGGTATGTTAGAGAAAGTGAAGAAAGACTGAGATGGAAGGAAAGCTTGAGGAGTTGTGTTTCATGAAGGGTGTCAGCTGAGATTGGGACATTGCAGGGAATTATAGGTGTCTATGTAGTCCTGTTATATAGGGCTCTATGCAGGGTCAGGCAGCCTCTTCATCTCTTACTCTCTCTTTCACTATTCCTGAAATCCCCCAAAGGTGTCCTCTCCTGAATTACAGAATCATAATAATCTTCCCCTCACCATCCTTCCTTTTGTAGTCAGCTTATTTCTCCACAAGTCTGCTTCCAGGAACAACAGCTTACTTGGATTATACGTTCCTCATTTTTTACATTTTCTCCCTAAGTAATTTATTAATGACTGCTAACATAGCCTAATGAGCTTGATGAACTTCAGCTGTGACCCAGCATGGCTTTTTCTCATGCAAATAATATATTCACCAAAAAACAAAGTTTAAAGAGAATTACTGGTTTTAGCATGGGCTTTTTTTATGAACTTATCAACAGAAATTGAATTTCAGAGTGCTAATATAACCTGCTTAGCAAAAATAGACCATATAGAAAAGCAGTGGAAGCTATGGAGATTTTTTCATCTATAAATTAACTGCACTCTGTAAGCTGTATCTACCCATGGATTGTCTGTTTTCTTACTCCAGACGTGATGTGCTGTTCACTTCATTTAAAGACATCCACAGATGAATGTCACATTCCTACAGAACTAGCTGAGAAATGGAATTAACTATCCATAGATCATAGTCTTCTGTAACTCCCACCAAGAGAGAACAGATTTGACACCACTAGTTGTAAAATATATTTTAAAACAGGCTCGCATAAACAAATCTCCAGAAGCAATATTTACATTCTAATGACTAAAAGAAAATAATTCTGTAAAATTGATCAAATTACAGAAATCAAAACCTTGACCTTGTTATTACTTCTACATTTTTTTTTAAAGCTCTGATTTGGAGCTACCAGTGGAGGGTTTCTGGAAAAAGCAAACAAACTGTTGCTTCTGTTTTCATTATTTCCGTCTCATTTCAGTCTGTAACATCTTTTGATGCCAAGATCATTCCAGAGTATAGTTTGTACAAAAAACCCCTCCTTTCTGTTAGATAAATGTGCCGTTATATTTTCAAGTAGGCCAGAACTTATAAAAATTTTACATATAAATGGAAAAATGATTATATAGGTAAGAGAAATCTAAGCCACATCCTTTTGTACTCTAACCATCTACCCCTTGACAGACAAGATTTATCAGAGAAATATTTTAACTCTGAGTGTGTCTGAAGTTTTAAAATTGGATGTTGGTTTTCTCCTTTAGTGACCATATATATAAACAGAATGTAGGAATTTCTTGGTTTAGGTTTCTCTTTCTTAGCAACAAAGAGAGAAACTTTTACTGTGTACCTCCATTTAGGCAAGATGGATTATAAGAATGTCACCCTTACAAAAAACAGTGAGCCCCAGCGACATCTAATAAAACTGGAGACAGCTCTGAAAATTTCTGAAACACATTCCCTTCATGATCTACCACCTCCTTTTAAAAAGTAAGAAAAACTTGAACATTTGGAGATAGGTAACAGAAACTTTGATTTAATTTAGATTTGGATTCTGTTTGAGTCCATCTGTATTTAATGTAAATGTTAAAAAGTACAGAAAAAATATGAATTGGATCTGGCAACATTCATCTGGGCAATGCTCCCCTGAAATCAGTGTAAATATGTCTCAATTAAGTTTCCAGGCTGGAACTTGCTTGGAATTAGAAATCATAAACATCTGCTCTATATTCTGTAATATTTGTTCATAAAATTTTCTCAAGAGACAATCTTAAATATGTAGTTCATGTCTTAATGAGAAGAGAGGAAAACTTGGTTTTGATTTGTTTTTATGATGGCAAGAATACTGATGTCATAGAGTAAAATGGAAAAAATATAGCAAAGTATTGTGTAATTTAACCTCTTGCTGAGATGGAGCAGAAGATGCCAGAAGCCCTTGGTGGTAGTTACCACACTGTTTTATTCTCTTTACTTGTTTTCTAAGCCCGGTAGAACGCTGGAAAACAGATGGAAGGGGACAAACCATGGAGTCCTGCGAATTTCCAGGAAACCTTGATTATTTAATTTATGCTAGTCATTTCACCAGTAGCCAATTGCTACTGAAGACCAAAATAATACAGAAGAATCTTCTGAGTAGACAAGTGCAGAGCAGATGCTCAAAGGGAGGCAACAGCTTTTCAAAACTGGAGGTGGTTGTGGAGAAGTGAGAGTAGCAGCCACTGTGGGACTGAAGACTGCCCAGCTTCGCTGCGACAAGCCTAGAAGCTGTAAGAATTAGCTACAGCAAAGACTCCACTATTTTGGAAACTTAAACTGGAGATTTTTCAAGTGGAAAACACTGGGATATCCACTAGGAAAATGTCTACTCTCTAAGTGAGACCAGTTAAGGAAGAAAGAGAGCTCTGCCTACCCTCTGGGCCTGCACTAGAGCTCAGCAAAGTGTACTGTGGTTTGATTTCTCTTCAGAACTAATATTTTGAAACTGTTGGCCTTGACTTATTCTTTGTCTGTGCCTTTTAGTGGGCATTCCCAAAAGCAACCTCAGGGCTAGTGGAGTAATTCCTGCAGTCCTTGGAAAGAAAGAGGATTCTCCAGAGAAAGCACCGGATTCTACTACACTCATTCTGAATCACCCTCTGGAGAAGTCTGATTTTCCCCATGGGCTATCAGGAGACGTCAGGGACATTTATCTCATTAGCTGTCTACAGTGGCCTTTCTGAGTGTTTCCCTTGTGTGTTTCCACAAGTGCCTCCTGCTTTTGTAAGTTAACCAGAAACCGTGGGATAAATTCACTCCTGCCCTAAGCTGACTGACGCCAGCAGGGTTTTCTTCCAGAGAGAAACTCAATCCCAACACTTTTATTTAGTCTAAATCCGTATTAAGTTTTACTTGTTTGTTTTCGTTGCCATGCTTTTAATTAGCTGTGTTCTTAGAAAACAGTGTTTTCCTCCAGTGTTTTCCTTTCCAAAAGAGAGAGGGGGTATGCCTTTCCCAGAAATATCCAAGTGACTTAGGAGTGGAAGTCTTATTGAAAGTCAGGTTTCTGAAATAGAAAATAATCCCTCTACATTCAAAAGGGAGAATTATGTCAGTCACCACATCACTGAACCTATCCCTGGGCAAATAATATATTCAGGACCAATTGAGTCTGATATTTTAATTATAGATCATATCAATTTATTAAAGCTTAATTCTACTTTCCTTGAAGAGGCAGGGGGAAGTGGCACCACGACAAAACTGTAATACAGTAATCCCATTTGCTGTGCCTGCCACCTACTTTTACAAGCAACCACATAATATATTTTTGGCAACCATTTCCCTTACACTTGATGCATTTAATATAAATGGTAAATGACTTCAGCATTTCCTGGAAACGCAGAACTGGTGAGCATGGATGTCTCCTCGGGTGCAGCAGATGGAACAGGACCATGAATGTCAGTGGGAGTGTCTGCACAGCTTTTTGTACACTTTGGCTTGCACCCATAACAAGAACATATGTTTGGAAAAACCTCTCCATGACTACCTGGGAATCACATGAAACACAACAGAAATGGAAAGCAAAACCAGTCTCTGAGTGCGTGTTTGGTATTAGGGTTGGGTGCCAGCCTTCTATGTTGTGGTGGCCTGGGAAGTGGGGAATTCACCTTGAAGAAAGTAGGATGCTGAATTTGACTGTGTACCCAGAAATGAAATCCTGAAAGTGCAATTGAAAGAGCACAGAATCTTTTGGATATTTTGAAAGGAAGTAACAGAGAAAAATGTATTTTTTTCTTTTCATGAACTCAAGTATGAATCTCTTTTGCAATCTCCATTGGGAAACAACCCTAACTTATTAAGTCTTTTACCTTGAGCATGTACAGAAGCAGCAGAGCTTTTCAGGTCCTGCTGCCTTGTCCCCAGAAATATACCTTTCTCTTAATAACAAGTGGACAGCCACAGACATACTGACCTTGACTTTTATTTATGTGCTGCGTATAGTGGGTTGACAACAGCTTTGTTTCATTTATTAGCACCATGGTCTGACCAACTGAGCTGATCTCAGGATCAGATGAAAACAAATAAAAAAAAACCCAGAAACTGTCTTGTAAATGTTTCAGGTACCACCAAATGATTGTCAGGCTCAGAAAGGCATGGAAGACAGGGAAAATCTGAATTGGCATAGCCACTTATTGCATATTATTTGATTTAGTGAATTGTAAATACTTCAGTGATTGATTTCACCTACAGTTAATGCCAAAGGCTTTCAGTTCTTATTTTAACATCTTAAAATTAAAAGATATATTAAGGATCTGGATTTCTTGTGACATTCCAGATGTAGCTGGCTCAAAGATGCCTTTACAGTGCTTTTCTTTTCAATATTCTGTGTGTGAAAAAATGAAAAGTAAAAACATTTCAGTAAAGTGAAATAAATAACTTTATTCCCTCAACATTGCATATGTAAAACACCTGTTCTTTAGTATGGCATTATTGCTGTTATTAGTCTCTTATTTACATTTGTTGATCAAAAAAACCTGACAAATGACAAATATATTACTTTTTACAAGTAACTCTCGAGTGCACAGTGAATACAGTTCAGAAAAGGTTTACTACAAAAGTTAATAAGTAATGTATGTAGGCATTAATTTCAGTTGCACTTGTAGAGTAATTGTCCATCTTGAGGAAAAATTATCTTATTTTTGGTGCCATAAAGCTAAAAAAAAGCACTATTGAAAATACATTTCCTTGCAAAAATAATTTCAATGTCTCTATATTTCAGTACTTATGAAACTAACTTTTTCATCCTGACAACTCTTCTGCAAAAGACTTCTAAGTTTCTACCCTACTTGCCATATGAAACCAAGGCATAGAGCTGCTGACAGGAATTGCATGTCTGTCCGTCAGTCTGTCCTGCTGATAACTTTTGAAATTTTTACAAAATCCCAGGACAGTCTCCAGAGAACAGACCTCTAGAGGTCATCTGATCCAAGCCCCCATGCTCAAGCAGGGCCACCCAGAGATGATCTCCCAGGACTATGTGCAGATGGCTTTTGAATATCTCTAAGGATGCAGACTCACTTCTCTGGGAAACCTGTGCCAGTGCTCTGTCACTTCAACAGTGAAAAAGCCATTCCTCATTTTCAGAGAAACTTCCTGCATTTTCAGTTTGTACCCATTTTAACTCCATCACGCATGTAGGTGGAGAAGTCTACAGGGCTCTTCAAGTACTGTGAAAGTTACTGGGCAGGAGACAGGACAGCTCAGGTGAGTGAGGGCTGCCACCACATGAACATAAGATAGCTGTTCATATAAGATGGCCAAGCAGGGTGTTCAAAGGTGGCTGCCCACACTCACTCTGGCTCCTGATGTTTAGAAGTACCGTCACAGGCGTCATGAAAAAGTGAGTTGATGCTATGAGGCACCGTCTTAGGGGCCCTAGGACTTTCACCTGTAAGGAAAATAATGTCTTCCAGTCCAAGTCTCTCAGAAAAAAATTGCTTTCTGTGCACAGCTAACTCTGCTCCTTGCTGTAGATGGCTATTGCAAATAAAATCTTTTTTCTTGGTGGACTTGGAGAACCCAGTCCTATAGGACAAAAGCTACCTTCACCTATCAGTGAACCCAATGTTACCAAAATCTATAGCTATGTATTAATGAATATAAATTCTGCTAGGACGAGGTTGATTTTTCAGCAAAAGCCAAGTTTGTAATATAAACATCTTTATTCTTCACCAGGGCGGAAGTTGTCTTGATTTCTTCATGTCTCAACAATTCACAAGGAAATAACCCCTTTTCCAAGAATTGCTATAAGTGTTACAGGGCCAGGATCCCTCAGGTAATCATGCAGCAGACAGCCTCCGAGGTCCTGAGAAAGCAAGCAGGCTCTGAGACTTGGGAATTTGTCTTGTTCTCAGTTTCGATTTGTGCTGGAGTTCACACAGAGGCAATTTTTACAGTTGAGCTGAAGGAAACTTTATTCCTGTTAGTTTTATTTCATTGCAGCCATCCTCCCTTGGAACTGGACAGTGATAACGGGCTAAGGTTGTTTATCTGAACCCTGACCATCCCATTTCAGGGCTTGTATAAACTGAGAAAGTTGTGTGAGCAGAGGTCCAATATCACTGATTACTACTTGGTAGAAATCAGATAGAAAGATGTTTGCAATAGCTAAGCAGAGAAGCGAGCAGGGTCCCAGACCACAAATCTGTCTCAAAAGTAAATAAATACCTGTACTTGTCAGCTGCTTTCCTTGCACCTTTCAATGTTACTGAAGTTTGGACAGTAATCTGTATTCTGTTCCATTTATTATTCAGGCTTCACACTGCAATGTTTCAACACTTTCCATATGCATAGAGAACAGCGTGATTATGAGATGTCAGATGCAGTTTTCATTTTCTATCATGCTCTCCCTGAATATTGGCAGTCAGGCTGCACAGGCAGGCTGAGACTGCCCCTTTGCTTATTTGACCAAAATAGTGCCTTGCTTTTTGCTTAGTGATTAGAGCACAAGGCAAGTTTGTGAGAGTCGCAAGTTTGTGCCATTGGCCCAATGAATAACTACTTATTCAGGAAAGAAATTTTGAGAAAACCACTGGAAATTGGTATTGAATAGTTTCACATGATCAAATGGGTAGCACAGTTATCTGTGCTGTGAAAAAAATTGAGAGATTTTGGACCTGTGTGTCTCCAATTCAGAGGAAACTCCTATTGCCATGTTACTGTCTGCTTGGGGCTGGCTTTTATTGTCTGTTATTTCTGGTTTTTAAAGCAGAAAATATCTTGAGTTTGTCACAGTGGAGAGTGGGAATATTTTTTTTGAAATCACAGATTATCAGATTCATGGCTCATGGAGACATGAAATTACTACCTGGGGCCATTAATTGGACAAACAGAATATCACTCTATTTCTTAAGCTCTTAATCATCCCATCCAGCTTTCTGTGGAGACAATTTGGTGCTAGTATACACTGATGGATTTTTCAGATGCTTCACTTGGAACATGTAACGTGAAAAAAAATTAAATCACCCATGATACTACTTTCCATGAAGGAAAGTTTACTGCTACATGCAGTGGAAAAGTCCAGAATTAAGAAAGATCCGAGAGTTCAACAAAAACTCTGCTCTTCTGTGACACAATCAGAATTAAAGAATCTATTAAGAAGTGTATGTCTTTAGTTATCCATTGTTTCATTCTGTCTTTGGACAACTAAGTGTCCAAGATCAGGCATCTGATGATCTCCCTGGGAGCCACTGAGGAACACAGGCCAGCACTGGGTTAGTCCTCTGCTAACTGCATCTCCACACCGATTTAGTGGAGACATCCAGTCTGTGATGAATACAGCCTAGGGAAATACAGGCCTAGACTTGTCTACTGACTCATTATTAATACATTGGAATAGTCTGGACCTGTGACCTCTTTACTGAATCTTCCCCCCCTCTCCCTCCCACAACTTTTTCCTGCCTTTGCACATGTTAGGAGGCCTTCTGGATTTTGCATGTTCACAAGCACAGCCACAGCATCTCTCTTCACACTCCTCTTGTTATCTGTGCCCCAGAGTCCCTTGCCCACAGAGACAGCACCCTTTGACAAGACAGAGCCTCCAGGCAAAACCAGCTTTGTGTACCCAGCATGCAAACACCATCTCCCAAAACGGATACGATGTGATTTCATCTGGTAGTCCCTACTGTGTGAGGCTCAATAACAAACCAAAAAATGCAAGACACAGCAGGTGAAGAAAATTTAAAAAAAAAAAGAGTACATGAAATTTTTTTCATTATTCTTTTTTTTCCCCCTGTTACTTACAGTCACTGAGCAAAAGACTAGCAGATTTAAGTTCCCTATAAAAATGAGTAACAAGACAGGATACATCTGAAGGAAAGGGACTTCCAGAAGCAGACCTAGGGGCTTTTTTTGTGTGAGGCCTGGAAGCAGCTAATCTCTGCTGAGTAAAGATAGCCATTCAGCTCAGATCAGTCGACTACATTGCCGGAGGAGGAAAACCAGGGAATCGTTTCATTGTCATTGCTGGGGAGCCACCAGATGCTTGGGATTCCATATATTTGGGGGATAAACCTTTCAAAAGCTCCATTGACACTGGGGTATGTCAATAATTCCGTGTATTAGTTGCATGCAAATACTACACAATAAGGTATGGAAAGCAAACTGTAATTGGGAATACCAGGGCGAAGGGGGCTCTATCTTCTGACTGAGCCCATTGTTGAACTCCAGGCTGAACCTCCGACCCTTTACTTTGGAGAGACACAATAGGCTTTGATATGAGATGGTGGGAAACGGGCTTGGAGGCTCATTTCACATTCAGCTGCAATTCATCAGCTTGGCTGGGACTTCTAGCAGCTTTAATGACCACTGCAATTGATGGTTAAATCAATTTGTGACGGTGACAGCATGGCTGGCCCCTAGACTGTAACAATTCAGGATTACAACAGGCAGAAAGGGCCCCGTTATTCAGACATGCGTGGTTTCTGCTCAGCTCAGAGTGGGAACAACAGCAGGACAAAGTCTCACAAAAACAAGGCCTGGAGAATGCACACATTCACTCCAGTTGACTACACACCGCCATGGCTTCTTTGTGGCATGATGAGGCGGGTTAAAAAAAAAAAAGTGTAAAAAAAAAAAAAGCATTGTTACAAATAAAAATATACAATAAGACAGAAAAATACCATGATATCTAACTATATCCTTAGGGAAAGTGGCAACCCAGAAAGAATTTCAGCTTTGTTCCTCCAGAGACGAAGTGGGTGGTCTGTCCCCCCTCCACCCTCGACCCCAAAACGTCTTGGCGCTTGCCCCCACAGCAAAACTCAGCCGTGTCTGGATTATGATCGAGCAGGTTTGCGTTTGGCAAGAGGGGCATGGGCAGGGGGGATGGGTGCCAAGGGGATCTCTGACAGTGCGAAGGAAGAACTGCTCCCTCTTCTGTCACTGAAAGATAAATGCACATGCTACGGTTTGTTTTTCGTGTTTACGTGATTTTAATTACCTCTTACTCCAGAGAGGTATTACAGGGAAAGAAGACAGCCAGAGACCAGTCTGGCGGCCTTGCACTTAGCAGTTTTGTTACAGGAGATTGGGTTGCTTTGGACCAGGGTCTGCAAGTCCGGTGCTTGCCTGATGACGAGAGAGAAATGCACCTTCAAATCATCTTAGCTCTTCCTTCTCCTGCATTTTGCTGGTGTAACATGATATTTGCATCCAAAAGATAAGGTGATGTTGAAATCAGACAGGAAAATGTATGATTGTGATTCTGCTTTTCAGTGCAATATTTTATATAAACTAAAAATTATCAGATGTATATACCTGTTGTGAATTGGAGATATGACCTAATGTGCATGTGTGGTTTAAGTCAAATGACACTAAAAATATGTCAGTTGCTTCAGTGTAAAGCTATGTTAACTGAAATAATGTATTCATCCCAAATAGAGCAGTTATAAAATTAATATATGCTGTAGTGTATCTAACTAAGCATAGATTCATTAAATAAATCAATATGTTATGCAGTCAGAGAATTAAAATACTTAAAAATTTATATGAGGAAGCTGCTAATGTGATGACTGCAAATTATGCCAATCAATAACTTGCAAATTATATTGTAATTAATTACACATCTCTGTTTGTGGTTAGGAAGCTATTTGTGTGTATACTAAAGGAACGTGTTGAAAATGAGAGATCTTAAAAAAATGAAAACGTGAGACAGTCCACTGACCTATTACATGCATCCCTTCATTCACATTCTGAGTTGAAGTCTGCAATTAATAAGCAACTCTGGCATCTTCCTTACAAAATGTCATGGTCTAAATGTTGCAAAAGAAAGAGCTGTTTAGCTCCTTGAAGTATGTGAATCAATTGGCTGATGTTAGTACCTGAGAATTGGTATCCTGAAACAAAGTACCACATCTTGAAAATATAAACAGATTTTTTTTTCTTTAAAAGATCTGTCCAAATATTGGAAAAATATTATTGCTAGCAGTGGAAAGGTCTGGCACCGGGTCCAAATCCTGACAGGAAGGAGGTTGGAAAAAAAAAAGAAATCACTTGGTTTCTATGGTAACAGTGCTAGTAGAAATAGTTGTGTGAGCATACTGAACGTGCATAAAAGCCTTCCCAAGGGAGGTCAGAGGATTTGAAGAAAGAAGGAAAAAAAAAAAGATGGCAGCCACTGCAGAAAGCACAGAGACATTTTATGCTGAATAAGTGTTTCACATTTGTGATGTGATCAATAACAAAATGCTGTTGCTAAGAGAATATTAGAAAATGTTTAATATCTATTCATTTGTACTCTAATCATGTGTTTGTGCATGTTCGTTACTATATCAGACAGACGACATATGCAAATTTGCTTCTGCACACGTGTACGTGGAAATCAGTGTGTGAATAAATAATACATTGTCCTACACAATGGAAATATAATGCGAGACTATAAAAGACTCTTTTATCATACATAATGCATCACATATGGACAACCTCACTTTATCAGATATATTAAATACATCTGTGCACATTTAAACTATAAAATATAGTATCAGTCTAAAATATCTGACACACTGATTGTTCTTGAGAAAATCAGCATATGAAGCAACTCATAAGGAGCAGCAAGAAGAACCCAGCATTATTTGAGTACAGGTATTCAATTTTTGCAATTAAATCATTTTAATAACATTTTATTTTATTAGTGATGACCAAGAAGAAGTACAAGCTCTGCCATTCAGCCTGCTTAGAAAACAGGTGATCACAGCTCATTGTTTTGAACTAAAAATGCTCACCAGCCTTTTATTTACATCTGCTTCAATCCTCTCCACTTATTGTTGGTCTCTATAAACTCACTCCATGGGAGATGGATGGGCACAGAGTGAAAATGTGACGGAGGCTCCCATGCAGAAGATGAGCTGTTGTGGGAAGTGAAATCCTGCATCCATAAAGCCAGGGAAAGGGGGAGAATGCTCAGTTACACTTCAAAGCTTCATTTTTGCAACCATGAAGGAAAATATTTTTTGGCAATGCCTGGTTTGGAAAAATGTGTGTTGTTTTCACAGTTTTTTCGGCATGAGATGATGCACCAAAATTTCCAATGCTTGCTAGGTAAGAAAAGGTTTTCGCTCAAAAAAGATGGCTACTGAAAGCAGGAGCAGGAATATCTATGCCATTCCTGCATCTTTAAAATTCAAAATCAGCAGCACATTTTCTGGGACCAACACTTGCAGTCATGGAAGTACCACATAAGCATTTTCTTCTTTTTGCTCCCTTCCCACCCCCTCCCATGTGACTACACCTCACCCCACCAAAACCAGCCATCAAAGGGGCCCCAGCAAGAGAAAGCAACTTCCTCCTGCACCAGCCACAGGGCCATCACCATCTTCTCTTCTTCCCTGAGTGCAGAAACTGCCACTCCTCACTGGCAGTGTACAGGGCGTGGCATGGGCACACAGCCAGCAGGAGTCTTGCCCCAGGGACTGCCCCAGCACGCTTGGAAGAATGACAAAAGATGTATTTCAGACACAGGCTGCCAACATGGGCTCAGCCAGTCTGATGCTGGGTAGAGGAAAGGAACTGTCCTGTAGGAGAGTGGCATTTGTGAAAGGTGACTGTGCACTGGGGAACTGTAACATCAACAGCTTCTGGGCTCATCTGGAAAACCACTACACTGGCTGTATTGGCCCTTTTGAAAATCAGAGGCAGCACCACTGTGAGTTTCAGAGTGAAAGTACATTTTGAGGAAGGTACTTTTCACTTCCCTTGACTGAGGATTTTGCTGCTCACACTAGAGATATATGGAAATTTAATCATACAATTATCATTCTTTACCCAGCTTCCTAAACTTCCCCTGCTAACCAAAAGCACCTTGTTAGTCATTAATTTTCCTTAATTTCATCTCAGGTTCATATTTCCCTGAAATGTACAATGGCTCTCTGCAGTCCTCAAAGCTGATATTTGTATCTGTCCTTGGAAAATCACACTACACTGGCATCTAACTAGCAAATATCATTGTTATTGCCAGAGCTGAGGATGTGGGAACACCAAAAAAACCCACCCACAAACCAAATAAGCTATAAATATTAGAAAATCAAAGTATGACCCAGTCAAAATGGGGCAGAACCTTTCAGTGTGCTCAGTAAGGACCTTACTGCTGAGTTCTCCAAAGGTGATGATCTAAAAACATGAAGCTCTAGTATCCAGAAATGTCAGAAAATCAGTAGCCTAAAGGGGTTGAACTCAAGATTCTCTATGTGCTTATTTTATTCGTGCTCTCATCTAGTAGTCTTCCTCTTTTGGGAACTGACAGGATTAAAATATACCCCCTGACTTTCTCACACAACCTCCAGTTCTTTCCTGAAGCCCTAGTGGGCCTGACCCCATTTCTTGCATTCTCCAAGGTTTGGGTATCTTGGTATCTTAATACATGGGTCACTTGCCATCTGGAACTGGACAGTCAAGGTCCAAGCATTCTTTTTTCTTGTGCCCTGCAATGACTTAGACCTCAGCTGCTGAATCTTATCCCACATTCACAAACACATATCCTGCCCCTCCCTGCACTGCTGAGCAAATTTCTCTTTTGTCTTCTGCTAATGGGTGCTTTCATGTGAAGAGATCCATGAATCTTTACACCAGAACCCCTGTCCTTATTCTGCATGGTGACTTGTCCTCTTGCTTGAATTTGCTATGCAATATAGCAATAACTCTGCTTTCCTACGCAGCAAGCTCTCTGAGAGAGATGTCTTGCATCTGGCTGAAGGTATTCAAGGGTACAATTGTACCAATTTATTCTACTCATGGTATGTCCCTACCAACATCCCCACTTGTCAGTATTGTTTAATGTCTTCATAATAACCTTAGCAGGAATTCCCAGCTTAGAGGCCAGGTCTTGGCAACATGTAAGCAATACTATTGTGCTTTTGTACTGATGGATTGATATGAATGACTTTAGTTTAAATGAAGGCCAAACAGTTAAGTCAAAGACTACATAACAATCAAAGCGACAGCTGTATGAAGTCCAGAAACACAAGGTATCCTTAATTCAAGTTCTTACCCAAGGTTATGTCGTGGAGGTGGATTTATCCATGGCATATCTAGCTTAAAGCTAGTTCAGAAATCACTACATTGCTCCAGCAAATTCTGTGATTGTAGATTAAACACACCCTAAATCAATGAGTGAAGGTTTTTAATGGAGTATATCTTTCAACATGTGTGTAAATTATAAAGGAGAAACAGCTGTCTGAATTAATTATATTTGGGTGGGTGGGTGGGTGTTTGGTTGGTTGGTTGATTGTATCAGCCTTATAAACCATGACTTTAAATTTCATTCAGTGTTGTACTAACTTTCATCAAACAAGTTGTCTTCTCAGAATCAGTAAGGCAACATTTGTCTGTTAGAAGAAAATGTCAAATTAGGTTTTAAAAATAAAGACACACAGCAGCAGCAGTATCACATGGTATGACATGTTTTATATATGTTTTGATAGGGACTTTATGGTTTTTTGGGATGTGGGTTTGCCTTATTTCTCTAAGAATGTCCAACAGAATATCTATTGTTCCCAATATTTACAACACTGTGGACATTTGTGCTTCTTCATTGGCTGCAATTTGCTATACATAGACTTTTGTCTTTGCTCCCTTGCAGACATTCACAAAATTCTCTGTTGTGGTCCCGTTATGGTCTTAAAGGCCCATCCCATCCTTTCAGAAAATTTAACACAACTGCAATGCCCCCATACATGTCCACATGACTGTCCCCTGTGCCTCAGGCAAAGTTTGCCACCCACACACTCCACCTGCTGAACATTCTCTTCCTCTCATCAGAGCAGCTGCAACTGTGGGATAAACCCAAAGGCAGGTGTAAGGACAGTAGTGACTGCCTAAAAAAAAGTGAGTTTGATTCAGACAACCTGAAATACTCACAGGTTTAGTACATTAGATGGTGTTTCTTGTCAGACTCAAACATCATCTAAAAACTTGTCCTCAAATACTGAATAATCATGTTTATAGGTATATGGTATCCCAGGAAGCAAATTACTGGCCAGGTGGATTTTATAAAACCCATACAAAGAGTCTGGATTTATGGCACGTGGTCAGAGGAATTACTTGTACCAGCTGACTGTAAAGGGCCCATATTACAGTTGAGGCCAATTAGTCTTTTAAACCTGTGTGAAGAAAAATCTTCACTGCATCATCATTAGAGCTATTTACATTATTAAGGAGAGTGTGATAGTCAAAATTTAAAAAAATTGTAAAAGATTCAGGCCCAAAAATTTACTTTCTTGCTAAATGCAATTAATAAAAACATAAAACCATGAGTGCCTTGGATACACTTAGGTCAATCTGTACTGTTATTGAAACAAAAGCTTATGAGGATTGAACCTTGGAATAAAATATTCATGCCCCTACAATGGCATATCACATTCACATATTAGTTGTTGGCCTGTGTGGTGATGGCAGTGTCAGCACTGCATCATTATTTTGGATATTAATGTGGTACAGTGCTGTCTATCTGGTGTCACAACAACAATATCTCAGAGGTTTTCTTGCCCTTTCTTAGTGGTAAGTCTCCTCAAAAAACATGCAAAACATGTAAGCATGCATTCCACTAGAGTTGAGACCACAAGCCAAAAAATGTGGAGAAATCACAAGACCTCAGTATTTAAATTTCAGCCTGAGCAATTCACTGAAAAATTACCCATTCACTTATGCCAAACCTCTTCAAAATACTAATGGTTACAGGTATTACATCTTATCTGTGTGAGCTGAAATCATTGCATGAACTTCCAAACAATGAGTGAATATGGAAAAGGAAATAAAGTGAATTCTCAGAATTATCATCTAACTTCAGAAACAGCTCTTTTTTCTTTCTTTTTGAATTACAGCTTACTTTACAGTTACTGTAAATTATATTAATGCAGGCATAATACGAGGTTTTTATGGCTTTACCATGAAAAAAGTTGTTTTCTCTGGGACATTTTCAGATGTTTAGAATAGTAATTCTATTTTCAAGTAACCAGACTGAATTCAATACACCTGAATACAATAGATTACTTTGCTGCCTGGCATTGGAAAATGAGATGATCCTTCCCAGAAAACAATATTCATTCCACTTTTATCAGTTTTAAGACTACCTCTGCTCCACCAAAGTCTTAGGAAATCATTCATGAAAATTAAAATCCACTCTACAGGGATGCTTGCAAGGCTTTTGCCCAGCGCAAGCCAAGGGGTCAGGATTTGGTTCTTTGTGTAAGCCTAAAAAAATCACAGTGGCTTTGAAGGAACAATGTTTCTGTAGGGAAAATTACATGGTGATTTTGTTACATGCTGTCTCCCATGGTGCTGAAGTGAATAAAAAGTTCTCTTTGCCAATGGTCATTAGAAATTGTAAATTTTAAATCATAAAAACAACGCCTAACAAATACAGTTCTGCACTAGCCAAGGAGTACAGAAAATAGTATCTCATTAGCTGTAAATCTTGGCAGAAAAGAGAAACAGAGCCTATGAGTCCTAACAACAGCTTCTGTGCAGCAGCCATTAGATCATACTGAAAAGCACAACAGGTCTAAAATATAGTTGTATGCATTCCCACATAAACATTTTGGTATTATACGATCATTTAAGTACTCCAAAATCTATGGTCATAGGCTTATGCCAGCCTTTAAAAGATTAGAGGTTATATTTTAGCCTAATGAATTCCACCTACTTTTATTTTTGAAAACTTTGTTAATGTGCTTTAATAGGTGTTATTCCCCTATTCAGCTTTCATTGCTTCCATGTTTGGGGTGTTTTTGGTATGATAGTACTAAGTAGGCTCAGCAAATATTTTGTTATGTGAGTAAAACTGAGTTTGAGCCTGGTCTGCGCAATCCCCCACATACCTCAACCTAGACACCTGCAAGTGCATAAAGACAGCTTTGTCTGAGTCATTGGGTTGCCTAACTCCTGCAAAGCCCTCTCATGACTGAGAGATGTGGCACGAAAGGACCTTGTGCTTTTCGCATGGCTGCTTCAAAGAAATGGAAACCCGCAGTCAAACACCCACCTTTCCATGAAATTCACCTCATGTGATGGGAGTCATGCAATGCACACCTCTGATTCGATCTCATGAGCTCCAGAGAGGGGCAGATACCATGATGCTACCGTGTTCTGTGCCTCTGGAGAGCACACACATCAATCCTGAGTATTCATACATCAAGTCTGGATGTCTCCTTTTCAGGCTGCAAGACATCTGAACTGAGCACCTAAAGTAGCCTGTCTGAACCTAGCCCTAAAAGGCAAACAGTTAGGTGAAAAAAAAAAATCAGGTTTTCTCCTTGTTTCCATGTTCCTTGAAACTGAATATATGAGAAAATTAAAACCAGACAGGCTAAAAATACTAGGGGTACTTATTTTAATAAAATGGCGAAAGCCGAAAATAGCAAGCATGAAATCCACAGCATGAGGTAACTACCATTTGTTTTGTGTAAAGACATTCTGTCACTTAAAGCTCCAGAAAGTTTTCACCATGAGCTTTCCTGCTCTTTGTTTATGTGCCACTGAGATCTCCTTCTGCTGGTGAAGATGGTGCTAAATAGAAGCCAAGGTTTTCTTTATGAAATGGTCTGGGCAAGAAAAGGGGGATTTCTTTCCTATGTATAATCAAAAAGGTAAAGAAGCAGGACTTGAGAGAAAACCATGAAACAAGATGTTAAGTCCTCTCCAATCCCTGTGTTAGTGGTCTGTATTTGCCACACATCTTCATTTTAACCCGTGGAACAACTCCTACTGCTCTCATTTGGGGTGTTAATGTTCTGTTTTTTTTCCTGTCTGGTTGCTCCCGCGTTTGCCTGCTTGGAAAGACCTGCCGATAGAATCGACTGGAAAATGAGCAGACAAATAAGAGGGAACAACATGAGGAAACAAAGCCATCTGGGTCACATTTCCCAGAGTAAATCTTAGTAAATTCTGACTAAGTCTACCACACCACACAGCTTTACATCAGATTGGAAACTAGCCCAAGTTTTTAAATTTTTATACAGACTCTTCCTTATATATCTTTCTCACAAAACAGTTCTGAATGATCTGCTAATTCCTTGTTACTATTAACTACATATGCAAGCTTTCCTCCCAAAGTGATTAAAGGTCTTTTCTTATCTGAGGGATACCAAAGCAGGGTCATGAACCTTAGCTTCTATTCACCAAGATCACACACATATACATGGTATGGCATTCAAGATAGTTGTTAATTATTTCTTTCTGCCAAGAAATTAAAATAGTCAAGTGCACTTGCTAAAAGAAAAATATAATCTACCCTATAATTGGCTTCTTAAGTAGCATCTTTCAATAAACATGCCCCAGCAAGATGCTTTGCCATCAATGTAAAACAATTTAAAACATTTGGAAAAAAGCATATTGAGAAAGAGAATGCAAGAAAGATAATTAAAACCAATTGGGAATGTGGTAGATGTGATTCTGAAAGAGCAATAACCTAAAGACAGGAATGGATTCAATTTAATGAGACAAATCAAACATGTCTGCTGTCTTTATAACAAATGATAGATAAGAGCAATAGCCAAGGTCATATATTTTATTAAAAACCCATATGGCATGATGATCTACTATGAAAAATAGTGGTGGTAGTTTATTGCTGGGGTTTGTAGACAGAAAGTTTTTCACTTAATTGAACATTTTCCATCGTGTTCAGGACAAGTGTTTCTAACAATTTCCTTTTAGCCATTATTATGACGTTATGATATTTGATTTTAAAAAAAAGCAGCTCAATAGAGCTGAAATAATGTAATTTTATAAGATGTGCTACTTGTTGTTTGTTTTAGGATAGGTGATTCTTACCACCTGTTAAACATGAGCATACCTCATACTGGACATTTGGAAAATGTGACTGATCATCAAATGTCAAGTTCAAACTTAAAGGAGTATCAGATGTGCTACTGTTCTGGGGCAACGTGGCAACAAATGCACTGATTAGATTATAAAGAAGTAATTTTCTTGTTCTTTCATTGGTACCACTGCGATCTGTGCAAGAGGGACAAGAAAATCCATGTTCTCACACTGTGCAATGAGGAATGTGTAAACTGCATGGGTATTAATGGGCATGCATCTGTCCTTCATAGAAAAAGTTCATGGTGCTCTGGGGATGAAACCAAGCAAAGTTTACAGATCAGCAACTTGTCAGCCCCAACCTCCAGGTGAAATTAAATGCAGATAAAACAAATAGAATATTTTAAGGAAATGGAAATACCAAGTGCTGGAATTTCCTGGCTATATACAGCTGGATTTATTTCAAGCTCAGTGGACATGGAAAAAAGTATGAGCTCATAGTCCCCATATGGGAAATATTATGTTGGCAAGGGAAGAAAACAGAGTTATAGTCTCTGTTCTATGGCAAATGCATGATTATCCATGCCAAAGACAAGGAAATAGTCCCAACAAGGATAGCTGGTCAGTTACAGCTTTGAGGAGAGCATGAGCAAGAGTATGTACCCAGTAAGCAATATGGATGAGGTTTTCTGGGACTGCTGAGAGGCAGGGAGGAAATTAAGCCTTGTGGAAGCAAGCTGTGCTATGACCCTTGCCCTGGCTGTGCATAGTTTTCTGATATAGAAATGGGCTATGTGACTTACTGATTTTAGTGTGCAGTGAGGGGTCAATTTGAATTTAAAAAGAGATTAAATACTTAGACAGGAAAATATCAGGTCCATAGGTCTATAACTGCAACAAGGCAATGTTGGAGAAGGGAATGCTCTAAGTGGCAAATCTGAAGGGAATAAATTTCTGTTATCTCACATTGACACCCAAAATTAATTGATACTTTTTGCTCTAACCTCTGTATGTGTGGTTCCTTCGTTGGTAAAATAGATGGTTCTCTCACAAGATGTGCCTAACACAGCCTCTTAGGTCTGAGCTGCAATGTGGTTTTGAAGTGGTCATCCCAGTCATTTACACTTCCCATACTTTGGTTTGTATTCCTGCCCTCTTCTGCAGCACCCAGGTCAGTTTTCTTTCTTTGGGTGAGATCAAACTTGAAGGTTGCTTTGCTGGTGCCTCTGCCTAACGTCCCCCAACTCCTCACAGGTATCCCAAATATGCTGAAAAGATGCAGCAGACCCCCACAGTGTGAGCATTAGGTCATCAGCCCTCTCTCTGCTACATAAACTCACTAACACAGACACTGATTTCTACAAAAAAGATGCTGCAAAGTAACGAGTTGCAGCAGCAATGAGCAAGAGAAAACTGTATGGGAGGAAATGGACTATTTTTCCTTCAGAGCAAGGTTTGCGTGGTGCAGAGTGAAAGTATCACATGCCAGACACAAGAAGGAAAATAAGTATTGCATAGCTGTTCCTTAAACGGGCAACTTACACTCTCTGTGCACCAACTGAGGTGGGTGTCTTGGAGAGAAATCACATACATTCGTGTAACTAAAGACTACCTGGAGGCATACACTGACGAGGTCAAATTAAAGTTGCACAGACCACCTTAATTCTAGCATTTCCTAAGTCTCAAGTGTTTGACTTTACAACCTTAATAATGTTCTTTTAACATAGTTTTTGTATGTGTAGTAAATTATATGCCCTTCTCACTTTCAATGTTCTTCTCACCAGTACTGCTGTTGGACTCTGGTCCTCCATTATGAAAACAAATATTGGAAATTATTGCTGTTGTTATTGAAACCAGATGTACTGCTCTCAGTGGCATTTATTTGTATAGTGTCAAACTCTGAAACATTCAATTTCAGCATAGCTATTGAACAAAAATGAGTTATATAACTGCTAGTGAAATGTAAGTACTTGAAAGGCCTAGAAGCTGTCTCTTTCCAGGAAAGTTTATAATTTTCATTTCATATGCAAACATTCCCACAAATGACTGCAAAAATGACCCAGTCACATATTTGTATCAGTGTAGAGTAATAAAAAGTAAGAGAGGGTCAAGATTAAAGAATCCAGGCCCAAATATGTGAGGTACTAAATCTGCCCTGAAGAAAATCCTTCTGCCTCGTGGGAAAAAAAAGAAAAGACCTGATGTTCATGGTAAACTCAAAAGGATAAATGTAAAGCAAAGACCTTATTCTTGCTTCAACTTATTTCAGATCCCAGGTGCAAAGCACCTTGAAGGATGGAATTTCTCCCCATCTACTGCCAAGGGATATGCACACTTCAGCTTTAGAGGTCTAATATTTGAACATCAAGTGGTAGGTGAGAAATATTTCATCTTGTCTGTTCTGTGCTGTCACTGTTCATTCTGTTCTCACCAGCAATTAAATTCAGTGCTTGGGGGAAAAAAGGGGAAAAAAAAAAAAGGGGTAACCGTTAATAAAGCCTTAATGTAATATTATGGCTTCAAATATAAATAATCAAAAATTAGGAACTCCCAGAACTAAACAGGATACACTGACATCTATTAAGTACTTTTTAGAGGTATTTTTGCATGAAGTTAATGATCATCTTACAACTTTCCTATAAGATTCCTACCTGAGTTAATGCACATGATGTGTCATGTTCTGTGAGTTATCACAGCTGTGCTGCTAATTAAGCTACGTTAAAAGGTTAATCTGCAGCTGTAACTGCAGCCAGGGAATGCCTGTGTCCTGGGTGTGCAACACAAAATCCAAAAGCTCTCAAAATTAGTCCATGAGTTTCTCAGATTGGATGACTTGTAGAGTTTAGGCTTTAAGTCACTTAGATGACGTATCCACAAGCCTGGTTATCAGTATGCTTTCATCTCAGAGAGCTGTCAAGAAAATCCATTTATTAGCAGTTGTCTCCCCCTTATGCACTGTGGTAAGAATGGTGCAGGCAAACCAATTTAAAGATTAAATGCTCATGGAAGCCATGTGGAAAGGTAGATGCTGAGTAACATAATTCCATGCTCTGCATGAAGAGCAAAAAACCCTGTTTCCTGAGAGGTTTTGCCACTTAAATAATTCTCTTGCACAAGTATTTTTCAGTGTAACTCCCTGTACAAGTCTCAGGCTAGTGCAGCACACTCATCTTCTATGAATCTGTTGCTTTAAATAAATTATATATAAAAGAAGGTTGAACAAAGCATTATATGTAGAGATAAACATATTTTCAGTTAAAGTATGCCAACCATTACTACTAAATTAGTCCCAACTTCATTATTCTTGAAACCTTGAATTGTCTTCTATAGATTTTTACAGACTCTACTGTTTCTGGCCAGGGCGTTGCCAATCAGTCTAATCATCTAATACTTGCTTTAGTTTATCAGCCTTCCATCTCTTTCAGGAGAGGAAGGGCAACCTATTGATTGACTGATTTCATTTTCATCCTCCTGACATTCCTTGGATATCTTGCAGCAAAGAACAGACTCCCCCCTCAGAAACCAATTTGGAATTTAAACAAGACTTCAGAGAGAGATGAGTTCAAAACCGCTTGGACTTTTACTGGCAAGCTAATCCCTCAATACTTCTGACAACTCTAGAGAGGAGGCAACATCTGAAACAGGGGACGCTGACCAGTTATTTATTGAAGAAAAGTGCAATTCTTTTCGAAAAGCCTAAATATCCATCTGTTGAAAGATTTGAAGGAAGAAAAGGGAGATACCAGCTTTTTGAGTGCAGCTGTAAGGAAAATATGCCCTGTTCATTTATAAGGTTTTTGATTATATTGTGATTAATCAGAATTATTCTGCATGTATAATGTATGTCCTAAGATCACAGTATAGGGGGAAACTTTTTAATAAAAAACGTTATTTTTGTAATTATTTTCATTAATATTGCAAAAGGATACTATTTTTACTGCAATATGCAACCATGCCAATGGAAAATACTGAGAAGAAAAAATATATTGTCTGACACTGGTTGCCATAGTAACAAGTCGAAGTTCAAGGAGAAGTGGAGAATCTGAATTCTGTGGCAAGATAATGAATTTAGCATCTACAGGAACAGAAATGGATTTTCTGTCACAGCCTGTAAATCAACCGCAGGAAACCAACATGCGGGAGAAATTTTGGAATGCTTTATATCTGCTTCAAAGGTATGAAAAGTATATCAAAATTAATTCTCAGGGCTTTGTCTTCTAGAGCTTTCCCTTTCTCTCTGTTCAAATCAACAGACTTAAAAAGAAGCTGATGTTTGTTATTAAGGCAAAGGCAAAAGCCTTTCAATTTTCTCTGTAAGCCCCCTGAAGTCAGCAAACAACACCCTCCCCGAGAGAGCTGCTTTAACATACTCACTTTCCACAATGCAACCAAGTCCCAAAGGTCAGACATGAGTCCAATCATACAAGCCAGCTTTTGAGATACTTTTTGGGATGTTTTCTTCTACAAATGCGTGATGCAGGTATACAAAGGGAGTGAACATGAAAATACTTGAGGTATGCAGCTCAGCATTGAGGAACATTGGTCTGCCCTGAAAAACCCAGCAAACTGCAGCTGCCTGGTATGAGGAGCTGCTTTGGGGCATCTGTCACACCATGGAAAGGGAGGGATGGGCTTTGGACTCTGAGCTGGGGTCTCATGACCACTGCCTGCAGAAAGGCTGTGCACAGACTCAGGTTGCCCGGAGAAGTCCCAGAAGGGATTTGGGGGAACGATGTCCATGCCTCAGCTAAATGTCTAATCTGTTCTCATGCTTTCTCAGCCTCTTTCTAATGGCTAGTTGATCTCCAGCATGACCTTGTCTTTGGCCACAATAACTAAGCCTCAGCAATCCAGGCAGTAGCAGGAAGAAATGTATAGGAAAAAAAGGTCTCACAACAATGGGACCCAGCTTACCTTCTTCATGATCTCTGTGCCTTTAAAAACATGAAAAATAAATAGCTTCCATTTCTACCTCCTATCCTGGAGCAGATGGAACACACCCTGGGGAAAGGGAGGGAAAATTCTCTTAAATAAAAAGAATTATAACAATGCACTACAGTTAATTATCCATAATGGGCTTCATTCCCAGTAAATCGGACCCATGTACCTCAGATGCAATTCTTTCTACGTCAGTGAAGACAAAGCAGTGTGAAATCACCGTGAGTAGAGCATACAAAAAAAAAAAAAAAGAAAAGAAAAAAAGGAAAGAAAAAAAATTCTGTAAAAAATAAAGTAGAAGAAGATATTAGACAAAGAAAAAGTTATATTTAATTTGGATGTCTTCTGCATAAGACAAGGGAATGCACTCCTTTTACTGCATCACAGTTCACAGATCCTGTTAATGTAGAGGGTGCACATGGAAGGTCAGTTATCTCTAGATATTCTCTTTGACTACCAGCCATGCAACCGAATCCTTACTAAACATGAAATAACAGTTTAGGAGTTAAAATATTTCACAGAATTTCATGTAACTTGCTGATTTTGACTAATTCTTGTTAAACTCCTCCTTTGTTTCCACAGAAAAACACAACCCTGGGCAGCATGAATTCCCCTGGATGTGCATTTGTAACTTTCTTGGAACAAAATAAAATTTTTAAATGTAATTGAAAGTTATAAATTAAAATATCTAATATCAGAGCTATTTTAAAGGATTGTTTATTATTATTTTTTTCACTGAATTATCAAATTCCAGAGGGTAAGCCCATCTTTGGCCATCTATTAGAAAACAAACAATATTTTTTGTTCTAACTGCCCCATGTTTTGTCCTGTTTCTCCAGATTCCTGTTACATTACAATTGCAAAAATGTTAGGCATTGGTTTAATGTAAGTGGGCTTCCCAAGTCATGTCAAATCAATCAGTGAAAGTCATGAACTCATATTTAAATATTGGGAGTCATGCGATTAATTGTAAATGGTTTCAAAACCTGTGGTGATCTGTGACCATTTGGAAAAGAAGAAAGGAAACACAAAAATATACATTTCAAAAGCACTTCTGTGCTGGTTTGGACATCTTTAGAATTAAAGACATGCTAAATCCCATAGCCACACTTATACTTTTTTGCTCTTCTGGGAGAAACCTTTCAAAAACTTCAACCCCCTTGTCCTTTTATAAATATATCTGGTTTTAGGCAGTAATGATGTCCCACATTTCTGCAGATTTTTTCTGAAACTCTAAGTAAATATAAAGATAGTAGGAAATCATTATTTCAATTACTACTCCTGCCATGAGTATAAGGCTGTGTCTGACAAACAGTGCATGACTTCCATTCACATAAACTTCCCTTGGAGTTGAAAATAATAAATCAATACACACAGAGGCACTTTTAATCGTAATTGAAGCAATAAAGTATTAATTACCAATTAAATCTGTTCAGTCTTTCTTACTGTCTTCTCACCCAAGTGTGCCAAGAACCACTGTAATAACCCGTTTGTATTAGGGTAAAAAACTATCAGGTACATTTTTTTTGCCAAGTGATTTTTCTGCAAGAGCCATCCTTGATTTCAGTAACAGTGCGACTGTACAGATTGTCATGGATAAATGGCTGGAGCAGTCAAAGGGGTGGGAACATGTGCAGTATTGTCACCAAACCCACTGTCATACCCACTGTCATGTCAAATCACAGCCTCAGGCAAAAGGGTGGATGATCTAATTGAGGACTCAGCTCTCTCTCATCATGGATGAGATTTCCAAGAAGTGTGGAGCACGCTACATGACATCTTCCAGTACCTTTGGGAATTGAGCCCAGTATATTCCTTTCATATATGTAATAATAGAAAATAAAGCATGATCAGCTATTTTGGGCTGGGATTTCTTTTCTTGTTTCTAAATTATGTACATTCTGGTCAGTCTCAGCAGATGATTTTCTCACCTTTNTTTTTTTTTTTTTTTTTTTTTTTTTTTTTTTTTTTTGCTTCAGTCACCAGAAATATTTGTATCAAATCAAATCTTAAGTATCAAAAATACATGTGAAATCTTCTCTGAAAAATCTGACTTTGACTATCTCTGTAGCAGTTTCCACAGCTAGTTTTTCTGTGCAAATATATTTATGAGTAAAAACTATTCTCACTCCCCATAAGTTCTCTTCAGAAAGCAGGGGAGAAGACACTTACATTGGAAGGACACATTGCATGAACGATTGGTCCCTATTTATAATCTGCAGAAATATAACCCTCATGTTTGTGCTGTCCTCATTCGCCTGATAAATCTTCCTTTGTGCTAATAATTCCATTGAAGTAATTACTGTTTGAGGAGCCAAAGTGTGTTATGGAGCCAATTCCCTTCACAAGCCATAATGCACAGCTGAAAAGCTCCAGGAGACCACTGAAAGGCATCCTGAAACTTCGCGGTAGTGGTGGGAGGGAAAGGGAGGACACCTGGCCCTTCTGGCATTCACCTAGAACTGCATGGTTATTGCAGAGAGTGGGAAAGGGGAGGAGAGAGTCAGTTATTGTCAGTCTGGTTTTTCTTCCATTTAATCTTTAACCACCTCAAAAGGATTTTTGTGATTTGGTAATTTTTTAGCTGTTGGAGATGACAGGGTAGCCAGGAGTTATTAGTACGCGGGAATCTGTAATTAATGCCACACCACAATTCCACTTTCCTTGATCCTTCCCGGCGCTCATTCCTGTCCCTTTCCCTTTGAAAGGAAACTTCTGTGCAAAAGGACCAGTTTATCTGACTTTCCATAGAGACTCTTCTCATTACCCAAACTAGGTCAGGCAGAGGTAGCTCAGCTGCCCACAGCACAAAACACTGTGATGTGCTGCAGGAATCAGTGTTGATCCCAAAGATCTGAAAGCTATTCGAGTATCTTCCTGACATTCCCACAAATCCCTTCTAAAAGAGTCTGTCCACACCAAGGATTACACAGAGCCAGGATAACCTAGCAGAGCAAGCCACACGCACTTGCAGAGCTCATTTCCAGCATTCCCAGCTCGTGACTGGGTAGGACTGCTCTACAATTGCTCTTTAGTCTCTCAAGGACTGTCTGGGAGCACGGCACGCAAGCACAGGCAGGGTCCCTGCTGACACATCCACAGGTTCAGTGCTTCCCAGACATGCTAAAGAAGATGATTCAAGAACTGTGGTTCAGGCTGTAGAAGACCAGTGACCACAGAGGACAGTCACAGACCTTGCAACTGAAGAGTAAGGGAGGAAAAATATTTCCAGAAGCACAAAGCTAAACATGCAGCTTCAGTTCTGGAATTCCCTGGCATTTGAGTGCTGCCCTTTAAACATGACCATCTTTTTTTCTAGTCCATGTACACTAGAAGAAAATGGTTCCAAATAATATGGCAGGAGAAGAGGTGTTTAAGCATCTCCTGTCACAGTTTTAAGCTGCATCTTTAAGAAGAGAAAGTAAGTGAATGCTATAATAAGCTTTAACTTTCTAATTCCTGAAATATCAACAACCATTTGTAATTCAGTAGGGAAACAGATCTCTAATGAGGTTCTGTCTGCAGCATACACTTTATGGGGCAAACAGCTGTAGAAAGGCCATTTGACACACTATACCCAAAAGTATCGATAAACATCAGCCCAGAGACCTCTGCTAAGAAAGCGGCATTGACGGAGGCTCTTACAAAGTCAGATTGTTTACACTGAATGATTTCACCATTATCTCACTTGAGCAACAAGGCAGTATCCAGGATGTTTCAATCTCTACTTGACATGAGAGGTGAGAGGTACTAGTTTACGTCTACTGGAATAAATCTGGAGGGCTTTTTGCTTGCTTTAGAGACAAATGGAATACGGCTGTTACTGGGAGCCCTGGGCAGAGATCAGAGAGCATGAACAGTCCCATCACTACAGATGTTGTGTGCAGACAGTGGAAATTCAGTCAAATACTTGTAATTGCTGAAGTAATTAAAGCTCATTACTGAAAGCAAACATAACTGCCAAAGTTAGTGCTCCTGAAGGAGTAAGTGGCATTCCTCATTTATTCACACTGGAGCCAGAGGAGATCATTAGGACACAGATAAACTCTGGGCTGACAGGGGAGGAGTACTTTAATGAGGAAGTAGTTACAAGAGATGTTAATATGTTTATATATGTAAATTGTGGAAATTTAAAAAAATAATACTGGCAACAGAATGAGGAGAGGAGAGGAGAGGAGAGGAGTCTTTCATAGCAGCAGAAATGAATTGATATTGCAAAGAAACAGAAAGTCCCACTGGACTGCACACTCATGCTGCACATGTAGAACAGGGGAGAAAAGTCAGATGGATCTATGAGGCACTGAGCAGAAGGGAGCTGGGCTGCCAATTTCAAAAATGCGAAGTAATACAATCCAATATCACAGTTTCCAAAAGGACCTCAAAGTAGTTCATCGCAAAATCTTTTTACTGTTAAACCACAACTTCTAGCTCTTTAATCAGCCCAGCTTCTACCAAGTGAGAAAAGGCGGCATTAGATGGGATTGGTTTCAGCTCTTTAGGTTCAACATCTGCTCTGGATCAAGAAGCAAAATTTAAGCAGCTCGTTTAGAGGCAAACCAGTATATGTACACTCTGTGTGCACCTATATATAGCCCCATATAGGTGCACATATCAGCACCTTCAGGTTTGTATAAATGTATATGATCAAATTACACACAGAGAAAAGCCTTCGTAGATACACATACACCTCCACCAGTATCTATCTCTACAATTATACCTATACATGCCTATGTACACATCTACACTTTGTTACATCCATAGATGCCCATGTGTGAAGGGATGTGTACAGTCATGCATAAAATGTAGGAGCACCTCTAAGTTCCTGTTGTGGTCATGGGAATTAGGACAGGTGCCTGAACACAGCTGTCCACAATGATCTGAGATATCCTCTGCTCTCCAAGGGAGCCACACGGGTCTGACAGATGTGACACAGGTCTGGTAGATTCATGGCTTTGTGAATTGATCCTTCTGGAGGTCATGGACAACGATTTTGACAAGTTCCAAATTGTATTGCGTGCATATGTTTAGACAACTAAAACCAGCTCCCTGCCAATGCCTTCTCCAAACCTGCTCAGCTGACCCCGAGGGAGCTTCATTTGTTCACCTGCAGAGCTCTCAAACCTCCATTTACTGTCCTGACTAAATTCCCACTAATGGTGAGGAAGGTAGGCAGCCAGCACACAAATTGAAACCCAAATGAAAACAGCAACATTTAGCAGACCTGACCTCAAATAGGATCCCAGCTGTTAATGCAGATGTATGTATTCTCTCATAAATTTAACTTGGAAAAAGTTGTAGTTCTTTGCCCAGCTCATGGCATTGAAAGCATGCAGTGGAGTGCAAAAACTATGGCTGTAAGTGGAACAACAATTTCAGGTATTTTTACATGTTTTTCAGTGATTGACCAGTTGTATACCTTGACTGATTTATGTTTACCTATTGCAACATGCAGGCAAAAGGCAATCATCTTGTCACAGCTAAATTTATCCTGCCATTGCCATGTTCTGGATTGCTATTTCTTTCACAGCTGAGTACTTCTACTATGCCTCAGAGAAAAGAACCATTTTCATTTCTGAGAGAAAATGAAGTGTTTTCTCAACACTATGTTTATGGCAGTCTATAACATTGTTGACATTTTCGTATTGAATATTTTATTGTATTTGAATTCCTTCTCAATCTCAGAAATCTACTTTAAAAATGAGGAAAATTCAGCTGAAATTGGTCCATTCCGACTATTTATCAAATTTACCACTTAGGATTTTTTGTGCTTAGTGCTTTAACATAGTTCAGAGATGTGCTGTCCCTACACAACCTGGAAATGAAGGACCCACTTTGGCAGCTGTTCCAGGAGGAAGCAATCCCCAGTGCACCAGGAGCTGGACAGACCACAGTGTCTGCATAACACAGCCCTATTGGGAGGCAGGAATTCTATTGCTACAGTCTCTCTGTTGTATCTCTGTAATAGCTCACACTGTCAGGTTCAGGGAATAAGAATTTCCTTTTCTGTGCACAGTCATTTTCCCACTTTCATGTAAAAAGAGCTGCCATCACTACTTTACCCAAAAAAACAATCTTCAAAAATCACAAATTCTCCATGTGGCTAAGATGAATGTGGTTTCATGATTCAGTAATGTACATTTTTCACTTGCTAGTAGACTTTGCCAAACATTTTCACAGGCTCAAGTTTACCTGTTAGATGTTTCCTCTTGCATGGCCCTAAGAACAAAGTGGTTTGTCAATTCTCATATTGATCCTGACTTGTGTCTGCTGATGCTTTGAAAATCTATTTCTAAGCACACAGACACAATTAAGAATAATCATTTTCCAGGGGAAATAAAAGGAGCTCTAGCATGCTATATTTTCCAAGGTAACATGCTGAGGAGAAACGCTGTGTGCTTGTTGACAGCTTTGCAAGGCTAATGTCAGCACCAGAGTCACACCTGGAAGCCTGCCCAAATCTTCCACCAGGAGACAAGTCATGATGTCGGTGGCACCTGTGGATAAGCAACACGTGCAGCAACACACAAGCCATTAATTTAGCAAAGCAGGACCTTTTCATTTACTGTTTGTCAGCTGTCTAGTTTGGTGTCACAGAGATGAGAACTAGGGATGAGAGAATCTGAGTGAGGAGGGTATCTACCTACACCAGCTATCTGAAGTGCCTGCTCTAAGGTGAGAGAGACCTTTCAGAGGGAATGATAACAGACGTACTTATCACTCCCTCTGAATGTAGTTCAGAGTAGTTCTTGTTTCCCAGCCTCTCTCTTAGCTGCAGGCTGAATTCCTTTGTATTCTGGTAACTGCAAACCCAAGGAAATCTTCCACTGCAAAAGCAGACTGGAAACAGATAGTTTGCTTAAAATACTGGATCACCTCAATGGCCAAGCCACTAAAAAGAAGATTAAATAAGTGCATGAATAATGTATTATCCCTTTCTTGGCTGCTAGTTCAGCTTTTTTATAATTGTTATGTAAAATAAAAACCAAAACAAACAAGTTATTGCCCTTCTCTCCTAGGATAAGAGAATCATAGAATCATAGAAGAGTTTGGGTTGGAAGGGGGACCTTGAATATCCAAGCACCCTGCGGTGGGCAGGGGCACCTTCTGCTAGACCAAGTTCCTCAGAGCCCCATCCAGCCTGGCCTTGAACACCTTCAAGGATGGGGAATCCTCACCTTCTCTGGGCAGCATTTTCATGTGCCTAGCAACCCCCAGAGCAAAGAATTTTCTCCTACTATCTAAACTAAACCTACTCACTTTCAAATTGAAGACATTCGCCCTTGCAAGTGACCACCAAAGCACAAAGGGAAAGTGATTAAAAAACATTTAATTTGTTCTTTCAGCAATTTTTTCTAAGTGCACACTTCTTCAGAAAACCACAATTTTTCAAATGAATCATGCTGAATTTAGATATTCTCCAAGAGCAGCAGATGTGAAGGGAGGTGAAATAATCTTGTTTTACCACTCAGCCAGGGCCTCAGTGCAAGTGCTGCTGCCAAGGACTGATTGAAACCCAAGTTAGCAAAGGGCTTTGGGACTGCAACCTCTCTAACACAACATATGCTGTACTCACAGATCCTGTAAAAATACTTCATGTATGAAAATAGTGTCTGCTCCCTGCCTGCCAGTCCAGCTATCTGGTCATTTTTCATTTATAACCAAGGATGGCTTTATGAGCTAGTGAATTCAGATCATTATTCAGAACGCAGATTTTAAAGCATTCAGGTTACTATGCTTAAGAAACGGGCCTTGTTTTAGAAGAAAAATGTAGGAAAGGGACAGGAAAGGGTCTGACTCTTTATTTGGTCCTTTCCTTTCAGTCTGACAGGACTTGTAAGACCCTCTTTAGTAAGGTGGCAGGGGTTGTAGCGACAGCACGGATATCTGCCTTTGCCAAGCCCAGTGGTCTCACTCTCCTCTGGTGAGTTGCAGAACATCAACTTGCTTCTCTTTCACTGTTTCATTTCTTTTCTCTGCATCAACTGAGAAGCCTTAAAATATAAAGATCACACCTGTTTATTTTTACCTTATTATTATTTTTATTTCAATCTTTAAAAAAAAAGTTATGAAATCTATTTTTTTAGGTTTGGATTCTACTTCTAGCAATATAATAATTCTGTGTAAAGACTCTTACGTCCAAACTCTGGAAGGATTTTAAAGGATCATATCTCACTGACTTCAGAGAAGGTTCAGATACCAAACAGCTCCAAAGGTTTGGGACTTTTTCTCTGCCCTCCCTTTATATTTCTCTGCCTCTGCCGTGAAACTGCTCCGGAAATAGGAAAAGAAGCACAAAACCTTGGAGCACTTTCAAGATATGGAAAGCACAAGCGTCCAAGAGAATGCACCATATCCTCAAATCACAGAGCCTCAGCACTGTCCCTGACCCATCTGCATATGCCTCCTTATAGTCTTGTTCCCAAGCATCTCCTCTGGGAGTCATACTCCTGCTGGCTGACTTAGTTTGCAGCTGCAGAACCTCAGCCCTGGGAAGAGGTTTTGGTGAGTTACCACTTGCTGGGCTTTCCTGTTGTTAATTCTCAGGGTAGCCAAGAGTCTGTCAACAATGACCTGAGTTGAATAGTTCATAAACATCATCTGTCGTCCATAGCAATGTCCTTTTCCAACCTGGAATATCCAAAGAAGAACAGATAGGATGGAGCAGTAGGAGGGCTGCTTAAGGAAACCAAGCAGGTGAGATAGGCTCAGTCCCAGGGTAGGTGTGTAAAACTTAGATGGTTGAGTTTCACTTCACATGCCATGCATGTGGGTCTGTGCCTCACACACAGTGCAATCCTGGGGCTTCCCTCCAGATCAATACAGTGGATGTGATCCCTGGCCCCCCACACTTTGAAGCTGGGGCTCACAGAGCCAGGGGGTCACTGATTTTCAGAGCTGCTAAGGATGACCCACCTCACATGTCTCCACACTGCGTGATGCATTCCACTTCCACCCACTTCCACTCTCATATGCCCAGACCTCCTTATGTCTTCCAAACCATATCCTAACAGCACAGTGAGAGGCATAGGAAAAAGTTTTTGAGTGATCTGCCTGGGAATCAGATTTATAATTTTTTTCCATAGAAACAGAGTAAAACAAGGATAGAAAATGCGCAGGACTTCACGTTGTTTTATGCAACAGAGTTAAGATATTTTTAGGTGGAACACAGGCCTCAGTCTTCCTGGTTGGTTCATTTGTTTAAAAAGTAGAAATAAAAAAATTCATCTGAAAAAAAAATTTGGCATAAAAATCTCAAAAAACAGAAGGAGGAGAAAATGCACCAGAATACTTGTTTAGTTTTTGTCCACTGACTTTATTGATTGCAATGAGAGTATCTGATTCTAATGCAGAGATTTTTATCCATGAAGTTAAAGAATTTCATGAAAATAGAGCCTTACATGGAATGAAAGTATTTCTTCTTTTGGTGGTAGATGGCTTAAAAACTAGTTAATTCCTATCCTTAGGTCCTATTCTCTGGGACTCATTCTAACAGAAGTACATTTCTACCCCATGTCCATGAAGCTGAAAAGATTTCCTAGAAAATCCAGACTCGGTTTTCTACAAGGCTTGATTCACTCTGCCCCAACTGTCAGGCACTGCAGCTGCCTATCATCATCTAACCAGGCAGGATGTGGTCAGTTATGCATTTAGAGCATTGCATCTGAATTTTTCTGCATTGAAAACAGACTTTCTCATGATCTGAGGGGCGGAGTGACCCGAAAAGAGTTGGATGATCTTCTTTATTTATATAGAAATGTAGTAAGCTGCTTACCAGATGGACTTGTTTGCAAGCTTGCCCACTTCTGACATGAATCAATTCATTTACAAGGAGATTTTCTGGAAACCAGCAAGCCCCCAAAAAAGAAAACCAATATGATACCAGTACTGCCACCTCGTGTAGGCTCTGACCATTGCAGTTGTTTTTCTACAGGAGCTTTACATTTTAGTAGCACTGAATGAGTGACACAAAAGTTAAGGAAGCAGATCCTTTAAACGGCTGCATACAATACAAAGGATACTATTAGCCTATTACCCTTCCAGACCCCATCCTTCAAAGTCAGCATCTGCAGCAACAAAAGGCGCTCTTGGATCTGATTCATAAGTGGACTTCCATATCATGTAGTGTAACTTGAATGGTTAATCCTAATTCCTTTTTTGGAAGGGAAGAAATAAAAGGAAACACTGCAGAAAAGAGGGGAAGACAATGTGCTTCATGGAATGATTCGTTCCACCTGAGGAGAATGACTGAGGCAAAGAGAGTCAAAAGCTAAAGCAACAGGCAAGATCACCAGGCAAATGTAAAAGCAAGATTGACAAATCAAAAACAAACAAAATATCGTAGAAAAGAGAAATGGCAAAAATCGTGAAAACCGTTTTATTTTACTTTTTGTCAACTTGGCAGTCAACCTAAGCATTTTTTTTCTGAACTCAAGTAACACCCCTAAATTTTTGTTGCTTCATCTCCAAAAGCAGAGATGGTGATCAACAGACAGTTGAACTTCCAGAGGTAATGCCTGCAGGGTTGTTTGTGGGGCTGAGCACTGCGAGGGAGGAGAGAAGGCTGTGTCCGTGTGGGACCAAGGACACACACTCTACTCTACATCAGTGTAAAGGTCTGGAACATTCCCACCCTCTCCCTTGCCCTCTTCACCCACCCCACATATGCCCAGGATGGGGATAACCATGAGCTCACTGACACAAGACCTGCTGCTAGTGTGGAGCTCTCTGGAATGTAATCCTCTGTTTTGGACAGATGACACCAAAAATGAAGCAAGAATAATCAGTTCAAGAACTAGGGAACATCAGACCATGTCAGTGGGACTGGTGAAGAGAGTAACCAAGAAACAGGAGAGCAAAGAATCACTCTGCCAAAGGATGTTCAAAGTCTAGAGGAGCTCAAGGCCAGACTGGACAAATATGGCAAGAGAAATCCCCAAAAGTGACCAGAGACACACGAAACAAGCAGGACACATTTAACTCAGCAAAGCAAGCCATTCCACATTCTCTATGTCACCCAGTCAGACACCCTGACTCCAAAATTGTACAGGTGCCTTAAAGAGAGCTCCCAGATATCCTAGCAGAAATTGGAAAGCAGAATGAAGATAGTCAGTCCTCCAAAAAATTAATATGAATTTAAATTTCACTTGACTTAACAGAGACATGCTTTTTTCATGGGATAACCTTTCCCATAAAAATCAGTATAACCATAGTATTAGAAGGACTGGGGGTTTTTTTGTTTTTTTCATTATGCTCACAAATACCATGTTTGATTAGAAATTGTGATTGATTGCAGGTTTGGGGGGGGGGGTTGTGGGGGGTTTTTTGGTTGGTTTGATTTTGGTTTTGGTTTGTTTGTTTGTTTGTTTGTTTTGTTAAAGTGAACTCTTTACCACAATTTCAGAAAGCCTGGTTTGGATCAGGTTTCTCAAAATTTTAAAAGAATTGTGCCTGAAACCATCTCACTGTCTTTTCTCCCAGGTAAAATTCCATGCAGATAACAGCCCTGGTCCACCTTTTCATCCACTAGTCAAACCAGAGTGACACAGTTTGGGCAGAAATTGACTTTCACTGCAGCTACACATGCAGTGCAATTCTCCTGCTGGCTATAAAAATGACAGCATAGAAGGAAAGAGTGAGACCCACGACACCTGCAGTCATACACAATGCTCAGAACACTCAGCAGTCACTATTCTGCATGTCCTTGGATAACTGCAAAAAAGCTCAGGGAAGCTCTCTCTCATCACAGGCTCAGCTTTCAAACCTGCTTTTCATCTTGTCATTGTGGAACAAATTCCTTTCTCTTTCACATAGGGCCTTTTCTTTTTTTTTTTTTTTCCTTATTACATCCAGCATAATAATGATCCCCATCACTTCAGTTTTGATTGATTCATGTTTCTATGTCACAGGGAAGAATTTAATTTAAGCAAAGTTGTCAGATTTTGTTTGTCAGTGTAGCACATGGGGACAAGGCTAACTGCCTGGAAAGCCGTAAAGCAGGCTTTTTTCAAAAATTTTGGTTTATTACACCTTACTGTGGAAAACAGCAGAAATACTTTATCAGATAATTTATGGAAAATAGAATCATGAATAGACAGAAAAGCAAACACTTACTAAATATCATATAGCTTTTATCACAGCCCTTAATCATGTTTTTCTATCTTATCTATACCCCTGCATTTCTGTTTGAGAATAAAAGAAAAAGCCCTTCTGGAAAATATGAAAAATCATGCTCCAAACACAAACAAGTGTACTTGATAAAACATGCATATGCTGTCTTGGGATAAATGTCTGAATGACTGTTTAAAATTACAGAATTATGGAAATTGACATATTTATTGCAAATGCTTATTTGTTGAGTGCTGTTTGACATATAGAATTATAGTTCACATCAATTTGTTCAGTCACTAATGAGTGCTGCATATACATTACCTGCAGAGCTTTTAGATCTGTATAACATGGCTGGACCAGTGGGCAGTGGTTTAAGGAAATGAGATTAGCTTGATTCTAAGTCCCAGTGTCTAAGTAAATGACTTCAGCTTCAAGACATCAGATGAGATAACATCCCAGACAAAATACATCACGCCAAAGTATCTGGTAAGGTTTTTATCATAGGATACAAAATGAAACAGATGAATATAGTAATGCAATCTAAAAATCTCTGAACATCTATTCTTTAAAAATTGAATTAGTGTCTCATTTTCCCATTAATCAGTAGGCCATATCTCTTTCTGATCCTATAAATCGGATGTAGAGTGAAACACATTTCCAGATGTCTCTAGCACAAACACCATATTCTGTGGAAATTGCAGAAATACTTTTCCCTCCATGATAGTCTCCTTTTAGAAATGCCCTTACACCATGTGGAGTTACTTTTGTTTAAATTAGATGTGCCAGTGCAGGGAAATATAAACACTACAAGCATCCGCTGTATAGCAACAAAATCAGATGGAACCATCATGATCAAAATGAGAAAGGCATTCTCTACAGATCCCCGTAATGCAAATCAAAAACATATTTAGGGGAATGGCTTAAAGTGAGAACTCCACAAAGCCCTTGCAGACTGAATATAATATATAGGATTGCTCCCATTCTTTGTTGTTTCATCCAATGAGTTAAGGTCACTGAGAGAAGAGGTAAAATTCAATCATTACACTACCATATTTGCATTATTCTTTCATCTCTCTGTCTCCAGTTCTCAGACCCCTTTTGTGTCTCCTGATGCAATTTAAAACCCTATTAACACAAACAATTGCTGCAGCTTTATCAGGGGGGTGGTGTGGACCCGCTGCTGCACCTGTATTATAATCAGCAAGCCAGCGGGCTGTGTCTAAAGCCAGTCCCCTGAGAAAGGGGCTTGAATGTGGGTCCATAGCCAGAGCTTCCAGCAGGAGAAACTGGAGCTCTGTGCCTGTGTAGCCAGGGCTGGAGAACACCCTGAGTTCCCTTGCTGCTGCCCAATGAATGTTATTCTAAAGAGAGTCATTCAGACTGAAGTTGCATTCCCAGATTTCTTTTATAACCAGTGGGGAGCAGACACCATCAGATGATGCCTCACCTCACCCTAAAGTGGAGGCCTGCATCTTTTATAATATGTAGATTTGTCCATTGAAAAACAATGTTTCCTTAGGAAAAAAAACACCACAAATCAGGACTTGAGGCCAAGCACCCCATGTTTAAAGTCCTGCATGTCTATATATACATTCTTCTCTAGGAACACAGGCATGAAAATAATGAAATTTAAAGTGAAGAAGGGAACAGAAGAATTTTCGCACCTCATAGGAAACAATTTCAGGGTTCAGTCATCCCATTGTGATTAAGCATGTGCTTTAATTTTTAACACTTATACAAGTTACGCAAAACTAAACGAAAGTTAATGGCAGGGGAACCAGATTAATGTTACTACAAGAGGGAGGAGAGGAAAAGGAGAGGATAAGGAAGAAGTGCATGATGGCAGGTCGAGGGCACTGCTGTGTTAGCCAGCTGTCAAAAGTTGCAGGGGTAAAGCAAAATGAGGACAGGCTTCTGGCCCATCAAACCATCAAGAAAAAGCATGCCTGTGTAAAATGAGTGCAAAAAAATCTGATGCTCTAGGCACATTGTTAAAGTGTTATTAGCTATCACAGCAACTGTTAAATCCACATAATTGAAAAAGAGAACAAAAACTCTATTTTGTGTCCTGTGAAGACAGGTAGTGACAACCACATAACCCTCTCTCCTTATTCAGCCCTTTTCCAGGCTGCACTGGATTTGTTACTGTGACTGAGAAAATGCAGGGCCAGTGGCAAATAAATATAATCAATGGGTGAAGTCTTGAAAAATCAACATCAGAAGCTGACATTTGGAGTTAGATCCTGTGTTTATATGTAACAGCCTTGTGACAGTAATGGCTATAGTTTAACACAAAGGATTCAGCATAGACCTCCCGAGGCATTTAAGCATCTAAATCTTCCTGTCATCCAAAAATCCAGATTCAGCCCTCTACTTATCTGCTGTAGCAAACCCAGCACCATCGTATATGGACATATTATGAGAGAGCAAGAGCTCAGACTCCCTTTGCATAACATGGAACAGTTTATGAGAACACAGGATTTAAAAATCACTGGAAAAAGGCTTTGAGAGGTTATTTGGCTCACAGAGAAAATCTATTTGGCTTCTGGACTATGTTTCACAAACTTGTCAGTCTGTCCACAAGATTTGAAAACACAGCCGTTGATTTTGTAAGCTGCTTCTGGCACTTGCACAAATTTTGGAGCAGCTTTTCAAAAAGTTAAGCATCATGTAGTCAAAAGAACAGTTTCTAGGTGAACTTACCTGCTCTTACTAAATCTGCTTCACTGAAATAATCATGGTTATTGCAGGAATGGTAGCTACACACTGATGTACTGAAGCAGGTCTTTCTGTTGGAGACTTAGGTTGGAGATAGCATATGTTGCATTTTCGTAAGTAAGATTGCCACATAAATGGCAGCATGAAATTGTGGAGGACCTATTAATAGTACTGCTTGGTATGGGTAAGATAGTAATTGTAGTAAGTTAAATTGCAGTAAGTTACTACACATGTAGTAATAGTAAGTGTAGTAATTGATAGTGATTGTAAGTCATTATATTAGGGAATAATCAAACCTTTCAGGGTTGCCCAAGCCCTTGGCACACAAATTTTAAATTCAGCTCTACATCCCACAGAACATCCTACATGATGTTGATGCATCTAGCATATGTTAAGTTATTAAAGAGCTGACATGGTTAGTTACATGGCACAATATTCATAATTATTGCTTGGTCTGTCAGTGAATTACAAGGGAGAGGAAATGACAAATTCAAATTCAAATATCACCAGACATGCATTATACATGTCTGGGAAGGAGATGGAGTGAATTTCCCTTCAGGCAGGGATGCTGCTCAGGTTCTGTTATTCAGATTAGCAGTACAATCCTTCTGTGTCAGATTAAAATATTTTTAACTTCTTTTGACTCTTTACCCTCTTCTTCACCTTTGTTTCCATCTGTTATTGAACAAGCATGTCTGAGCTACAATTGTCCTGGAGATGACAACAGGGAGAAACACAGCAGGCTGGAGAGATGCTTTCCTGATGTGAAAAGCCTGTAGACCATCACAAATGGTTCTGGCACTGGCTCTGACTGACAGGAATTACACAGTCACAGTTATATAGAGGTTAAAAAGACACCATTTTGGTCTCTAAATCCATAGTATAAAATAAAACAAAAACACCTAACCAGCAATATTCCAAGGACAAAGAATATTTGTTTGCATTTTGAGAAATGTTGAGAGAATTAAGCTTCCAAAAGACAGGTTAGAATAATAAATGAGTTGACATGTGGCAGTGATGCAGTCACTCCTCACACCAATAATATGTGCAAAACCATTATCTCAATATTATTTCACAGAGACTGTGAGCAAAACCTAAAATCATATCCACACATTCTTTGGCTATCTAAAGCCTACAAGAACATGTTGGAGGTCCAAGATTAGAGACCAAAATAACTTTGCAGATTCAGCTTTTGATCTTGTTCTTTAAGTTTCCTTTTCCTTTGTACTTTTTGATTGAGGATATAATGTATGCATTTACTGTTGTATTTTCTTTGGTGCAAGAGAGTATATGTGGGTATCCAGATACCTATAGAATGTTTCTATGCAACTATTCCTTGTAAAAGTTTTCTTGGTACATAGTTTAGCTGTGGATTGTTCTCTGTCTTCAAATTTCCTCAGCCATCAATTTGAAATGCTTTCAAAAACACAAAAAACAGTTTCTCTAGCACAACTGCAGCAGTCTCATGCCTTCTGAAAGATCAAAGGTTATTTTACATAGTAGATTTGCAGCTAAATGACTGACTTTACAAATTCATGCTTGCGGCCTTCACAGTATTTTGATCATTGTCTAAATATGACAGATAAAATTTTGCTTTTGTTATTACCACAGGACCAGAGTGAGAAAATGTCCTTGGAAGAAATATAATTCCGGAAGCACTTAGACTGCTTTCCTAAAACAACTAAAAATGCATATATGAGCATCCCATAATAATAAACTAATACACGAAATACTTTTTTTGTAGTAGGTCTAAATACACAGTATATATCCATGAAATCTAGCAAAATATGCATTCCTTGTCTGGATATCCATGCTGAAGAAATAATGAAGGGCTTTTACATAGCCTGCAGCATGCTGAATCTAATTCTTACTTTTTCCTTGAAGGAATATGTCTTGATTTTGCTGTGAACAAGTGTCTTTCATTCTGAAAATGAGTCTATACACGGCACAGTTTAAAAGTGATTTCTCACCTTGAACTGCAGTGGCATTTTTGGAAAACTGGCAGAAGTTAATCTTGGGCCTTTCTCCAGAGTTCAGCAGCTCCCAGGTTTTGACCAAGTCCATGCCAGAGCCCACAGTCATTTTTACCTCATTTTTTTACCCCATCTTAACAGACGCAGTGTCTCAACTCCTGAACAGCTTTCTCTAAACTTTCCGGTGAAAGCACACATGACTACACAGTTTGGGACAGAATAATACCATTGCTTGCATTGTTGAATACAGATGGTTATAGAATATAGATTGCTATTGCATGAAGGCATCTTGTCTTTTCAAATGTGCCTTATTTCTGTTTTTCAGGATGTAGAGAGTTCTCAGTTGTCTTAAGGTGACAACAGTTAGAATCAGGTACTTCTAGTGGTTATTAGTGAAGGAGTATTAGGTTAAGCAGCAAGATGAGAGGGTTCAGAGGGATTGCAGGGGATTTCTGTGGGTGCCAGCAACACACAAGCAGAAATGACTCCATGTACATGTAGCATTTCTCTCCCTTTCCTCTGTGCACGTCAAACTGCAGTGCTGTGCAAAGAGGATTGCACAAGAGAAGTGGGAACTCATGAGTATCTTGGCTGAAAAAAAATTCAAATTGCCCTAGACCTTCAAGATTGCGAGTAGGATGGTGATACTTATGGGTGTTTACTTTTTCTGACAACACTGAGTTACAGAGAGTTGATGGGCAGCTCAGTCAAGAAGAAATGAAGCACTATTAAAAAAAGGAAAATAAATTTGCAAGCAATACTGAGTCTCAATGTTAGTAGTATTTCTAAAGTTCATATTACATTTAAAGTGTATTGTCTAAACCTACATAAATTACCTTTTGATAGTGGTAATGGGAGAAAGATTGAATGAGTTTTGAATTAATGTCTCTATGTATTAATTGCCAAATGTGTCAGGCTTCCAGTTTCCTTAGCTATAATTTTTTTATGGTTGAGAGGGTACAGACTAGGGGTTTTTTTTTAGTGTAGTGTTGATGACTAAGATGAACTGGAAACATATCATTTTTTATATCTATATGTATCTGTAAAATTAAAAATAAATACTGACATTTGTTTTGGCACATTTTTTTCCTCTAATGGTTTGAGTACTACTCAGAAATAGTTTAATTATGTGATCTTGTATTATGTTTGAATTACCTCTCTTCTGCTGATTAATCAAGCTCAATGATGGAAAACAAAGCCCAGTACTATTCATATCTCTTGTTATCAAGGAAATAGAGAGATAACAGTGACAAATTAAATATCTGTTATTATCAGTGACAGACTTATATTTTTCATCAGTAGAGCTGAATGACCAGTCTACATGATCCTGTGAGCTTTTCCCTGTGATTCTACCCCCATGCATCCTTATTGCCATTGATGGAAAATGGGAATTGCCAACCTGATTCACAGATCCTGATTTAACAGAGCCAGTAAACAGGTTAGGTATTGGATAAAGTCTCTCTAATACATGGCTGCAAAGTAGGGGTTTATATCACATGGTAAGCAGCAAGGCTGAATGTTCAAAGTCAGATATTTTCAACAAAGTATAACCAAACAGATAAACTAGTGCCAAGGATTAGAGGCCTCCTTCATTTTATTTTCACAGGTTTCCATGGCACATAAAATTCAGTACCGTAAATGGTGTGGGAGACTAAGGGTTACTTCACAGCTGAACAGTTGCTCCAATCCATTTACAAAAACACTTAAATGTCAGTGTAATTTTTCAAACACAACTGATTTTCATGCTCTTATTTTCATGTAGCATGAAGAACTAAGATTTTATCTAAAACATTTCTTTTTCTTCAACTCACAAAAAAATATTCAGTGAAAATAAGCAGTACAAAAAGAGAAACTACTCTTTTTCTGAAAACATTCAATCTCAACTTTTGTGCTGTTACAAGATGATGTCCACTCTTCATTTTGTCTTCTGAAGTCCTATTTCTGAACCTGTTTTCCAAACTTGAAGATGTCACACATTTCTTAGCAATTTTAAGAATGGTTGGAAGGGAATGAGGATTATAAAGGGTGCACTGATTTTATATAAGTACTGTCATATGTGTTTCTACTGGATAGATGAATCACTACAGATTGTAGATAGATTAAATATTACTGAAATACTAAAAGCGTGTGTAAGTTTTATTTTAGGAAATATAAATTAGTAATAGAAGAGGCTAAAATTGCAACGCTTAAAAATATTAATAAAAGGAAGGGTGATACCCACACTGGGGAGACTGAAAAGCCACTGAATTGAGATTCTTCCCAGTTCATGAATCATTCAGAGATTATTTCTAACTGAGGCACGTGGAGCCTACACTAGGGCTGTTCACTGAGTAGCTTGAGAGGTTGTTTGTCAGACAGCAGCACAGCAGGAGTAGTGGTGCTTATTTGGTCATGGGGAACGCTCTGTGTTCCTCAGCTGGAAAACTGATGTAGTAATGGGAGAGAGGAAGGACAAAGAAACTCATAAATTTAGCCACTGTGCTTCAGTGGATCAAATGGGGACCACCTATAGGGTTCAGTGCTGCTGGACTTGAGCATCCGTCATTCACCCTGTACTGATCTCATCAAACTATCTGAGGTAGGAAAATTTGTACAGGGGGAAAAATAATTTCTCATGCTGGATTCCACAAATGTAACACAGTGCACCCTAGTAATTAAAAAGAGATATAAATCTCATTCAGACCTTGGGAAAACTTTGTCAGTGAAGCTGGTGAAACATTTTGACTGATGAGAGAGTTATGACACAGGCTCACAGTAGCTTGAAGGAGAGGTCAGATGCTCACAATGAATCAAGCACCACAGTGTCTTCTCCTGCTCAATGCAAGGGGCTGGATCTGAGTAGTACCTTGATCCTTTCAATCCCATCATCTGTGGTTTGCCATTAAAAAGACTTCCTTGCAGAGAGCTGACAGAAGTCCAGCTTTGTTTGCAGGGGGAGCTGCAGGGACCGAGTCGTTATTGTTCTGTCATTGTCTAAGAGGGCTCTGTGTGCCAGTAGATATTTAAAATCTGGTATGCTTTTTAATAAGTGTGTCATCTCCCAGAGAACAGCATGTTTGATATAATTCTAGTGGGATATATTAAACACAAGTTTCATGTGAATGATGGAGCTTCCAGGGGAGCTACGTGACAAGCTGCAACAGACAAGAGGCTCTGTCTGCTCTGCAACACACTAGAAAAAAACAACCAAGCTGCCACCTTGATTGGATCTCTTCCTGTGAACAAATTAAACAAATAAAAAGAAGAACATTAAATAAAGGTTTCTGGATGCCATGAATTGGGAGAGGACCAGTGTGCCTGCACATGAACATGCGTGTTTGCAGTAGAAAAATCAAGGCAGTTTAGTCAGGGCAGCAACACTTGCCCTATACAAATTTAATTTGGTCAGACTCACATAACACATAAAACTACTAAGCATAAAAAGGTCCCTTTGCAGTAATTTTCTTACAGCAGAAGATTCACTTTGGCTTTGCACATGCAGTGCCACATTCTCACTAGGTGTAAAATATCACACAAAGCACAGCATAAAATTATCTGAATGTTTCCAACAAAATTGAAGGAACTATAAACCTTGTAAAGAGGAAATACTTCTCATTTTCTTCCTTACCCCTTCCCCCAAACCCCTGGCTTTCCATGACATAATATATATGTAAGACTTTTGTTTGAAAAGCCATATTTATATTTCCTCCAATAAACAAATATGAGATCATGCTGTGTTGCTGGAAACATGGTAATTAGCTTTGCAGCAACATGAGAGCCTGAGGTGATGTAGTGGTAGATTAGGGCACACAAACCACATCCCTAAGCATTTTTCAACAATCAGATGAGGAAATGATAAGATTTACAAATGGAACAGCTAGAGAAATAAAATATCTCTTCATAGCTCTCTCGTTGCAACTAGAACTCTGGGTGTTTTACTGTATAGTGATGCTAGATTTCCTTGTTCATGTTGCTGAAACAATGAGTAGGTCATTGATGCTGCATTTAGAGAGCACTCTTGAAATGTTTCTGTTTCAGAGAAAGCCCATAAGCACTTTCAGATAAAGAGGATAGACACAGCAGCCAGCATCAGCTGAATATTTGAGCTGCATGTCAAAGCAACAGAATTAAATCAGTATCACTTTTCTTTCAGGTCAGTATGAGAACTGAAGACAAATACAGCACTGAACTGAAAGATACAGTCCAGGCCAGCTGGATGATAAAAAAATTAAAACTGAGAAATCAGCATGAGGAGACATTTCTCCATTTAGCCTTGTTAGCCAAAGGAATTATCTACCCTGCCACAGTTTATTGGCTTCTGAAAAGCTGGTTTGTTAAAACACACAACAGTGCAGAGGTATTGACTGATATTTTCTTTAAAGGTCTCGTAAGAGTCCCATTAAGATGTACTTTAACGTCAAAGAGACTTTTCAAAGGGGAGATGGAGTAAGTCAAATTTTGCCCAACAAAACTAATCACATTGTACTATAGTCCAGCTATTGGGACTGTAAATTGCATAAGTCTGTGATGATAATTTTGTTATAAAATACCAGTATTTCATAGCAATCTTATATGGACATGAACAAAATTACCTTCAGTGAATACTGAGCTTCATGATACCTTTTCATCTGGTGCCCAGGTAACAGCAGAGATAGTAGTCTGTGCAGCTTTCAAGGAGATACAGAAACTGTTGGCCAATGCAGAAGAGTTAAATACTTCAGAGCACATTCTCAGGACATATTACTCAGCTTTTAAGAGCAGGTCTTGGCCCTTTCAATGAAGTAAAAAGCCTTTGCAGTGACACTCAAGTAAAATAGGAGCCAGCTGAGATAAAACCAGAGGTATAGTCACCACTATTCACTGGCTTCTTAAAATGAAATATTTTGCTCAGCTGGCCCATTCTTCTATGGAAGTGTTTCCTCCTTCGAGAATGACTAAAAGCATTTTTCTGTTTGCTCCATGGAGATTTAACTGGTAGAGTGTAGGGTGAAAACCAACCAAGCTTGGCCATTTTATTGTCCAAGGAATTGGCATCGTTTGACATTAGTGGTCTTCAAAGAGCTGTTTTTATGGCCTTCAGAACAGTTAGATTACCGGTCCATGAAAAGCAAATTAAAAAAACTAGGCTTGCTCTGAATGGAACCTATTTGGTCAGCATCTTGGTAAAAAATTATCTTAAAATAAATGTAAATAAAAGAAAAAAATAAATTCACAATTTTTGTTTGGTTGTTGTTGTTGTTTGTTTGTTTTTTTAAATTGGTAACTAACAATACATTCTAATTCCCTAAGAAAGGATATATNTTGTTTGTTTGTTTTTTTAAATAGGTTTGCTAACATCGTCAGTATCATATTATTATTCCAGAGATATCTAAAGGCACGCCAACACACAGGCAACTTCAGCTCTGCCTCCCTGTATTTCCTTACAAGATTTGGACAACAGTGCCTGTCTGACCAACCACCCAACAGGAGCCCATTTTCTTGAGTGGAGCATCTCCTGCTGTGGCCTGTGAGAGAAGAGGGATGACAGACGGCAGCAGGCAGATCTTTTTCCTCTAGGATGGGGATACACATGATGGAGTATGGAATGGAGGAGTGCTCTGAAGCCACCTGAAACCTCTACCATCTTTGCACATGGTGGCAGAAAGGGGCAAGAAATGCACCCCTTCTATTCCCAGCCAAAACCACACAGGGTGACAGGGACACTGGCATCCATCTCCTGTTCCTGCTGTCTTCTCCCTACCATGAGCTAGAGCACATACACTCACTGAACACATCACCACCATCTGCTCAGGGAGAGGAATGTGACATGTTGTTCAAACAATCTCCTTTAAAGAGACAATTTTTGTTTTCCTGCTTGCTTTATTTTTAAATAGGTTTTTGGTGGCAAGGACTGGAAGAGATTGGAAAGACTCATCATTTCTGATTTCACAAACCTGCAGGAACCAACAGCTGGCATTTGAGAGACAGAGCAAGAAGGCACCAAGACAACATAACATTACAAGACAACATCCTTATAGCGCTTTCTCCATGTGCACTATTCTTTCCCACCAAACCCTGTTCATTGCTCTCCCAGCCAGAGGCCCCATGGAAAGCTTTCTGTGCTAGTCAGCTGGAAGATGTGCTCAAAAGCTTTTTCCTTCCCTGCAGAGAAAGCACCCTGGGCATCAGTTTGGAGAGGGGAGGAGCTGACAAATGAGGCAGAAATAGCTCAGCTGCTCTTCCAAGGCCCACAAAGAAGAAATCCTTCCCCTTGTCCAGCAGAGATTCCTTCCTGATCTGAGTGGATGAAGGACAGCCTGTTTCCCTTCAGGAAAAGGGGAAAGGCTGGACACTGTACATCTACACTTGTATAGACTGTAAATTTGCTAATGCAGTTACTGTTTTGCTGCCAATCTATGCTGGCCTAAAGAATAGATCACAGATAGGAAACATATTTTCCAACTTCAGTGGTAAACGGTAAAAATATTTGCATGCAGTAGATGTCCACATATGTAGAAAACAATAACAGCAAAACTCTGGCCTGCAGGAAGGAAAAAGCAATAGCACAACTCTAGGAAACATGTGGCCAAGTCTTGTATCCAAGGTTAGCCAGTGTCATTTTCCTCAGCTCATCACCTCAGTTGAACTGTGTTTGGACTGAGCCTTGTCAAGGGCTAAGGAAAATAGGGACAAAGTCTATGCATTTCAAAACATGAAAAATAAGAGGTGGTTAAAGTATGTATTTTGAATTGATTCAATTCCTATTAAACATTTATTTCTGTATACATACACCTTATTTAAAGTAATGTAAACACGGAAAGAAGCAATTCTGTTATAGAAAATAAAGAGAAGTTCTAAAAGAGAAGTTGTATCTGCCTTTTCTGTTTCAACTTTCTGTCAAAACCATTTCCTTGCATTCTTTATCCTACACTACTAAAATCTAAACAGGGATGAAATACCAAGTGCTAGAGCTTGGAAGACCCAAGGGCAAACACCACCCACTCCACAGAGGTTTACCCAGCCTGGCTGCTCCTGGCTTCAGTCCAGGCTCGGCTGTGCAGGGCAGCTAAAGCAGTTGTGCCTTCACCATCTCTAAGAGACAGTCCGAAGATCTCTCGTCTACCTCACAACCATCGTCGAGGACAAAGATTGAGGCCCCCCCAAAGGACTGAGACTGAGACCCTTAACATCCTAACACAGGGATGGTGGCCTGACTGAATGTTTGCCAAGTGTTGCCTGCAGGTGTGTTCGCTGGACCAAGACTGGTTTCCCATGGGAATCAGTCCTGAAACAATGGGTCCTACTCACTACTGGGATGGGCTTATCCTGTTCAGAACTGGCACGCCTGTACTTTTCCTCAATGGACTTTCTCTACTATCCTGTATCTGTTCCCTCGACCATCCCGTTCCCCCCCCAACACAACTCGAAAGGACTATAAAGACCCTCGAGTTAACCAAAGACTTTAAACATTGTGATCACCCCACGGAAGAAGACGGATCTATTGGCACAGACCCTCCATTGGTAGCTATTACCCACACCCTCTTTCTCTTTCCTCTCTATCCTTTATTTTCTTTCAAATCCTTTTATTGCATTTGCTGCTGGCACTCAATAAAGGTGCATTTGTTTTGATTAACACTGAAATCCCCTCTGTGTTGTTTTTGCACTCTGAGATGAGTTAATGAACCATCACGACCCCACTTGCATTAGCAGATCATGACACCATCACACAGCTACATCCCAGGCTCCCACACCGAGGGACTGGCCCCTCATCTTTACTTGGATTGAAGGCTCGCATCTCATTTGTTTCTTTCCCCTATCATAACTACTCCAGGACAGGACAGGTATCACAAGCAGGACCTCTTAACAGAAGAAGAAGGACCAAAAATGCATTTTCCCTTCTCAGTCAGGAATTCTCCATCCATCTCCTCCCCACCCCTTCCCCATCCACTCAGTTGCTTCCACCTCCCTCCCATTTAATTTCCAACTGGAAAAGTGCTGGTCACTGTCTTTTCCAAAGCGGATAACACGACATTCCTTTGGCTATGGCACCAATGAGTGTGAAGGAAAGTAATATTCGGAGGAAGGTATATGGAGCCTAAATTCTTCTAAGGTAATTTGGAGCTGGAAATGATGAAGCAAGCCTGATTGAAGTTTGCTGCCAGCTGTCAGTGAAACAGCAGCCAGTGCTCCCAGGAGCCTTGCTCAGGAGCTGGTGTGCAAAGGACAGGAGGTAGAAGGAGAGAGATGGCAAGGGCTTTGGAAAAGATTACAGCATGCACAGGAACTGAATTTCCAGCCCAAGGGCAACCTTAACTGGTGCCAAAGGAAGAAGTAATGAAAGGGATTTGTACTGACACAAAGAGGAAGGAGATGACAAAATGATATTCTGAGTCCAACCTCAAGGAAAGTATTTAATGAAAAGAACAAAAATATATGTTGAGAGGCCAAAAGGCCAGGAAGCCAAACTGGGAAAGCTGAATGGATCCATCATGTCCAAATCCTCAGCACTCCCAGAGACTTTTGTAATCATGCTTACAAAAACAGGAGACATTAGTAGCTTGCACAAGACCTCTATGAACATAAATGAATAGAACACAATTGGCTCTATACAATGACAAGCATACAGCTGGAATTCAGATTAGTAAAAATGTCAGGTTAGAAATAGCTATTTAAATGTCGCTACAGTTAGTAGAAGAAGGTGCATACAGGAAAAGACAGTACCCAGGATTCAGTACCAGATAATACCTTGTATTGGTCAGTAATAATTAAAAAGTTAAGTGATTCTGAACTTGGTCACAGGAAGACCCTCAGGTGAAGTAAGCTAGGCCTGGAGACTTGGCATGAAAAAGGGTGTTATTTTTATGTGCCTTTCCTTTAGGGTGCCATCACAACAGTGAGCAGAGAAATATGATCCGCAGGAAAAAATTTTTTGTAAATGCTTTTTTTCCAGTCTCCGTAGTCAGCAGAGGTAATGGGCACACATTTTCTCAAAAGATCTTTAGGAAAAGACTTTTCTTCAATGGCAGTGTATGGCGTTGGTCAATAACTACAAGTATTTTTAAAATCAGATAATTCCACCTAATAAAATTTTAATATCAGCCAGCTACTGAGAGGTCATAATTATAAATGCAGCATTATTCATAATGGCTGTTGCCATGACAAAAGTGATTATATACACCAGACAAATTTTTCTGTTGCAAGAAAGGCTAAGGCATGTAGTTATTTCCTATGAAGCATCACAGCTTTCTGTGATAGATTATCTGTGTTTCATAGCCAAGGCTTCTGTTTCCAACGTGGAGCAGAAACATTAGAAGTAAAACTTTCAAAAAATAATGGAAATAAATTTGCCATTGGACTCAATAAGCTTGAAGGTCCTTTCCAACCTAAATGTTTCTGTGATTCTATGACTGATTCTATGACTAGCTTCGCTTTTTGTTTGTTTTCTGGGAGGCAGAGGAATCGAAAATATTGATTTCTACTCCTAGACATGTACTTAAGACACATGACAAGGCTAATCTCTGAGGTCTTACTGAGACAAATGAAGTCAGTTTCAGTGTGGAAGATTTTGAATGGGAAAAGGTGAGTCAAGTCTACAAGTCCATTAATATTTGTATTTTTTCTCTTTTCAAAGTTGGGAAAAAAGTTGAGCTTTCCTCTCAGTGTAAGATGTTTTCATGGCACATTTAAGATCAGAATAAAATGGTTAGTCAAGTTCAGTACAGAAGCCAGACCACACTCTCTCACTACCCCAAAAACAGTCTTTGTCCTTTTAGGTCTGTTCAGCTTCTTCACCTTAGCCCCATTTCCATCCATACACTTTAACACCTAGCTGCTATTGGAGGTCATGCTGTTGCGGGAAACATGACACAGTGACAAAAAATCCAAAATGTAAAGTGTTTCTTGGTAGAAAGTCCTGCTTTCTTTGTCCCTCTTGCCACTGCCCAAATTGCAGTCCTGAGGCATCTCTAAAAGAGACCAGGGTATTAGTTATAGAAGAAACCTGAGCTAATTCATCACCAAAGTTTCTGTGCAACCTTTACTTTTTTTTTTTTTTCAAGAATTCCAGTCTCCAGCTCACAATTTTCTGTAAATATACTGATAAGTGGTATTAATTTATATGGTCTTTTCAGGCGGGGAATTCAGCATCAGACACACACTGATACAGCTCAGAAGCCACCTCAAATGAATAAGGACTTTTCCCCTTTTTCATTACCTTTTCACAATCAATCACAGTTACTTAAAATCTCTATGTCATTATTCATGCCTGATGCAACTCAGTTTTATAAATTCCTTGCAGTAAAAACAATTTGATATTTGTAAGTATCATTGCAAATATAGAATGGAAATTAATTTATTATCCTGAAGTAGTACAAATGCATGATTGGAAGCAGGATGAGCTGTAATAACTTCGGAATAAAATATTGTAACACTCTGTGTAGTCCATGTTTGTCAACTGACATTTGCTCTTCTGGAACTGGATTTTATTAAGGTAAATTAGCAGCAAGATGAGGATTCATAGTTCAGAATTTTGTGCCATTCTCCCATGTGAAATCAGAATATAAATGTATCATTGAGGCTGCTTATTCCCACCAGTCCTTTCTGCAGTTTCACTGATTTCCCACCCAGCTGAGAACACATTTTGTTGTGAGACATCTGGCTATGGAATGTTCAGAGCTCTGAAAAGGCTGGTTCATCCTCTGAAGTAGACAGCTTGGAAGAAATGTAACAGAGTTTTAAACAATTCCAATAGACTGAAAAAAAATATTTAACAAAAGCTCACCAAAGACTATCTGAGATCCTGTAGCTGTTGTCATGGGCTTCTCTGGGTATGGTGCCCTGGCACACACTGATGTAACTGAGACAGTGAATATATTATGGGTATAAAACTACAACTCCAGCAGAAAAGTTGTGAGGGAATGCACACTGGAGCAAAGAAGGAAATGTAAAAATAGAGAGAAGTGGAAAATCAAAAGTAAAGAGAATCTGGTTTTTTTTCAACTATAAGTTTTTCTCTCATGAATGATTCTCAGGGATGAGAGCTACCCAGCTCTACTGCAGTTACCCCTCCCAGCCCTGTGCATAGTTAGCTTGGCCTGACTCAAAGAGAGCACTCGCATTTCCTTGAATTAAAAATTGTTATTCTGGTTGTTACTCAGGAAAAAAATGTAGGTTTTCTACCATCATTCTGACACAGCTGCCCTTAATAGAAAGAACCAACCATCGCAGCAGCTGATTATGCAGAAGCATTTGTGGTGCGGTGGAATGATGATACAGGCAAACCCCAAAGTCCACAAAAAATTCACAAAACTGCCTTGTGAGGGCTTATGAGAGAATAGGCAATGAAAAAAAGGGGTTGAACAGCAGAGGTCTCCTGGAAAAGAGTACCAACATAAATTACACCATGCTGAAAGAAAGATATGAAGCATTGCAAGGAATTACCTCTGCTAAATGAGGTGTCCACATACCTTAAACATCACAGCAAAGTACACAGGCGGGGGAAATAGAATCAGATTGCTAAGGGAAGCTTAAAAGTGCAATAGTGCAATGTGCTGAGCCACGAGGAGCAGGTAGGGACACAGACAATGTTCCACTAATGGCCAAATTTATAAATATGTTTATAGAAAAGAGGAAATGAAAAAAATTGATCCATGTGGAAACTGAGATGAGAAGTATTGAGATATTGCTCAAAGAAAGTATAAAAGTCATATCTAAAATCAGAAAGATTTTTTTCAAATTGACAAGTCTTGACACACTGTCATTATGAATAATTTTAAAGAGCAGCTTTGTTGAATCACCAAGTCTTAGGAGTTGCATTTTAGAAGATACGGAAAAAGGTGAAAAGTCTGAAGAAGGCAGATGTGGCATCTGCTTTCAAGGGAGAGAAAAAAGAAAAGGCATAGGGAACCATAGATATATCTACTTAATTTCATTTTCAAGAAAAGTACTGGAACAGCTAAATGAATAAATGATTACAAGCATATAAATGGAATTAAAGTGATTAATAATAATACACATGGATTTTTCTGGAAGAAATTCTGTCAAGCCAATATTAGTATTTTCTCTGACAGGGGAGCAGATCTGGCAAATAAAGGAGAAACAATAGATGCGATTGACATTAGATATAATTTTGACTATTTTATTCAATATTTCCCTAATCAGACTAGGGAAGTGTATCTGAAAAGCTACATTCTGACAGTGCTTCCACGCACTGAAAAAAAAAAAAAAAAAAATCAGCCGCATTTCATCTATCAAAGTGGTCAAAGATAGATCCCTAGGAAAGAATTGTTAAAAAAAAAACAAAACAGATTATGTTTCAAGGAGTGTCTAAACACAGAGTGATGTCTTCATACTTTTCCTTGTGGATTGTTTGGTAGTCTTTCTGAACCAGCATATTTTTTTCTGCCATCCAAAACATACTATGGCAGGGAATACAAGGAACTCTACATCACAGTACATTACAAACAATGTCTGGTGATTTTGAATCTGATTCTTGCTATTTAATTTGATTTTCACTAGTTCTTACTCTGGAAAAGAGAAAAATAAGTCTTTGTTGCCTGTTTCTATGGTACTTGTGATATGACAGACCTCAACTGTATGCCCTTCTCAGATACTCTCATCCTGTCATAAGTTTCCAAACTGATTTTCACAGAAGCTACTTTAGATGATTTTTCCTCGAACTTTTACAGTTGTGCTGTACTTTCATTTTGATAGGCAATGAGACTGCCCTCTGTGCATAGAAGTACTGTTAAAATGTGTAGAGTTCTAAGAAAAGGATTTGTGTCATTGTTATTTAGAATCTGAGCATAAGTCAAAAAGGGCTTGTTAGTACAGGAGAAACAAACCCATAGCAATATTGTATAAAGAGAGACGTTGATGCCTGAAAATCATTTGAAGTGGTCTACCCACTTACTGATGATATTAGTGATGGAGCAAAACAAGATGAAAATATGAACCTTTTGGACAAGATTGAGAAGAACTCACTAAGAATGATTAGGGACTGCACAAGTGAATAACCTGGGAGACAAGACTAGGGAAACTGGACTTGGTGATACTAATAAGCATAATCCAAGTTAGCCAGACAAAAATTTCCTCCCTTTCAAATAGGGAACAGAGTAAAGAAGTATTTCTGTGTCTATTTTTGTAGCAGGCAGGACAAGAGGTAATCCCATTGCCTAAGAGCAAGGAGGAGCCCAGGGACACTATGGGAAAACCTTGTGGGTTGCAAGGCAAAGGAAGCACTGGTGCCTGAAGTGGCTGAGGGACTCCATGAAGAAAGACCATAAAATAAGCTAGACAGATATCTGTGGAAATTATAACACCTGAACAAGTGATGGAGAGAAAAAACCTCTACAAATTCCTCCCATCTCTGGATTTTTCTGAATCCCTGAGAAGTACAGAACTTGGATGAACTGAAGTATTGAACTTGGACAATTCTTGAATGTTCTTTTCTTTAAAGCCTTGCTAGATTACCTTTACATATAATTTTTCTGTTTTATTTATTTGTTGACTGTTTTTACCTCAGCAAAAATCACTGAAAAATTCACTGACCTAAATAGACACTTTCCATATTTTGGATAGCAAAGTCAAATATAATCTTCTAAGTACTATTGCTTCACTTAACATTTTCTTTCTTAAATCTTTAATTTGTGTTAGACTATACCTTTCCCACCACTATTTATGGAACTTAGTGTGACCTGTAGTTTCCACACATGACAAATTGGGACTGATCCAACTCTAATAGCATGGCTTGCAAGCCATCAGTCTTTGGGGAGAAGGCTCAAAAGCTCATTCTCAGATTTCCAGCTCATATCTGCCTCTATTAATGCAAAATTGGTTTTGTTGTTTATCTGCCAAAGAGATAAAGCAGTTTAGAGATTTTAGTAAATCTGTTCACATTTTTGTTTTCAACTTCCTCTCCCGAATTTGATTTTTCCCTGAGGAAATCTGGAACAGGATATGCTTATGCTTGCTTTTCACTTTTCAGGCTGCTCAGCAAATGGATGTGGTGTTTTGAGGGGGTTTTTTTCTACAATATTTTCCACATGGTATATAATTCATTAATAAAATTTTTCAAGAAACAGAAAAGAAATCAAACATTTTTCACTCTTAAATTCAGCAGTTTCTAAAAAGCAAGGGTAAAAAATACAACCTGGTTTAACATTTCTTTTTTTAGCACTTACACATCTTTGACTGGAGAAAATTACAGCTTCATCCAGAAAATAAACAATATTCACGGTTATATCATGTTTTAAACATCCAGAATGGAGTAGTATTAAAAGGAAGAACTAGGGGAGAGCACAAAGCGTTAATGGCCTTTCTTGGGAAAAGTACTGCTTTAGGCTTTTCCCACAGCATTTGCCAGCAGCGACAAATCTGGAGGAAAGAGCCTTCCTGCAGGATGAGGAGAGAGTGGAGGATGTAGACCAGAAGGCAGGAGAAGTGTCAGAAAGGAACCAGAGATTTTTCTGATTTAGGGGGCTACATGAAAGGCGAAAGGCGGTGTGACTGCAAGCAGAGCTGCTCCTGTGTCACACAGCCTTATCTCGGGTGTCACAATAGCACCGAGAAGCAGTGGATGTGCTCTATCACACCTGCCAGATTAACCCGCAGATAGCAAATCTCTGCTCTTAAACCCCTTATCTGGTTCAGCTTTCGCTTCCAAGAATTTCTAAAACTAGCCGTAGTCCCTCCGGGGGTACTTTTATCTTCTGAAAAGCTGGTAGTGGGGGCCACATTTAACCTCCCTCCTGGGTTTATCATCCTGACAGGCATGTGTCAGTCAGGCATTTGTCTCTGCACCTCCGCTGTGTAGGCAGCTGCTGCTGCTCTGGATGAGATGCTCCAAAGGGCTGGCTGTGCTTTCCCCGCCCCGGGGCCTTGCGCAGCAGGGCACTCGAGGTCAGCGCAGACAAACACTACCTACTCTTTTTTTTTTTCCTGGTTTGTTTTTAATTTTTTGTTTGTTTTTCAGTTGGGAAGGAATGCCTCTACCTCTCTCTCAGCAGACAGCAGCTGGTTTGCTTTTATCAATACATACCCCTCCCTACACTTGCCCCAAACTGCAGACTGGTCCCATCTGTGATGTCTGTGCTGATAAATCCTTGATGAGATTTTCTGTACTATCTTTGCATCACATGCCCATTTTGCTTTGTGAGACACACTTAGCCTGCTCCATGCCTAAGGTAGGCTTTTGAGGACACCTATGTGTAGGACTTCCACCCAGGTGCCAGGAAGCTAAAGGAATTCCCTGCCTGTTATTGAATCACACCATATTATTGTGAAACTCACCCATTACACAGCATCCATTCAAAGCATGATCAATTTTCATCAGCTATTCACTGTACTGCATAAATGTTTGAGCAGTCAAACAGTCCTTAAAGGGAGGGATGAAGACTATAAAACTAATACCTAAACTTTACAGCTCGCTGTAGAACGTTTTTCCAAGTACTAAAGGAAAAAAAGGTCAGTGTCTGAACTAGAAGATTATATTTCTGCTTTTCATGGTTAAATTTGAAATTACTAGCTCCAAGTAAACATCTGAAGTTCATCTGTTTGAACTGAAAAAAAATTTATATGTGCATTCATTTAGGCAATAAAGAACAAGTAAATTGTACTCTTGCTAAAGGTTATAGGTTTGGATTAATGTCTGAATTTGAAATGACTAGCTTTCAAACTGCAAATAATCTCTTTTGAAAAATTAGGAGAATTTTTCTCTTGATTCTTTCAAGTCAGTTCTTGTGAAAGCTGCTTGATTGACAGCCCTGGAAACCAACACTGAGCTCATAAGCAGTCTGGGCAAAGGGATGTAACATGCATAGCAGCAGCATGAGTTTTCACAAATTGCTGGCACATCTCAAAGTGGATTTCAAACATCTGGCTTCACAGGACACAGCTGCACTGCCCAGGCAGATGTTGGCTTTTTGAGCCTGAAGAGAACAGTGCCCTTCAAGCAAATTCCATTTTGGAGGATTTCTGTGACAAGTCACATGAAAATACTGCTGAGAGAAATGTGTCCTCCCAGGAATCAGAGAAGAAAAAGAAGCAAACTCAGTTTGGAAGAATTTTTCACAAGCTCTCCAAATTCCAAGTATTCAAACTAGTGACAACTTTCAGCTCTGTCCACCCACCAGTATTTCCTGTTTGGCAGAGAGTGGAGGGAAGGGTAAGACAGGCAAAGTTCATTTCCCATTTGCATCACTAGTGAATAAATTATCCTGCAGCTTTTATTGTTATCATATGTATGTGCTGTATAATTCAAAGGCAGATTAATCTCTTCTGAATAAATTTAATTTACCAAGTTGCACTGCATAAACACACTAATTAGGAGTGGGTGGTCAAGAAGTCACACTATAAGGTATTATGTACAATTGCCAAACCTTTCTGAAGAAATTTACAGCATCCCAGAACAGCATTGTGCTGACAAAAGCAGAACAGGAAGGAGATTCTTTACATGTCCAAATTTCGATTGCTGTGGCAAATGTGTAGTCACCTGCACTAGGCTTAATGCCAGTGAATTAATCCATGAGAACCGTGAGTTGGTCTTTATGTCCACGAGAAGCCTTGCAAGTAAAAATGTCAGACACTGTTGTGGAAAAGAGCGTGTGGGGGAGTCAAAAGATCTGAAAGTGACCGTCTCTTGCCATGAGAGCAGTCACAACATGTTCACTCTATCAAAACCCTCCTGGTCTATATCAGAAGAGGTTTTTACACTGAAGTCCAAAGCCTTTTAAATGTTTAGTACTTGAAACACTGCTCAGAGGGCAGGCAAACCTATCCTACCAAATAGAACTTTTAAGGTCAGAGGAAAAGCTAGGACAGAGCCGGGCTCCGTATTCTCTTATCTTCTCCAAATGTCCAGAAATGATGTTATGATGTGAGCAGCTCTTGTAATGGCCTAAGCCACTTACTTCAAGCCTATAAGGATGCGATTATAATAGTATTAAAACAAAGTATATATCTTTCACAATTTTATTTGTGTGTATATGTATATGTGTGTGTGTACGTATGCGTGTGTATATATATATATGCATTCATATGGACACACACATATATTTTGTTGCTGGTAAAACTAAATATACCATTTTTTTCTCATATTAATTCACATTTAAAAGTAATAAATGGGAGGGAAATGTCAATATGGGATTATTAGTTTAAAGTGTTTTGCTTGAAAAATTTCAAAATCAATCTTTTGAAGTACCTTTTTTTGCCAAATTAATCACCAAGTCCAAGCCAAAGAGAGATACATTTTGGGAAGTTTGGGTGCCACATTTTTTCCATTTGTATTAACAAATATCTTACATTTTTTCTGGATTACCCTTGATAATTGAAGCACATTCTTCAAAAAGATCTGTACTCTGGCCCCATCAATGCCCACTTTCATACTAAGGCTTATAAGAAATTGCCAGTCAGGAATAACAAGATTCTTTGTTAAGAAGTGTGGAGACTGATGAAATTCTGACCTAATTAAATCAGTGCCAATGCTTTCATTAACTTCAACAGAATTAGAATTTCAGCCATGACATTTCTCTCATTTCCAATGCATCAGTCCATGCTTTTATCATTGATTCCTTCTCATGTCAGTCACTGTATTGTTTTTCTGCTTTTTACCTAGACATGGGTTGTGTGCCAGCAGTGTCTTTAGAGTCTTGCTTGAATGCTGGAGACACCAGAACAGATGAACTTACTGGATGAGTCTTTGACTTGAAAGCAGTCCAGAATAGGAAACCTTTATTTGTTTCTGAACAGCACTCAGCATTAAGGTTGTCAGACCTCATCAGGGCTTGGTTACCACATAAGAAATCATTTAGAAAAGCTGGTTTGAATAAATGAGTAGTGTAACACATAATGCACCCCACTGTGCACCTCACTATCCTACAGGCAGTAGCCATGGGCAGTGGGTTCAAAGAGCAGGGACTTCATCAAAGCAGGTTTATGATGCATGCTTACTGGGAATTCCTCATTCTTGGGGAATAATTGCAATTTCCCAGTCTAAATCACAAATGCATGTGGATGTACAGTGCATGATGCATTGAGTTTCATTTTATTCAAATGCCCTACAAATTGGACTCTTTACAGCATAGTGTCCAACTTGTTACACCGACGGCCTGAATGTTTTTCAGTTATGTGTCTGATGTCACTAGAATTTTCCTCCATTAAAATTGTTCTTTGATATAATTAACGACTTTAGTTGTCGGAACCAACAACCAACAAGCAAAAGGAAGTAACAGTTCTAGATCAGATAATGCTTAATGCTTTGCTTGCTTCCTCTTGTTATACTTTGCAAGTGTCAGCTCTTTTTTTTTCACTAGAAACCTACTTAATAGATTTGTTTTCCTCTGCAACATTAAGCGTCAGTGTAAAAATAACTTGCCATTACTTATGATTTCCACTCCTCCATACCTCAGCTGGCTGTGAGCAAGGCTTGGTTGTCAGGCTGTGCACCAGAGTGAATTCTTGTGGGGACAGAGGGGAGAGCAAGAGATCACAAAGTATGATTTCAGAAATCATCCCTTGTTCCTTTTAAAGCAAACTAGATCAATAGGGTCAGTCATCATTGCAGACTCACCCACCTGAGGCCTGAGGAGTTCTGCAGGGAGGTGGGTATACTTACCCCTCTACAAGAAGACAGCTTCACATCTTTTGAACTCTGCTGAGGTTCAGAAGACAGAAGCTCAATTAGTAGCAGTATCAGGCCATTCCACTTTGATCGAGAGCAACTCTTACCAGAAATACTTCACTGGTTTCAGTGGAATAATTTGTTTCAGTGAAGTGAAAAGGATTTGGCCCTGGAATTGCAAACTAGACTTAGATTGACAGCCACTCCTGTATTTTCTTTCTGCCTTAATGAAAGGTAAATGATACTTTAATGAGAACAAGACACAGCAAGTCCAGGGGGACTGGCATGTAGACTGGCAGCACAGCTTATTAATAAGGTTACTTGCTTTCAGGTATCTAAATAACCACCACACATTGTGCAAACAGCAGTGTTGGTTCCACATGTATTTCCATACAAGATATTCTCAATTTTCAAAATCCAGGGGGGAAAACACATTACTTTGGCCAACAGCTATCCATCCTATGCCCACTTGTTTTAAAAGGACTAGTGTGGTAACTTAATCTGAAGGGTTATTTTCTGGAGTCAGAGCATAATGCAATAGGCAAACCTAGGCTATTACATGGGAAGTGTAGGCATTTGTAGTGAAAAACAAAGAAAGCAGAGGCCTGACTGAGGCCAGGGAAGATTGTGAAAACCTGGAGTGCTGTGCAGAACATAAAAAGCAGCTGGATTCACTACTCATGCACTGACACAGAACATTTTCCTAAGGATCTAATTTGGAGTGTCTCCTAACAGGTAATGTACCTGAAAACAAGACAGTGTCAGAAACAATGTCTTTAGAAGCCACCTGCCTCAGCATATTGATAATGCAGTGTAAAAAGCTGTGCTACTGCAAATTAACTGTTTCTTACTGAGCTTGTCATTGGTATGTGGAGTTCCTCAGATACTACAATGGAAAGGAAGGTTTCCTGTCTCAGTTTCACATACCAGCATTAAATGTGTCGTCAAAACATACCCCTTCCCTGACATGTTTCCAGGGCTCACTTTCTCGCTCATGCAAATGAATTTGAAAAGATAAAATCTGTGAATCAGTAGAAAAAATAAGATCCAAAATATCAGTAACTAGCTAGATTTGAAGGCAAAGATTGGTACAGCATGCTGATTTGGAGGTTAACCAATGCCTCTTTCCACTATAGTCTCATTTTCCCTCTATCAATCCATGCCAGTGCAAATTCTCACAAGTTCTCTCTATCTGAAAAGACAAATATTTTCAGGTTCAAAGGTTCATAGAAAAACCCTCTCAAAGACAAATATAAAGAGAGTGACCCACCTCGGGGTATGGAAATGTCTTTAATTCCCTCTGACATCTACCTTTGAGTATTAATTTCCTTCATCTTTGTGTTTGGGTCACAGAATGGGCCAGGTTGGAAGGGACCACAGAAGATGATCTGGTCCAACCTCCCTGCTCCAGCAGGGTGATCCCAGAGCATAAAACACAGGATTGTGTCCAGGCAAGTCTTGAATACCTCCAATGAGAAAGACTCCATAACATCTCTGGGCAACCTGTTCCAAAAGCCATCTGCACAGTAAAGAAGTTCTTCCTCATATTCAGGTGGAACTATTTTCTTTAGATCTTTCATGACATATCAGTCATAATGCTGGAAACATCTTCTGTCTTTTCAGTCCGTAAAAAATATCAAGTTCAGCACAATAGTTTACTTTCAATACCTCACAAAGAAATGTATTTTTCTGCCTATTCATTTTCCCATCAGCTACCATTTCCTTTCCACTATGCAACTGGCTTCAAACATGTAATTTGCCTCCATAGAATTCTTTTTGGTTTCTGACATGACTGTGTGAAATATCTTTCTTGTACTTACAATAACACTTCTGTTTTTACAAAACCTTTTTCAGCCCTTCCAGTCTAAAACAGAAATTGCTGTCTCATTTTAGCAGATTTTTTTATCAAAGAAAAATTTTGAAATGAAAAATGAACTGTTTAAAAACCATTGCAAGACAGTTGAAAAAATACATCTCATATTCCCTGTGAGAAAAGTGTTTAAAAAAGAGATATAAAGTGGAGTAAGGTGGCTTTTTTTCTTTTTCTTTTCTTTCTTTTTGTGATGTAAAAAGAATTTTAAAATTTCTGTGTCTTCAGAAAAAGGAAGCAAATTTTCTGAAACTTGGATACTTCAAGAAATGAACTCTTTCATTGTGTGGATTTAAAGACTTGATAATAGTCCATGTATTTTTAATAAAAGCAAAAAAATCTTGTATTGGCAAATCACAGGCATCCCCAACACTCCATTTATAATTGCTGTGGTGAGCAATAGGATGACAGTCCCCATATTCTGCAAGGGCTGTTTATCTTCTCAGAGCCATCAGTGGGAGAGGTCACGCAACTGCACAGACCTTTCTACTCACCTGTATATTTTGCTTTTCCATCCTATAGTAGGAAAGCTCTTATTCAGAAGATGGTGTCTATTGCATTTGAACAATGTTTAATGCCTCCAATAAAACACAGTTCATCAGATGACAGGTTAACATGAAAATTTTTGCGCTATATATTTGACTCTAACCCAACAAATATTTCTGTTTTTGCAAAGATTGATTTTGTCCAAATCCTATGCCCATTGAGGCAGGCACAGACAAACGAGGAACCTTGCCTCACATTTCATCCCTTCTCTCTCCTATTCTTATCAGATTGAAATAGTGATGCAATTTTCCCTACTGGGTAGCCTTTCAAATTTGTACCTTTCTTACAAGTAGGGGGCAAAGGTTCACAGAAAAACCCTCTCAACTTTTACAGAGTCAGAAATTACACTGGTGGGGTTCAGGAAATGCTGTGCACTCTCACAATGAGTAGAGATGTCTGTGGACCAGCTCAGGGTCACGAACTTAGGTCTTAGTTTCAGTACGGAGCTCACCAACCAACCACTTGAAACTGAGAAGATGGTTTTTGGTAGTTTGGGGGCTCTATCAGCCTCACAGTTCCTTTGTCCCACTACCCAAAACTCACAGTCCAATTTCCCCATCTTCTGTGAGGAAAATAGTGACAAAATAAAAAAAGCTGCTATTTCATTCAGAAAACCTGAAACACATATAAGCTCCAGCAATTCTGTCTCACTGTTACACACTGTGCTAGCCAACACCCTAGCAACACAGAGCTACAGATTTATTGGCTAATTTACAAGGTTCAGAGCCTTAAGAAAAGCAGTCAAATTTCCTTTGATTATTCAAACATAGTCTCTCTGAAAAAGGACAAAAATTACTTGCAAGTAATTTCTATCAATAGATGAGGCCAGGAATAGACAAGGTATTTCTATTTGTCTTCAGCTCACAACTGAAACCTAGTCCAGGAGAAACCATATCCCTACAAGTCTGTAGCACTATTTTCACTTGAACAAGTTTTGATAAGCTGAGTTAGCATTTGAGATTGGCATGTGCTGAATGGCAGGAACTTTTTATACGACAACAGCTACATACAGCTGCAGTGGGGTCAGGGATGGGCAGTGGTTTGTTCTTCTGTGCTATTCTGTGCCCACTGAGTATCACATTATGCAAAATTAAAACATCTGGGCTTTGCTTATACATTCACTGTTACCAGAGATACTGCAAAGTGACCAACCTGCCCATATTTAAGATAATGTGTTATGAACACTGTTAATTAAATAAACATGTTCTTTACAAGCCACAGCTGCACAAAATATTGATGTGCAGATAACAAATTTAAGTCTCGTTCAAAAATGCCAAACCCTTTTAGCCACCTTCTTTCTGTCTGTGTACTTTACTTTGATTGCATTTGCTCTGACATATCCCAACTAATCATGGTGCCTGTACCTGAATGGAATATAGTTAAAATTACATTCAAGGATTTTTACAGGTATCACACGAAAAATACTGTATATTTGGTTTTAGCTAATATTTCAGAGAATTCTCCACCTATCTAATATGATATCACTGCAATCAATATATAACAAAAGAAAGAACTCTAAAATTACATATAGTTTGCACCCACAATTGACAAGGCATATATTCAGAGACAGATTGTATCTCTATTTAAAATATACTCAGAACTCTTGTGATGTATGCTAGTAAATCAAGCTCACAAATGTGTGTGCTAAGATTTGAAATGTTTCCATGAATAAATTTGTATTGTCTGTTTCCAGTCTAGCTGCCTTAAGGCAAGATGATGATGATGATAATAATAATAATAATAATAATAATAATAATAATAATAATAATAATAATAATAATAATAACAACAACAACAAACAAACAAAACTAACTTCAGCAACCTGAACATATATTCTTAGGATGAATTTTCTGAGGGGATAAAGGCTTTGGCCTGTGCCTTGTTGTACTGAAACAAGTAGGTACATCCCACGCATTCATGAGCAGTGAACTAATGTGGGGAGCTGCCTACTGAGAACAAAAACGTAGAAAGTTTTCTTTATGTGTGAGACCATTGTTCCCCAGTCCAATTCAGACAGAATAGGAGGTCTGGGAAAAAAGAATTGATGGACATTTCAAGATGTGGGCTTCTGCTTCATTGCCATGTAAAGTCATGTGCAGTCAAAGTGTTTAGCCTAGTATGTAAACTTTCACTAAGGTCAAAAGTTCCTACATAGCACGTTTTGAGTTTGACCAGAATGTTTTTTGTTTCTTTCCATTTACTTAATTCTCATTAATAAGTTACAGCTATGACTGCCTCTAGAATCAGGCATATTGAGAGAAATGTTTCTTAGTAGGCTACCGCTGCAACAGAATCTCGAGTGCAAATTTCCTGGTAAGCGTGTGATTTTGCTAAAACCAAAGCTGGAAGTGAGTTGATTTACTCCTGCAAGCAGAGGAAATGCTCCTCTAAGGGCTGGGGCAAGTTTGGGCATGGAACAGACTGCCAGGAGCAGTGAAAGAGCAGAATAAGAGCTGCTTATTCCTGCCACTGCCTGAGTCCCAGGGAGCTGGCTTGGTTTGTCCCTGGCCAGCGCTCCTCCACAAGAAATAAAGCAGAGTGAAACAAGTAGAAAACCCCTGAGCCTCAGCGGGGGGAGTGTCCCTGCCTCCCCCACCCACGGACTCTCGCCTACGCTTTGAAGAAACCTGGAGCCACGTTTGTGATGTGACAATGGCCATGACAACAGCTGGTCATTTGGATCCCTTTAGTTCTGAGGAAGCCCTAATGTCCCAAATAATACAGCTCTGTAGTCACTCCTCACTTCCATGTCAAGTCAGCCCAGTTTTCCTCTGGGAATAAATAATCTGTAGCAGTTCTCATAGGCAGCCAGCCAGCCTCGGTCTCAGGAAAAGTCCAATGTCTTTGAGGTTTTGTATCCTGTCAGGCACTAAGGTTGGTTACATTTTGTAGCAGCAGGGTGACAACAGTCAGCATAGCCGGGTTAATTAAAGGGATTTGCAGAAAGACTATGCAGCAGCTGACTTTTAACAGAGCTGGGTTTTTTCTGCAAGGGTGAAAGAGTACAGTTTCGTAAATTTGGAGGGTAATGCCCTGTCTGTAGCTAAAAAGGCTCTCAGTAGTCATAAGTGATGGTATAATATTTAGGAATTAGTTTTGTATTTTCTTACATCAATTAAACTTCATGTGTTAGGTACTCCGCAGGACAGATGTAGTCCTGGCTGTCACCGCCAGAGTTCTTGGGATTGTATGCAGAGATCCACATTTCCAATATGGACTTAAACAGGAAGCTGCATAACCTCATTTTCCAGACATAAGCATACACAAGAGGCACTTGAGTTACCTGAAAAGTGTCTCCCTTTGTATTTGTCAAGCCAAAACACCCTGAGCCACAAGTCACCTGGGGAGATGGTGTATTTCAGATCTTCAGATGGATTGTTGGGCAAACGCCCAGGGAGTAAGGACAGTGTAAACAATTGGGTTAGACAAATAAGCATTAAGGAAAACCTCTTAATGACGCATCATCATTCACTTTAAATTCTAGAATGGTAAAGCATTTAGAAACTCAGCATCACAGCTTAGCAAGGTCCACAGTGAATCATGTCTGACAAATTCAAATTTTATTTCTCTTTTCACATAGCTTTTCCATACAGATCTCCATTTTCTCCACTGTATTTGTTACCTTGAATAGGGTTTTTTGTGCCCAACACATGACACTACAGAGGAGAAATCTGTTTCATTATCTTGCTGTGCTCTCTAGTTCAAAGGATAATGTATTTCTCTCTAGGTTTTTGGAAACATTGCATTTAATAAGTAAGCTCATTTTCCCCAAGTCACACAGTCACATTTTCCCTATGATCATAGGAGCATAAAACTTGCTTTCTATGATCGTTCATGCTCATAAAATTCAGTCACAAAATGCTTGAAAGCAGCAAATACTAAATGAGTGGAGAAAAAGGCCCTACAAACTCTCATTTACTTGCAAACAAATATTGGCAGATACGCTTTGTGTTACAACTTCCATGATAGTAATGAATATAAATTACTAGAATTGAACACATTTTAATTTTGACCATAAGTATGCCTTGCATATTATACTTTCATGAACCTATAAAACGAGAGTGTGTGTGATCACAAAATTCTTCTGCATGCCTTGAAAGCTGGAAGAAAACATTAACACGTATGGCAGCCATAGAATGTATTGGGTTGGAAGGGATCTTAAAGATTGCCTATTCCAAACCCCTTGCCATGGGCTGGGACATCTTCCACTAGACCAGGCTGCTCAGAGCCCCATCCAATGCGGCCTTGAACGCTGGCAGGGGTGGGACATGCACAGCTTCTCTGGGCAACCTGTTCCAGTGTCTCACAATAAAGAATTTCTTCCTAATATCCTCCATAAACCTACCCTGCTCAAAAAAAACATCATCCCTTGTCCTATTAACACATGCCCTTGTAACAGCTCTCTTGTTGGCTTCCTGTAGGTACTAAAATGTGCTGCAAGGTTTTCCCAGAGCCTTCTCTTGTCCAGGTTAAGCAGCTCGTGCTCTCCCAGTCTGTCTTCACAGGAGGGGCGTTCCAGCCCTCTGAGCATCTTCATGGCCTCCTCTGGACTCTCTCCAGCAGGTCCATGTCTTTGCTATGTTGGGAACCCCAGAGCTGGACACAGTACTCCTGATGGGGCGTCATGAGGGCAGAATAGAGGGGGAGGATCACGTCCCTCGCCACGCTTCTCTTGATGCAGCCCAGGATATGGTTTGCTTTCTGGGCTGCAGGGGCACATTGCAGGGTCACCTCAAGCTTAATGAACTTAAATAAAAATTTTCAGCTCTTACCTTACTGACCTTTTTAACTACTTAGTCCCCATAGAGATAGCAGCCTCTCCAAGACATTAGGCTGTAGCAAAATTCTCATTCATTAAAGTGGAAACCTTTAGACTCCTGAACCTTGGTTTGGGGATTGAAACAATACAATCTTTGACTGCAAGACACAGTGCTAGTTCTTAAATGTATATGTCAGAAATTTAGTGCTGTACTTGTTAATTCAGTTCCTACTGAGAAAACAAGAACTCTGCTTCTCTGGCAAATCACTGTGAGGAATAATCAAATACTTTGCTTATAAAGCAGTATCACTTATTGATTCCTCTCTGGCTTGGCTTGATCTTATTTCCTGTTCTGTATTCATGTCTAACTGCACTCACACATTAAACATACTTATAAAAAAGAAGGCTACAGATTTTATCACTTGTTTGCATTAACTGCACATTAATAGATAAAGAGGAAAATATCCTCCACTCTGCGTGCATCTGAGGCAACAACCAATTGTGAGCTGCCTCTGGGCTCAGTGACCTAGAAACCAGCAATAAGACTCATAAAAATCAGATGCTGAGGAACAGCATCAGGAAAAGCTTCAGAAAGAGGATGATAAATCATTTGACAAGTCCATAAGATGTAAGTGCTTCTGAAATAATAATAATAATAATAAACCTAAAAAAAAACCCCTTAAAAACAAAGATAACACCTTGAAAATATTTTCCAGCTCTATATTTTCTCTCATTTTTTGTCTCTTTGAACATTCTCAGAGACCCCATCCTGTGCACAACAACACACTGAATGTCCCCGTTTCTATTACAGAATTAGGCATTCTCTTTCCTTAAGAGGGAATGGTGGTTGTAAAGGCACAAAATCCATGAAAAAATCAAGATTGTGGAACTACACAGAAAACACACAGTTGATTTGATTCAAGACACCATAAGTGATTCACAAGGAAGCTTTCAGTCAGTGAGATACTCAAGTATGGAAAAAAAGTACATTGCTATCAAAATTCCTGGAAAACAGAAAGAAAGTCACTTTAATATGGATAACTGGATTTTAGCTTTCATATAAAATCCTGCTGCTCTTAACTGGTTTCATCCTCTTAACTGGGTCAATTAGAGACATGGTGTCCATAGCACATGATCTATAAACAGTCATGAATGCCAACTAAACTAATAGAAAAAAATTATACAACTTTGGTTCATAATTCAGAAACAGGCATTTCTGTAAATACACAGGAGACTTGAGGAGAGTGATTTGGAGTTGTGAGGTGGTTATAACTCTGATAAAGACTTACTTCTAAGCTTGTCTGGCATTTTTGTAGGTGGAAGGTGTTCTACGATTCCAAGATTTTACCCAATTTTAGGTGACAGGCAAAGAGAGAATGAATAGAGGCATTATGTCAATACATTGTGTGGGTACTTACTGACAATTTAAATTTAAATTGGTTAGATCCATTGTGCATGGATCATTGTTTTTACTATCAAAATCTAAAAAGTAATGGCTGGCAGACAGGACACAGAAATGATGTGGTAATGACAACAACATTACTTGCCAAAGGGAAAAGCTAAGCCGACACATATCACAGTGTTTTAGATGTTTCACGTGTGATGGTGGTGATGATGCTCATTATCAGAAACCACAGGCACAACTCAAGACCCTGCTGCACTGCGTGCTGCTCAAGCACATAATATGGTGAATTAAGACATTATGACACAGTAGGTAAAACATAGCAAAGCCAGTCTTGTATCAGATCTTAGGTGTGCACGTTTCTTTTCACAACTGTGAATGGAAAAATAAAACAAAAATAAAAAACACAACACAAAAAAAACCCCAACAAAACAAAACAAAAAAACAGGCAAGGAATCTCCCGAAGACTTGGTGCTTTCAGTTTTAACAGCTTAACAAGCCAATTAGGTAGGAGCAAACCTCAGGCTTCTGGCACTTTCTCAGTGTGATTCACATTTCTCACCAGTGTGTGCTGCCCTCAGCCTGAAAGAATTGAGTGCACTAGACCAGTTTTAAAATGCCTTCTTTCCTGCCTGTTTTCCTGTGTGCTTTGTTTCTCTACTACCCAGAACAAGCTCTGCACCACAGGAGGTAAGCAGATAAAGGCTAAGGCAAGGTACTGGATAAAGGCTCCAGCTGTCCCAGGAGATTTGTTTTCTTCCTCACACACCACCTTCATCTCAAGGAAAGTCTCAAGAATAGAAACACAGCAAGTATATTTCACCATTCCCTGCCAATTTTTTTATGATTCACAGCTTCATCTGCTTAATAGTTAGATTTTCTTTTTCTGGGATTTTTTAATGTAGGTGCTATCGTCTGTCAATAGGATGGAGTGGGAAGGCATCCCACAAGTTGAACTTACGTTGCCTTGCATTGGCTACCTCAAATATAAAACAAATAAATGCAAACAAGAGGAGATGGGTGTCAAGAGCAATACCTTCTCTTCTTTACTGAAATTTTTGAATAGAAATTTTCCTATGACCCAGCCTGTCTGAGACCAATTTTCATGCCAGCGGATGAGAAGGATACTGAAAACGATCTTGTCTGGCTTTCCCACCCAGTGCAGACAAGGAACAAGCCTCTGGAGAGAAACTCAACACTGCTCTGCTGATGTCCTGTCCTGTCTTTGTAACTGGTAGTGACATGGATGAAAGAAGTGAAAGCAGGAGGGAGAACTGGAATGAAGAGTCTCTTCACTCTTCACTTCCTATTGCAACTCCTGGCTTCTGTAACATCACATACAGAAGTGTTTGCGTTTCATGGGTGGGTTTTTCATGCTTTAGTTCTGCATTGACCAAAATCAGGAACTTTTCAGTTTCCAGAAGCAGATTGTTTCAGGTATTTCAGCTTGTTTTGCAGACAAAAGAATCAAAACAATTTGAAAGGAGGTCAATAGGAGTTAAGTACATAATCCGTTTAGGATTTAGCAAATCCTACCCAGACCTTTTTGCATTTCTAGGCACCTAACTACCACTGTAAACTGGACCCTGTATAAATTTCTGAATTTTCAATGCCTAAGAGAATGAAACCACTGGCTTGTCCAAGTTTGTTTTAACACTCCTGCCACTGCAGACTGTGGTGTCTGGTGGGCCCTTATGAGGAAGAGTCAGGGAGACAGAAAGGTTGAAGAGACCAGATTGTTTTTAATGAAGAAGCTGAAGCACCTATCTCATTCTACACGAGTAGGATAGCACTGGCTACAGCAGAGTATCAGAATGTAAATGAAAGAAGGATTTTGTAAGACATGCTTGAGAAATGGGATGTTGTCATCGGTTTTACTAATCTCACAGTGTCCTCCAGTCTTTTTTACAAGATATTGGACTTACTTGATGTATTTGAAGAAAATGAACATCTGGTCAAAACAACAGCAGTTTGCTACATAAGAATCACTAAGGCACACTGCTCACAGCTGTTAAATACAGATGGCACTTTTGTTATAGCTATGACAGCATAACAATAAGTTGTGACAGTAGCTCAAAGTTATGGCAGCACAACCAGGCAAGCATTTAATCACATTACAGGACATACAACATGACAAAAGTAGTAATTCCAGGCCTAAAGGAAAACATTTCCATATTTTCTAAAAATTAAAAGCACTTGTACCAAGAACTTAGTTATTACAGAGAGATTTTTCTAGTGAAATAGCAGCACTGTCCAAGGGAATTGAGGAAATCACACCCCCTGAACCAACACCATGGTTGAAAGAGAGAGTGCTGTTGGGATCTACTGCAGAGAACTGTTGGTATCTGCTCTTGAAGTCACTGGCAGCTCTTTCATTTGAGTGAAAGAAGATTGGCATCATGTTCCCCATTCTGGGTAACCATAGCCCAGACTTCAAGGAGTAAGAGGAAGGCAGCCATCTCACCATAACCCAAGTCAGTAGGTGTACAGCCTGCCCTTTCTTTTCTCTTAGGGCCATATTCATGCAGACACTGAGCAGCCCCAAGCTGCCCCAAAATCACAGAAGGGGCACTTCCAGTTGGTAGAGGTGGAACAGAGGAACAAGAGCTGAGGTTACTCCTCTCTTGCCAGTCTTCCTGTTCAAGCTTGACAGATATCTTCAGTCCTCCCACAAAGGCTCATGCTTTATCACAGCACAACAAACAAAACCTCTGTAAAGGTTTTTCAGGATGGAGACAGCAGAGCCAAAGGTCCAAGGCTTGGGTGGGTGAGGCACAACAGCATGGTGAAGGCACACCCATCCACCATCCTAGCCTGACTGCAGCCCTTGTCTCTGAGAAGAAGCTGAAGTTTATATCATGCAAGCAAAATGAATAATTTGGTACTTTTAGGCGTAGGTCACAAAATTATAACGTGCAACTCTTTTTCTTGAGTGAGATTAAAATGTGTAGATTCTGCTGGCACTCCCACGCACAGACAGTGGAACACCACTCAGAAGATGAAAATATTGTTTAAATGGTTATTTCCACTGCACACTGAAGTTATCTTGAAGAGTGATTTATATTTTATTTCAACCTTTCTCCCTCAAAAAAAAAAACCAAACCCAGAAGGGTCTGTTAATTAAAACTGTTTTTAACCTTGTGTAGTTAACGTACACATAAAAAGTTTGCTCTGCTTGCTGCTTGGACACTGATAAAGGTATATAACTCAACATACACATGACATTTTTGAATGATGAAAGACAAGCCACACAGCTGGGATGGGTGAGACAGGAATCACAATAAATTGGAGCAGCACCTCCACAGTAAGTGGAGGTTCACTAAGTGAACATTGCTACATTGCTACCTTTAATGATACATCTTTTTTTGAGACAAGAACAAGGGAGGGTTTACTGTACCAAGAAAAACAATCCCAACTCTTAGCTGGTCCCATAATACTCTATAATTGCTCTGGTTAAACAGCAAAAATTAGGACAAATTCAATATGAACAACAGACTATAATCTGGCTCTGTTTTCTCTATTTTGCATAACACTGACTATAACTCTGTGAAACTTCCCTCGTTATTGTTGTCATCCATCCTTAATTACTGCTCTGAAGTGAAAACAGGAGCCACAGTGGGAGCATGTACAAATGACCACAGCATCCCAGGGAAAACATCCCCATTTCTTAGCAATGCCAAGGGCTCCAGCCTTTAGTGTGGACCCACTAGCTTCACTATTTGCCAATTAAGAGAACAGGATATTGTCTTTGATAGCATTTGTATTGGGTTTCCATATCAAGGTTTTGGAGGAGGAGGGTGCAGGAGTAGAGCCTGTAAGAAGCTGCTGGAAGCTTCCCCTGTGTCCAGCAGGGCCAATGCCAGTCAACTCCAAGACTGACCTGCTGCTGGCCAAGGCAGAGCCCATCAGTGACTGTGGTAATACTTCTGGGATAACATATTTAAGAAGGAAGAAATTAAATCCTGTACAATATCAGCAGCTGTCAGAAGAGAGGAGTGAGAATATGTGAGAGAAAAAACACTGCCAACACAAAGATTGGTGAAGAAGGAAAGGAAAGGAAGGAGGTACTCCAGGTGCCAGAGCACACATTCCCCTGAAGCCTCTTGAGGACCCCATGCCAGAGCAGATGGATGCATCCAAAAGATGTGACCATCTGGAGAGAGGAGCCCATGCTGGAGCAGGTTTACTGGCAGGACTTGGGACTCCTCAGGGGACCCATGCTGGAGCAGCTTGTTCCTGCAGAGCTGCACCCCATGGAAGGGACACACACTGGAGCAGGTTGTTTAGATCTGCAGCCTGTGGGAAGGACACAGGTTGGAGAAGTTCAGGAAGGACTGTCTCCCATGGGAGGGACCCCACAGTGGAGCAGAAGAGTGTGAGTAGTCCTCCCCCTGATGAGGAAGGAGCAGCAGAGACAGTATGTGATAAACAGAACACAATCCCCATTCCCATACCCCTGCACTACTTGGGGGAAGGAGGTAAAGAAATTAGGATTACAATTAAGCCCATGAAGAAGGGAGAGGTGGGAGTAAGCATTTTTAAGGGGTTTATTCCTTATTACCCTATTCTTGATTGGATTGGCAATAAATTAAATTTATTTCATTGAATCATAAAATGGTTTGCATTGGAAGGGACCTTAAAGGTCATCTATTTCCAAGTCCATGCCATGGGCAGAGATGGTATCCACTAGACTAGTTTGCTCAAAGCCCCACTCAACATGGTCTTGGACACTGCCCCTGGTGGGACATCCAAAACCTCTCTGGGCAACCTGGTCCAGTGTCTCACCAACTTCACAATAAGGAATTTCTTTCTAATATCTAATCTAAACCTATCCTCTTTCAGTTTAGTGCCACTTGTCCTATCCCTACATGCCTTCTTAGAATACCCCTCTCCAGCTCTCTTGTAGGCTCCCTGTAGGTACTGGAGGTCTGCTATTAGGTCTCCCTGGAGCCTTCTCTTCTGAGGCTGAATAACCCCAATTCTCCCAGCCTGTCTTCCTAGGAGGTGTGCCCCAGCCCTCTGATCATTTTTGTTGCACTCGCCTGAACCTGCTCTAACGGGTAGGTGAATATCTTTCGTACACTGCTGACTCCAGAGCTGGAAACAATTCCAGGTGGGATCTCACAAGAGTGGAGTAGAGAAGAAGAATCAACTCTCTCAGCCTGCTGGTCTCTAAGTCAGTTTTGCCCATGACAGTAACTGGTGAGTGATCTATCACTGTCCTTACCTCAACCCTTGAGCCTTTTGTTATATTTTTCTCTCACCTTTCCAACTCAGGAAGGAGAGTGCTAGAACAGCGTGGTGGGCATCTGGTGTCCATCTAAGGCAACCTAGCAGAACAAGCAACTCCTAATTTAGCCCAAACTTTTTCTGTTTCTAAAGCCCTTCTCAGAGATTTGTGTTGATCTGCTGACAGCCAAGTCTGTTGGCCTAGGGGTTCAAGTTTCTACAGCATCTACATAGTAATTGGACTTCAGGTTATATTTTCATTGAATAGTAAAGTACTTAGCAGATGTTTATGCCTTGGATATGCCACCCCTTGCACAAAAACACTTTATAAATGAGAAATTCACACTCAAATGCTGGTGACATTTCTTCTTTTCCACATATACTGCATTTACAGCCTAATCAAATGACTGTTCTCAGGCCATGCTTTTTCAACAGCCAGTCCTTCAGAAATAAGATCACTGAAAAAAGAAAGAGTTACAGCTCACATGCAACACAAATAGAGGTCCTGATAGAGTGAAAGCAGTTTATCTTCAACAAAGAGAAGAGAGACATAAACATTTCTTTTGCTACCAACGGCTAATCAGATAAACTTTCTAGTAGCAATCTTTGGAAGGAAAGGCACCAAGTTTGCCAGAAATCAAGGGCAAGCACAGCAGCTAAATAATCTATCCACCCACGTCTTTGCATAAAATTTCTACTTGAATATTATTAATCATTCATGTCATTGTTAACTTCTCTATGGTGTGTTTGCTTTTTCCCTATCAATATATGCATAAATCTATCTAATTAATGCTAATATAAATGTTTACTGTGGGAAAGCAGAGATTGTCTACACTGAATTTCTAATTCAGCCAAACCAAGCTCCAGACATCTTTTAAAAAGAAAAAAAAATCAAATATTTTAGTCCCCAAAATTTTAGAAATATTTTGAGCAAACCCATTGTGGGATCTTGAGCATTACAATCACAGAGCTACCTAAGAGTTGTTTGACATCCTTGCAAAACTTTATGCCTTTTCAGATGGATACCAGCAAATAAATTTGGTCAACAACATAAAACTTTTAAATGTTTAATGAATTCTTTTAAGACTGTAATAGTATGAACAGGAGAGAGCCTCTCTGGGAGCCAAGTTCCATATAAACTTCTTTGAAAATAGTTGTAAAAACATATTCCACTTACTTAGATCAGTAGTACTTAAAGACATTTTGGACTTTTATAATATTTTTAAATTTTCGACCATTTAATGGCATAGGAACCCCTACTCATACTCTAAAATTGCAATGGAGTATTTGTTGTTTTTTACTATTTTTATCTGAAACTGTAACTTGTAGGTAAGCTGCTTTGGCTTGAGGCTATATACAGATATTTCTACTTGCTAACTACTACTTGCTTTCCTTCTGCATCCTCCTATAAGGATCCTGCTTCCCTTCTAAGCAACCTGATGCAGCTCACACTGTGACATTAATCCAAAAGGCAGTTTTGCACTGTCTGTAATAAAAAAAAACTTATTAAAAACTTATTAAAATCTTATTGAAATTTAAAGATACTAGTCTATAAAATCTAGTAAGAAACATTTTGTATCTTATCTGAAAAAAATAATTGAACTGTTGGCTTGATGAAAAGGAAAATATCTCGGTTTACTCACTAAGAAGATATTCAACTAAAGTGTTAATTTTTAAGTCAGTGTGATCAGCATCTGGGGAGTATTTCAAGGCTGCAATGAGGCTAACAGAGAGAACAATCTAATTCTTTCTGATATATTTAATTTGATTATGGATTTAAGAGGCAGTAAGTAAATAGTTTACATTACCTCACTGAAACTGTTCTTTTCAGCTAGAGAAGAAAGTAATAAAGTTCAGAGTTATTCAGTATAAAAATATTGAATAAACATTTTTGCCCATATAAGAGGACAGATGATTCATTATTCCCTAAAATGGACATTATGATCACTTTGAAACATTTCTGGGTTTACCTGAGATGTATCTATTGCCTGGGAAAGCACATATAGTAGTTGCCAGCATCATTAGCTTTCATTGTTTTCATAAAACCTATTATCATCAAGTTCTTCTGTTGTTCCTCTAATGGTAGAATGAGAGAAAAGGTACTTTCCCTCCCCATGTATTTGTAGAGGATTTATTTATTTGTAGAGGATGTAGAATCCTCTCCATGGGTCACAGCAGTTGGACTACCCCCCCAGCCAGCTCTGCTCTGAAATCATCAGAACATGCAGCTGCAGCATTACCTGAGTTTGGTTAATCTCCCATAACTTTGGTGTTCTCAATAGTTGTATGGCCCAGATGCACAGTTTGGGCTCTGTCTGTTGTCAAAAGCAAGGGTAATAACACGAGGGGGGCAAATCCAAGCTCTGCATGACCAACAGCTTCTTTAGGCAATTGAGCAACAATCTTGAGGTTCCTGAAAACGACCCTGATGGCCTGTACAGGGTGGAGACACTTGTTTTGGACTGCTAAAGCTTACAGCAGCATTTAATCAGGCTGCTCTTCCCTCCCTCCCAGCTGCCAGCTCCTATCTAATAGGGCCAGTGGAGCAGCCAGGTCATGGACATGTAAACAGTGTTAACCTAATTCTATGTAAAACAGCACAGCATTTATGCATTTCTCTAACTTGCTCTCTGGTGGGGTTACATGCTACTTTCCAAATGAGTGCAACTGAAAGGAAATATGTCTTGGTATTTTATAATCTTGAAACACATCATTACACCTCTTGCAAAAATAATAATATTCTGACAGTTCTAGTATCAGCCCTGTTAGACCACCATGTGTGGCCACCCTGCAGTTCTCTCATCTAACCAAAGCTTCACACTCTGCCAAAACCAGGCTACTGGGGCAGAGAATCTGCTGTGGAGCCCCTCCTACTGACATCTCAGGGGTTGTTAACCAGTCTGTCCTACCCACAGACTTCAAAATATTTGTGTGTAGACAGATCAATATTCAAAGAAAGACCAATAAATGGGGTTCTATAAGTGAACAATTCTGCACTAGATGTTAACTGGTATATATCCAAGGGAGGGGAGTGCAGCACAACCAGTTCTCTAGAAAGACATTCCCTCGGATGCTGTATCAAAGCCTGCAGGCTTTGATACCTGCAGGCTTGAACCTCCTGAGGAGGATCCAGACTGAGATGCACACCTTGACCACAAGATGACCATAGAAACAGGCATGATCCAGGCAGAGATCAATCTTTTCCTCCTCATTTGCTATCTCCCTAAACTGCTACCATAGCAGGAACTTGGACACCTGGATTAGAAAGAAGCTATGGCATATCCCAGCTGTACTCCCAGTTCAGAGCACCAGGACAGCAGGGTGAGGTGAGGAGGCTGTAACCTAGATTGCAGTCTAGGAGCAATCTCCTGGTCGCCTCTCAATTGCCAGAAAAGGACTACTAATATCTCAGATAAAAGAGCCACTGGTCCTGTCCCCAAAATAAAAGTCAGTGAGGGCAGGGGCTTGCATTTTTGGGAGCACTAACAGCAAAGCAAAGCAATTGTTTTAACTACCTTGAAGAGAATGTGATAAATTTTCCAGCCCTTCAACTGCTTTACTCAAGAACATGTGTTTTTCTGAACAGGCAGCTTTTGCTCTTGTTTCCAAGTAACATTTTGAGTGAAAGTCTATGAACCACACACTGCAAAAGATCATGTCCTGCCTGGTTCTATATTTATAAATGAAAATACAGTTCTAAGGGCTAATGTTCATCCTGAGGAGAAAGAGACTGCAGATTTTTAAAGATAAAATAACGTTTTAAGGGTTTTGATTTTTTTATCTGCTTTTTCCTTTCCTCTCCACCTTCTGAGGTATCCCAGACAGCTACATATGGTTCCAGTAGATTATACATTTCATCAGGACAGGTGACAGAAATTAAAAACACACCTAGACACTTCAGAGCCGCAGGAAAAATGAAATCAAGCTCTTTCAATAAATTTCACTTCTAGAAGACACCTCTATTAAAATGTAGAATTGAAGCCATGAAATATCGAGGGAAAGGCAATGAAATGTGGAAGTTGTCATAAATCGAGAGACATAAAAGTCTTGGAAATACATGGTAAGAACAAAGTTCAAACCTTATTTATGCTTATATTATGGTTTACTGCAGTCTATTTGTAAAATGTACAACTCCAAACCTTTTTCTGTAAAGCTTTTGAAGGCTGTCCTGGTAATTAAGATTCTGTATAATTACAACATTCTCTAAGCTATATAAAAATTATTTGCATAATAACAAATACAACCTTACAAGTGTTTAGTGAAACCCTGCTACAGATGTAAAGATAATAAACAACACGTGAAATCCTTTGGCTGAATATATAGCAGCAAACAAATATTTGAATGTTATTGCTATTATTTTGATTCATTCAGAATAAATTTTCCTTTTTAGTACTCCAGTGAATGATAAATACCTGATGAACAGAGGTCAATGTTTCAGAAGACATAGGTATCAATGGAAACACTTGTTATTTTTTCCAAATTCTAAGACATTACCATAAAGGACAAAAACTAAACCCAAATAGATCATATTTGCAGAGCTGGTGTTCACAATTCCATCATCACAATTTCTTCTCTCCTGGTTGCCACTAAGGCTGGTTGCATGGGCACCACCCCTGCAAGACTTGTCCATGACTGGCAGTAAAGCACAGAGAAGCTCCAGGGGCTAGAAGAGCCTGGAGGAGCCTGGTGGGAGCTCTACCACTCTTCTTGTCAGGTGCATGTACTCTCCCACCAGCAATCTCATGTGACAATTAAACAGATTGATAACAGGCACTATTACCAAAGTGACAGCCAACCACTCCTTTTATAATCACCTTCCATTTTCTTTTTGCGCTACATCTTTCCTTACACGATCTTACATTATTTCCCTGATAAAAACATGACAAGTCATTGTTCTGAATTAGCCATTGTGCTATAAATCACAGATTTTATCATTTATGATATTTTGACTACCTGAGCCCTCCCTAAAAAAAAGCATTTAAGATTTCTCATCTCCTGGTGACACATGCTTATGAAACACCAGTGTTTTTAGCGTTTGCTCATGTTTGTGAGGGGGGTTGTCTTGATGGAACTCATCAGTCGCCAAGGTTGTCGGTAAACGTCTCTTGGTATCATTATTTCTATTTAAACTGAAATTCTGTGGTAATGAGGCCTTAAACACTGGCAGCGGGGAGGGGGAATAACATAATTTGTCATTTCAAAACTGTGTAAAATGGGACAAGTTGTAGAGTGTCTGAGGGGCTGTTCTCCTCTCAGTGCACGGGGCTAAAGCAGCTCCTGCGCTGGCACAGGGGATTGCAGAACACCCAGGGCTGAAAATGCAGCATTTGCATAATGCAGCTCTTCTCAATTGAAAGTGAAATGGTACCAGAAAGACTTGAAAGTAGAAGAGCACAACATCCTCAGTGGTGGCACTACCCTGTGTTGCACTGGTGCCAGATTGTCCTGTCATCAGGGCAAAGCCACAAGTCTAAAGAGACCCCAAAGAGCACGTGTGGGTGGCCAGTGAGTTGGGCTGTCAAACCCCTCACCTCCACACTCAGTTCACTGCACTCCACTTCTGGAGGTGTTCAGTGAGGATGGACTACAAATCAGAAAGGATTTTAGTTGCATCACAATGGCCAGTTTCAACAACAGCAAAACTTGAGACCATCACAAACCTACTCTTTCCAAATTGTGAAAGTATTTGTTGTCTGTTTTCAGGTTCAACAGCTTGCCAGCTGAGATGGTCAAAATAGTCATTGTTTGTTTGACATCAAATTAGTAAGGGGGGAAATGTCATCAAAAAGTTCTGGTTTTGATAAAAATATCAAGACTAAAAGATGACAATTAATATTAGAAATTCCCCAGTCAAAACCACAGTTTCCAGTCCTAGCTGGCAGTGGTTGTATGCATGCAGGATTAGCTGTTGTATTGTCTTCAATTACAATTTTAAAAAATAAACTGAAAAATTTCTAATTAGCCTTAAATATATTCTACAGATATCCACTTAAGAATAGCTGTAGTGATGAGGCTAGCAAACATTCTCTCATGTACTCCTTGAGTCAAGACAGATTAAATACATTTGCAAAGTATTTCTGTAAACTGAAATGCACTTTTCTACAGTGTCTTTTTCTTTGTTAATTGTGAATATTAGAGGAAAATCACATGTGAAATCTTCACCTAAGACTAAGCAATAGAGGAAATGTTTAATTGTGTGATGGTTTAGCTTGGACTTGCTTTATTGTGTCATTGTTTAAGCACCATACAACTTACTATTCACTAGTATTCATGCATTGTTATCTCTTAAGGCTCATGAATATTTCACCAATACTCTCTGAATGCCTGTTATGAACGAATTTGATTGTGGGAGAAACATCTGTTCAGTTTTGGATGCCCTTGCTCAAGAAAGATATAGTCAAGATTGAAAAACTCGAAACACATACTTTTATAACAGTGATTTAAGTTGCAATTATTTTGTCTAAATAAAAAAAAAACAAGTCTAATCTGATCTATAAACAGGTAAACAGTTGAAATTCCTCTTCTCCTCTGAGTGGACCCTCACAACACTGCCAAAGCAAAAGCAGGATAAAAGCATGAAATAAAAAAGACATGGCGCTTAAAAATAGGTCAGTGTAAGAAGGAATTGTAATGAATGGGGGGTTCAAACCTGCAAATTCAGATCCCTTTTGGTGCAAAATTACCACCACCACTCCCCTCTAATTTTTAAACCTATTCATTTTCTATGCAGTAGGACCAGGCAAGACTTTCTTGGAGAGGTAATATAGGCAGGCTAGCAGATCTACTGTTCTGGCTTAACAGTAAATCAACAGAGGTTTCCCTGTTTGTTTGTCTCCAGAATAACTATTTGTTATAATAATTAGCCAGTCCTAAGCCCAGGGTTTAGGAGCATTAGTGTTCACCATTAGTAGACACTAATAAGCAATCAATATCAGCATGTTCCAGGAAAACCAGGGAAATTTCACATACTCTTTGGCTCAGTTTGGAAGGAAAATTCACAGCTTTCTCTGAAGGCTGGAATGGAAAAAATGAGATTCTGAAAGAATTTATCTGGCCTGGAGGTCACAGAGAAACACATTCAAAGCAAACAATCAGAAGAGAAACAGGGCAGGAAAGAAAATGTAGCAGCTCAGCTAAGTGGGAGAAAAAAAAATCATTTTCTACTGTTCATTAGCTGTATGGCAAAGTTTCAGGCTCTCAGGAGTTCAGTTTCTCTTACTATAAGATATCCTGTTCTATGGCACTATCAATCCAGGTCTTTTCTCCTGGTTACCCTGTTTCCAAAGGAGCCTAAGAAGGCAGCCTATTTTACAGGCAAAGAAAGTACACCTCATTTCAAAGCTTGCAGATGTAGTGTCAGGGTTATTAAAATGTGTCAGACAAGGTCCAACCTTGTTGAAATCCTAAATGAGATATCCTAAGTGAAATCCTATAATCTTGTGACTTTGAAGAGATCTCTCACTGATACTATTTTGTTTCTTCAGCATGAGAGCTAGTGATCATCTGTTCTAGAAAATTCACAAGGGTGGTGACTATTGGTGATATGAAGACTACTGAAAGTTAGATGTTTTCTTTAATAGCTGCTTTTCTTCTGAGACAAGCTGTAAAAAGATTACTGTCAAAATTTACCCTTAGTTTCTAAAAAAAGATGAAGGTCTCTGAAGTGCTAATGCTATACATTAGAAAATCCTAAGCTAGCTCTATGAACAGAATTTGGAACAGGCATTAGATGCCATATCCTTGTTTCCCAAATCAGCTACTCTGACTGAGTAGCTGATTCACCAGTTCACAGATGTGCAAGTGTCCCCACAGTGCTTTTGACCCTTCTGAGCATCCAAGCCTCTTCTGGAGGAAAGGCATCTAGGCCAAGTTAAAAAAAAAAAGCAGTCTTTTTGCTCATTAATCTTTTGGCCTTTCAGAGATGAAAGTCAGAGCCTCTCTTTAAGGGGATGGTCATGACATGGACATTTGTGTCTCAACAACACCTGGAGGAGCACAGGATAAGCTGGTTACCAAGGACTGTGTCCAGACAGCTTTTGAAGATCTCCAGGGATGGAGACTTCTCAACTTGTACCAGTGCTCAGTCACCCTCCCACTGAAAAATTGTTTCCTGATGTTTTGAGGGAATCTCCCATGTTTCAATTTGTGCCCATTGCCTGGCCCGTTGCCTCTGGGCACCACTGAAAAAAGGCTGGATCCTCTTTGTACCCTTCCTTTAGGTATTTTTATACGTTGGAAATGTTCCCCTGAGTCCTCTCCAGGCTGAACATTCCCAGCTCTCTCAGTCTCTTCTTACACGAGAGGTGATCCAACTCCTTTGTCATCTTAGTGACACTCCACTGGGCTCTCCTTAAATGCTCTATAATTGAACATTTTGGTTTAAAACAATGTTTTCCACTTAAAACTCTCTAATTTGCAGATTTTCTTCCTTGTTTTCCCAGTCATTGTAACCAAAGCAGTCCTGTGTTGGCATTCAAGAAAATCCTTTTTCTTTCCTTTCCCCTCCATCTTCTTTTTTCTCCTATTTCAGATGGCCCTTGCACCAGATCAAATTGGTGAAACACATCACGACTTGGTAAGGAAATTTTCCTTTAATGCCATCATTATTTCTGTGCCAGATATTAGTTCAAATGTCCCAAAGCACCAAGAACAAGCCCTCTAGCATTCACCCAAAAACAGAACTATGAGGAGAAATGGAAATAAAATCATTTCCCTAGGTTTTGAAGAAGAAGTGCAATTAAGAACATGAAGCATGTTGTGGAAGATAAATACATGGGTGAAAACAGGAATACCCTGGGACTGGCTTCTGCTGAAAGCTGCAATCTGTCTGCATGTAGGACGCCTTCGGAGTCTCCTGCCAGTGATAAAGTTGCTTAAATCTGGGGGGAGATTTTTTGCTGATTCAGCAGTCTCGATCCAGCGAGTAAAAGTGATGCCTCAGAGTGCACTGGTTCACAGAAGTGTACTCCTGCCCTCCACATGGAGCCAGGGAGTGGGGGGTGCCCTCCGGCTCTGGACAATTCCGGCTGGGAACAGCGGCGTGTTGCAGAGATACTTGATGTCATGCACTGCCATCTGCTGTGTCTCTTCTCACACTACCACATGAAACTCGAGGCCGGAAGATACGGAGCTTGAAACAAAACAAAACAGCATGTCATTCTCATTGAGTTTCAAGAAAGGATTGCATAAGGGTATTGAGAACAGATACAATGCACAAATGGATACAAAAGGCATATATGTCCTCTAAAAGTCCCAAGTTTTGCACGGCAAAGGAGACTGTCCATATTCTTTCTTCTTGAAAATAAGGATTTGATGTGTACTAGCACATTAATGAGTGAAAGCATATATAAACTAGAACAATCTTCAGTGTCATAAGATGCTTTAAGGATATTTGGATGTGCTGCTGACTTTTATCCTATCTGAAAATTTATGTTAACTCCCAAGAGTGAGCCTCAGAAAACCTGTCAAATATATTTGCATATATTCCAGCTCAGAATCTCCCCAGGACATGAGCCACACTCTATTTATAGATAAAAAGCTAGTTGATAATCTGAGGGAGCAGCTGGCCTTTTGAAGTGCCAAGGGCAGACCACAAAGTATTACATGGGAATGGCAGAGTGAGAAAAGACGTAGACTCAGCACAGTGCAGGATTTTGTGAAGGAAACGGGAGTTTGGGAATTTTTTGCACCCCTACCATGCTCCTGCCAACTTCAGTAGGACAAGTCATGGCACCATGGGGAGTAATGTGCACTTTTATCAGGACGAAGCAATGTATCATGTATAGTCCCACAAGGTATACCCAGAGTCCATTGCAACACAGTATTCTTTTCTCTGTAAAACAGATATAATCCAGTGGCACCTTAGTACATTATGTTGTAGCTCTCCTTTCTCCAAAAAAGGTATAACATTTGTTCATTTATCCATCCAGGTCTTGTAACCTCACCATACGTACTATCATGGATCTACCCATAACATGTAGTCCCACTTATCTTTTTATTTTTCTTGGTATTTTTCTCTAACTTAACATTGTAATGATATGGAAAGAAAAAAAGTGGAAGAATTCCTATTGAAAAAGCAAAATTTCCTTACCTACACCACCCACTCTGCTTGATTCTACCAGACTTCAATCTTATTTTGCATCAGGGCAGTGAAGGTTGAGTGATGATAGTTGATTCAGCATGTGTTAAGAACAAGTGATAATTTTTAAGCTATCTTGTTTTCATTATTCTTTCTAATATTTCTTCATTATGTCTTGGTACCTCAGTTCCTAAAATCTTCTACAGTCAAAAATTATTTGCCATTCTTACCAGGGTATAACATTGTACAGGTGAGTTTGTTTCCTCAGTCAAACACCAACGACTCTGTGTGGACAATCACAGCTCCTCTGAAGTTGGTACTTTTTTCAGTTTGTGGGACATGACACTATCACACTTAACCTAGAAACATATGAACTACAAGAAACTGTTATCCAAGAGTGTAGGATGGCCTGGCAATCCACACCAGGGGAGTAATGTGCACTTTTATCAGGACGAAGCTATGTATCATGTATAGTCCCACAAGGTATACCCGGAGTCCATTGCAGCACAGTATTGTCATGATTGCTCTGGGATTATCACATTTGCAGAAACACATTGAAAGACTGATATAGAACTCAAAATTATGATGATAAATCAGATGCACAGTACAACAGAAATATAATATTCAAAGGAGGTGTGCAGAATTTACTGTAGTTAGACTGTCAGCTGCACAGGTGCTGGATGGCAGATGACTAATCAATTCTGAAAAAAAGGAGCTGGCAGTTACTCTGGATCACAAGCTGAAAATGAGTCAACAACATCATGCTACTGCGAAAAAAGAGAAACATCACACTGAGGTGAAAAAATAGAAAATTAGTCTGCAGCACTGGCAGGATCATCTCTTCATCCTACACAGCTCTGGCCAAATTTCAACTGGGGTATTGCACTGTGTGCTGCTCATAAAGAAAATTTCCAACTTTTGGGCAAGAGTCCCCATGAGACTGATGATTGAATGAGGTCTGGAACATAATCTGTGAAGAAGAAAAGAGGATATTTGACCTGTTCATCCATAGCAGAAGAGTCAAAAGGAACGGAACATGAGAACACTACAACAGGTGCTCAGCGAAACTACGAAATTGCGATTTGAGGATTTGCAGCACCTGATGGAATGAGGTGTGACTCAGCCTGCATTCCCAGCAACTTGTAGGAGTGGAGTACTTCTCCTGTGCTGAGAAAGTCAGGGATATTCAGCCTGGAGAAGAGAAGGCTGTAAGAACCTCATAGCAACTTTCCAAAATCTTAAAGGGGCCTAGAGGAGAATCAGAAAGTCATACTTTATCAGCAACAATGGTGATAAGACAAGGAGAAATGAGTTCAAATTGAAATAGAAGAAATTCAGGTTACATATACAGAAGAAATTCTTTACCGTGAGGATGCTGAACACTGACAGAGAAGTTATGGATGCCCCATCCCTGGAAGTGTTCAAGGCCAGGTTGGATGGGGCCCTGAGCAACCAAGGCCAGTGGAGTGTGTCCCATCTTGTAGCAGGGGGTTGGAATTAGATCATCTCCTATGTGCCTTCCAACCCAAACCATTTTATGACTCTATGATACTACAGCATTGGGAGGAAGGGCTCCATGCCTTAGAGTTTTGGGGTTGGGAATGTTTGATTTTGTTTGGTTTTGCAGGCTAGAGGTCTGCTTGGATTTTGATTGCTAAAAAAGGTCTCTGGTGGCAAGAACAACTCTCTTGCCACGCAGAGGTATTTGCAATAGAGATTTATACCAAATTGCACAGAGTGAAATCTATGCAAACACTAGCAGCAGACACTCCCCCCCAGAGAGGTGTTTTACTGAAAGTGCTGAGTGTAATGCACATTAAATACTCCCTTGTTTCTACCTTTTTAGTAACCAAACTTAGTAATGGAATTTCTGCTCTCATCTGTAGGACATAGCCCAAGAAAGAATTCACCACACTGGATTTTTCATTCCTTTCACGTGTTTCCCCCCAAGGTAAAAGCTCTATTTTTGTCTTGTTTACTGATGATCACAGTCTTTATCTTTAAAGAAATCTGTTTCTTATAGTCAGGGTATTTAGTTACATTGTGTGTGTGCTACATTCCTTGTTAAAATTTTCTTCTAAGGACCCAGCAGCTGATATTGGGGTTTTTTTTGTTGCTGTTGTTGGTGGTGGTTTTTTGTTTGTTTGTTTGTTTGTTTGGGGGGGTTTTTTTTGGTTTTTTAAGATCACTGCAAAAATATTTCTTTGGGGGCTGAGGAATGAACATATGTAAAAAATTAAACATTAGAAAAATATCCAACAGCACTGGTCACCCAGTGCTGGCATAAAGCCAGCCTTGACACTATCTCTAACTCACTGGCAAGCTGTTTGCAGGGATATTTCTGATATCATTTCCTTACATCCATTGCAAATTTCCTTTTTATAAGGTGTAAGGTTCTATACTACAGCTCTGGGAGCTATATTAAAGGACCTTATTATAGGACAGAAACGAGATAGCCAAAAAGCTGGAGTGGAAGCTAAATATTTATAGGAAATCCAAAGGGATTCCACAGAGATTGCCTTTCAGTGGTTTCATGTATTGTGTATGTTAAAAAAAGCCATCTGGAATCTCAATAAGCATACCAAATAATATGAGAGTCTGATTAAATAAGAAAAACCCCCTAACATGGGGGGCAAATTCCCCTGTATAAAGATCCATCTTGTCTTTAACAAGTCAACATCAAATACCATCCTGGCACTCACTTGTTTGTGCCTAGATTTGTCTCTCTTATCAGAGACAGGTACGCTGCACAGTCACCACGGAGTTGCTTAATGGGGGTGGAAGAAAAAAGGCAACAAAACATGATTTTTTTTTCCAAGCGGGATGAAGATGTGCATTTTCCTAGGTCAAGTACAGAAAGACCTAAGAAAGGCACCAAGCTTCTTCTCTAACTGTTGAATTCAGTGCCTAGAGGTGGTGAGAATAAATGCAGCCAACAGGTCTATCTACAACATATGGAGCAGTCTTTAAGGAGGGTGGAGGTTTCTTGCCTCAGTTAATGCAGCCTCTTGCAAAAGCCAAGCTCTCACCTAGGTTTTAATCAAACCTGAAGGAAGCAGATTAAGTCTTTAAGACCATGTAAATTCGTGACNGTAAAGTCGTGACAAAGAAAATGAGAAACACATATTTTGATTAACATAAGAAAAACAACCTTCCATACACCCACAAAAAATACAGCCAGACATTGCTATGGATCCAAAGCAAAGTGCAAAGCAGTGTTTCCCTCTGGGTTGTCAGCATCCTTCTTCAGCTGTCCAGTTGTTTCATATCTGAATAAGAAAACCTCCACTTATTTACGTAGCCACTCTGACACCAGGGCTTTCTACAAAATCTCTCCTCATGCTGTCTCTGCACTCCACCTGGTTCCACTTAAGCTCATTAGTGAGGAATGATACCCCACAGGGTGGTTTCCAGCAGCGCTGGTCCATTCCTCACAGAGCAGGGCCAGCTGCTTTCCTGCATCCTGCCATGTCAGGGCAGGCTGTTGCATGAGGCTGTGGTGCTGGACTCTGACAATAAGCAGGAACTACAGCTCACAGTTTTGTCACTGGCCTAATTCCAAACATTCTCAGTGTGGACACAGTAGCCTGGCTGTTTACCTCTCTGAGATAAACAAGTTGCTTCCAACTTACCTAAACTTATTTGGTGATGTGAACAAATAAAACAAACCCTGAATAACCTATTTTTCAACACTGTTCATGTCTCTGTATGCTGTACATACTGTGATGTTTACTGCAGGGAAGCTGAAATTATGGAGACACCATCAGAGAAAATGAAAGGAAAATATCAAAGTATGCATTAAAAAAAATGCACTTGACGTGTTTGCAAATAGACTTTCAAAAATTTTCAAAATTTTTTTTGCTGAAATTAGGGTTGTTGATTATTACCAGCCAGCACGTGTTTATCATGAGCAATAAGATCAGAATAAAATGTAGGCAGTTCCTAGAAAAGAAAATTAAATGGGACAGCAAAACACACCAAGAAAGGCTGATCTTCTTTTCAGAGAGTGATTTCTAAGAGTAAGGGCAACAACTGACAATAGATTTTCCTTGTACATGCTGGTCACCAGAGGGAAGCAGTTATCTGATGGTTGGTGTGCAATGGAAGAAGACAAATGCAAGCCACGGATGAAGGACACCACCCTTGCTCAAGTCAAGGCATAAGCCTGTGAGTGTGGATCAACAAGCTGCAAGACCAGGTACAGGCACAGGTGTCACCAGCTCAGGCAAGGACCAGCTTAAACACAGCTTCCAAGGCAAGGTGGAGGAAGCTGCAAACAAGACTTAAATGAAGCTGGACCATGTTCCCTGCAACTGCCAGGCAGGGTGCACACCATGAAAACCTGATGCAACTGCTGAAACCTCTGCTGTCATAGCCCACAGGGGTAGATTTTCAGGTGGAGCATTGTGTATTATTAGCATTGATGAAGCGCTGTGACTCACAGCTCACAGGCTTCCTGGTGGCCAAACATTCTTAACTTAGAGGTATTTTGCATATGTCTGAGCTGGCAGTAGTTCTTTTCCCTAGTTTCTTGTGCTTCAGCAAGAAATTTGAGTGTTCTAAGATACTGCAAGAAAGACTGCTCCAGTGCTTTGACAGCTGTGAAATATATTGTGCTGTTTTCACAAACAGCTTGCCATGGCCTTTGCTCAGATGATTTCCCAAATAAATTTTGCAAACTCATGAGTCTTTGATAAGTATCAAATTACATAAGAGCTTATCTCTAAGGAGCAGATGAGCCTTTTGATATCAGTAAGATTAATACCTGTTGCAGGATTTATCGAGTGCTTCCACAAGAGTTCTCTATCCCTCCTTACTCTCAAAGCATTTAGGTACCTTTTAATATATAAAAACTGGAATATACTGCACACCAAGCATTCAGCTGCTCCATCCTAGAGAAAAATTTGTACTCTTCCAGGATCCTTCTATCCTTCATCTCCATCAAAAGCAAACAAACTTTCATAGTGACTGCTGCCCACCAGGAATCAAGTAGTTGCCTCCTTTCATATATAAACAACAGTCAACTTTAATCAGCCTTTAATCTGTCAGTAGCCCTTCAATAAGAAAACTACCCATTTATACTTCATTAATCATGTTTCAGCAGAGCAGGCCAGGATCTGCTAATTCTGTGAGCAGAAACAGACTCTCTTGGGGGCTTTGCTTTGGGGTGTTTTTTTAAGGCCACAAAAAGGGGAAAAGCATGAGTAGGTGTATGAACATGTGAGCGTGTGAGTGAAATCCATAGGAGTTTGCCAGCTGGAGGAGAGGCATTAATCTGCATTGCATTACATGACATTGCATTACTGAGCAGATATTAGAAAGAACCACAGCCATTTTTTCTTAACCCTGCATTACATCTCTTCAGGCTGCACTGGACTTTACACTTTCAGAAAACCTCAAGACACAGAAACGGAACAAGAAAATAGAAAAGCTTTCCAAAACAAGCTTCAGAAAATGGATACATTGCCTATTCTCATGACTGTCCAGTTCATGCTTCTGCTTTGCTTTTGGGGGCCTTAGCATTTTGGGAAAAAGGAGTCCCCACAAGCAATATTAGTTGCTTCAAAAGACAAACATTATATTAGATAGCTAAGTTAAAACTCTTATTTAAAAGGCTAGGTGAAATTTTTCTACTAGCTTCTGATCCATCTCAGTTTTTGTACATTCTTACCTAAGAAAAGCCTGATCTGATTCAACACACTGTAATCAGTGCAAAGCTCCCATGGCTGTCACAAGTATGTGTAATAACAAACCAGAAGGATCAGAATGTGACACAGAAGATTAACTACGAAAAGCAAATCTGCTGAAAGTTTATTAAAAAAACAAACAAACAAAAAAAAGCTAATAAAAAATAAATCTGTTCTTTACTTCCATCTCTTTATGTTCCACAGCTTCCACAAGAGCAAAATGAAGACTTACAAGTTAGTACTGTTTGAGGTGACTTTTGAATTTTGGAAATACATTAAGTGCTCCTCATGCTTTTAGCTTGGTTTTGTCAGTCACTGATGAGTCTTTCCTGAACTGACCCTTTTGTTTTGCTCTTGAAGCAAGTGCCACAAAACCCAGTGATCCTGTCTTTCTCTGTCTTTCTCTGCCTACATAGAGCAGTAGCAGGCTAGGTAAGCTGCAACAACCTCTGTGTTGTTTTTTAAGCTGCTGAGAGGCACCATTTTGGTGCCTGATTAATTATAACTTGGAATCAACAGAGGAGAAAAAATCTCATAAAACAGAATGATGTATTTCACTGGCAAATGTGATATAGCTACAGCAGCAGGATGCAGACAAACTCAACAGGTCACTTCCACAGGCTGGTGGGAGGCAGCTCCCCTCCCTCTGAACACAGAGAGTACCAACATCAATGACAGAGATGGTCAATAAGGCTCACACCCCAAAAAATACCTGGGTGCCTGCCGAGAGGAACTCACCCGAACCAATTTCCATGCTGGCCTTAGGATGAGATGACTCACTGCAGTTCAACAGGATAAATCCTACTTTGTACATCTGAAAACTTGCACTCATTCTATTGTGGTATCCTGTGAGCTGGTGGAGGATGCCAAGAACCCTTCAACCACCCCAGACAGAACACCTCTTTTTAATGTGCAAACTGCACTCGACACATCAGAGCCAGACAGAATCTAAGCTTGACAAAGGAATGTCAGAATTGGAATCATCTCTAACTATTCCATCCCTCACTATCAAAAGCATCCACCTCCCCTCTCCCTAGCAGCAAAGTCCTTCAAAACAAAGGCTCACTCACAGCCAACTCAATAGGCAGTTTTTTAAGTTGCAGAAATCATCAAAATCTCATATTTCCAGAGGTCATCTCTCTGTGCTAGCTGCCCACAGGGTCCAGTTCAGAGGGAGAGTCACCATTCTGGTGACTTCCTTGCAAGCAGCTTTGACAGCCCATCTCAGTGCAGTTTCCCTGCCAGCCCCAAAAGCTGTCTGCCCTTGGGGAGGTGAAAAATGGCAGCACTGGCAGGCTCAGGCTGCACAGGAGGAGCTCACTTCCAGTCATGCATGGCCTCATGCCTGGATGGTCTTGCAGTAGAATATCAATCTCTCATCACCAGTGTCACAAACCCCCTGCTCTTTTAATCTAAATGTTCACATCCTCACTCCTAAGAGTAAGAAACCACTAATGCCTGGGAATCAGCAATTAAAATCACAGGCCATTTCTCATCTGATGGTTAATGCTGCCCCCAGCAAGATCCATTCTTTTCCTCAAGCCTCCTACCCTGCCACCCACTCAGCAGGCACCACTTGCCCCTCCTTTCCTCCAGGAAAAGTTCAGACCTCAAGGCCCTGCTGCCCCAGCCTCCCTCCCCAAGCTCGGCCCTGACATCCCCTATTCCTGCTCAGGCTGCCCAGCCCCAGTCTCCTTTTTTGTGCTGGTGACACTGCAGAGGTACAGCCCAAACACCCCGCTGGAACCCAGGTCTATCCATCCACATGCTGTGCTAGTGGTCTGTATCACTATGTAGCCCATCAGTACCTGCTAGTGCTTGCCACTCATTTTCAGCCATCATTTCACATTAATTTCTATTCTATTATTTCATTAACAGCAGTAAAACACTTTGATAGAAGTTACTTCATACTGTGCCTCCATTTAAGTTCACCACTGGTACTTCTGAGATGAACAGCTCAGAGTTTGCAGCAATGGGTCAGCTGACAGTTATAGACCTACAGATAGTCACATATTAATTTTACATTATGAGAAATGGTGAAAAAGCTCTGACATTTGCTACTACTACATCTAAGAAAAAATGTAAACTGATGGAAAGCCAAAGGAAGCACAGATGGTTTCTGTTTAATATGATGCCATATTGCAATTTAGAAAGGTCTTGTGCTGTGCTGTCTGACATGCTTCACTTGGAAATCAAAACTTCTGGAATCCTCTCATTTCCTCTCCCTTAAGCTAATGGCAGCAAACATTTGAAGCAATTGCATCCCCTAAGCTTCACTCACTGTTAAATTACAGACAATTTATAATGCAGGTCAGAGCCATGGAAGGCTGTTTCCATGTAGATGTTCAATCTTGCACCCTGATGAAGCTAATGAATCAACAAAAAATTGTAAAATTTATTATATTAATTTATTTATCTTTCTTTTTTGTCCTGAGGAAAAAAGGCTAAGTCCCTGCAGATACTTTTAAAGGGACTAAGCCCTTGCTAAAATCATTCCGTGCTGTGTGAAAAAAAAACAAAACAAACTTCGTAATAGATATTTCAGAACTGGTGGAAATACAAGAGCATTTGCCATGTTTGGAGGTCTATATACCTGTGCTCTTTGTAAACTGTGGACATTATTTCTCCTGATCTTAGGCAAGACGCAGATTAAAATCAAGGCAGATAAAAACCCTAATGATGTTTTAGTTGTCCATATCCAAGAATTCATAGCTACAATTAGCTACTGGATAACCATCAAGATACTGAAATTGCCTTCTCAAAACAATCCCTACTCAACACCTTTCCTTCAGCTTTCTTCATGGAGGGTACATGCTTGGCTCTCCCTGGTGCTGCTGTGTTTTGTACTTGTGCTCCAGAAGACTTTCAGTGTTGGTGACTCTTATTCTGTTTCCCAGGCTCCAACCCGCAGGGCACTTACAGAATGGGAGCAGCCACTTCAGACATGCCCACACCACACAGCAGGTGCTATGGACCATTATTTCCCCTGAGCACTCCTGTTGACACAGAACTGATGCATGTCAAGTGAAGCTGTAATGACTCTCTTGCAGAAGGGATTTTGATTAGCAACTCTGTCTCTTCATGGTATTTTTCACACAGCTATTTATCTACCAGGTGTCTCATCTCCAGCCAGACACCTGCACAGTAGGTTAACACTGACATTGATTGCCCAGATTTGCTGATAGCTGCAGCACTGAGATATGTACTGAGTCAGCAGAGATGGCTCTAAGTAAGAGGTCACTTTCTAACAAATTTTATTAAGACTCTAAGAAGATCTCTCTGAAGGGCAACAATCATTTGTGAATTTGTGTAAGATTTGCAGGAAAATTGAGATGTTGGTATATCCAGACATTTGCATAAGGTCATTAAGAATTTCCATTAGTGAGGAAGTCATTTGATTATAAAAGTTTGAGGGAATTTCATCAGAGGCAAATAAAGAAGGAATATTTAATATCAGATTAAAATGAGACCATTTGCACCACATGAGTGACATTTGACTGCACTCCCAGAGCACTGGTGTGGGCAGCTCACCTGAGAAGAATGCCCATAAACCATACTTCATGGAAAAAAACCTCTACACTGCTAATAGAAAAGAAAGGAATTTCACCCAGAAATTACAATTATATGAGCAGCTCCTCACAATGAGGAAAAGATAGCTCAACACGGAACAAACAATATTGTAAAAATGGCGCATTTGGAAAATATTTGAGGCAGAGAAGGGAAGGGTTACAGTGGATTACATATCATAAATCAGAACAAACTGAATTACCTAGTCCTTTACTAAATGAAAAAAAAAAGCTGGTAGCAGATGGCTTTTTCAAGGGCAATTCATTTAGTACCTTATTTTTTCTTCGATCTTTCTGCTTCTATCTCCATTAAGAAAGTAAACTGGGCTCAGGTGGCTGACACAATTAACATCAGTGATAAAGTGGTAACAGTTCAGGCTAGAACAAAGACAAGCCAGAGATTACTTACCTATGATACACAAACACTTAGTTCCACTTGCACCATCTCTAACAAACTCAGGGACCAGGGACCTGAATCACCTAATTTTTACACCTTTCAAAATTAAGGGTGAAAAAGAGAAACACCAGAACCATGCAAAAGCCCATTATAGCACCCACATTTGAGAATGGAGAAAGGACACAAAAAAGATACTGTAGATTTACTGACTGTTATGCAAGGATAAATACTGGAAAATATAAACAAGGTTTTTGAGACAATAGGGAGATAATCATCAAGCCGATATAAATTCTTTCAAGACCAAGCTGTGAAATATAACAAAACATGAGTTCTCAATATGAAACTGGCAAAAGGAATGGATCTGATTCTTGTGATCTCTTTGTGCAAAGAGAGCAGTGAATAATGTAGTAATGCTACTCATTGATACCACAAGATTTCATATCCCATCATAAAATCTTGAAACTAAATCTCAAAATCAGGGAATGAAGTGAAATGAACAGACTGGACACAACATATGCTGAAATGAAATGCAATTGAAACACGTAAAGAAAATTTGAAAACGGAGTGCACGCAATTAATTGCAATGGGATGACATGAGGTGCAGTGAAAACAACCAAAGCATTCCAAAATGAAACTCATTGAAATTTTGAAATCTGGGAAAGAATTATAATAGGCAGGAGAAGACATATGATGAAAGAAATGCAATTGAAAAGAAAGAAAAAAAAGAAAATTCAAAATTCAAAAAGTGAATACCATTAAATGGAACGGGATGACATGAAGTGCAGTGAAATGGACTCAAACTTGCCGAAATTATATTCATTGAAATCATAAGATTTCATTTCCTTTCGTGAAATGTTTTATTCCTAGTTCAGACTTCATTGGGTGCAGACAAGAAACAAAACATGGGAAAAGAAAGTAGCAAATTCTGAACCATATTAGTGATTTCCACAGTTTTAATTAGTGTTAATAAGTTAATTATAAATGCTTTAGAGTGAAATTATGCCATTTGCATTGGGAATTATGTAATGTTAATTTTGTGACTGATGTAAAACAGTCAGAGAACCAACTCAAAGTTTTCCATGTTTTGGGCAATTGTTTTGCATGGTTGTTACTGGTTATCTCTATTAGCTACATGATCATTTACCCTGGAGTGCTAGCACTTCAGCATGGTGAAAGGGATTATTTTGCTGAATTCAAATTCCAATTAGAAACTGTGAGTGGTTTCATTCCCTTTCCATCCCTGTTCACAACAACCTTATTTCTTGGTCCTTCCTACAGCTGGAACGTCTGTATGTCAGTAGTGAGAGTTTGGCTCTATAAATTATCCTCTCCAGGCCCACTACCTTCCCAAAGCATTCTGGTACCTCTGGCAGTAGACATGACAGTCAAGGAAAATGAAATCAAATGTGTTTCATTGCACCACAGAAAATAAAAAAAAAAAAAACACACTGCTAATTTTTGATTTATAGGTATTTTAGTAGGCAACTATTTTTGTAGACCATTGTGTCCTTTCTTCAGAGTTTGAGGAGGGAGATGTAACCTAATCCTGCATACAGGGCAATGCAGACAGAGCCTTTGCTCTAAAGTAGAATGGGAGAAGCACACAAATAAGAAAGCTTATTTTCAGCAGGTTTTGCAGTCTGCACAGACTAACAACTTCTCTAATGGCTCTTCTCTAATGGCTCTTTCCAGCGTGTTGTTGGACCCATTGTTTTATCTCTTTATTAAACTGTTAAGAGTCATACCCATTTCTAAAAAAGGGTTTCCACCAAGTCCTCCACGTAAAGTGATTTATTTTCATATTAATACTGGTATTTATATCAAGCCAAAACACAAAGATACATGTCAGACCTTATACATGAGCTGGTGTGCAGCCCCATAACCTTGAGCCAAGGAGAAGAGGTGGTGACAGTGAGGCCTCAGCTGAGCATGGCTCTGTTTTGTCTCTCCCCTCATTCATCCCTTTTGTGAAACCAATAAAATGTTTTAACCTGTCTTTCAAATTGCTTTTGCACACAGCTGGGAGGATGCTGTGGAAGCATTGCTAATGATATGGTTTGCCTGAAAGTGCCTGAACAGATGATATATCATTTGGGGTAGTCTCAGGTGAGCTAATATCCAAGACCATTCATTAAATTGCAGTGAGAGAGAGAAATGTATTAACCCTTTGACACTCTCCAGTAAACCTTCCTCTACAAGATTTTTGCTTAAAAAAAAAGGAAGCAGATGTAAGGGTGAGGGACCAGGTGGTAGGGCAGAAGTTTGGGACTAAATGGAATACAAGCAAAAAAACTCTGGAGGATTAATTTCAACTTGGGAAAGAACTACTGAAATCCAGTTATGATAAGGAGAGCACTACTAAGTGGAAAAAGGAACAAATTGAGAGTTAAAAAAATATTAAGAATAATCATGCTACAAAAATCTCACATGACACAGAAACAGAGACAAAACTGTTTTTCTAACTTAACCATCATCACTGTCCAGAGCTGCCCATCTCCTCTTTCAAGGAGAATCCGTAGGTACAGATTCAGTGACACAGACAGAAAGATCAGCTCAGCAGGAATAAAATTGTATTTCATTATTCACTTGGTTGGGTTATTCACCAGATCAGAAAACAAAAGAAAAAATAATTTTTAAAAAAATCCACATAACAAATTAAATATATAAAAATCTATAAATATTTGGTAGCTGTCAACTTAAATTCTTCACGGTTACAGAAGGGGTTTAAAGAAGCTACATTGAAAAGAAATTCTTGACAGGTCCATATCTGGGAGTTTTAAATAAAAATTCAACCCTCAATAGCATAGAAATTACAACATGCCAGATGTTACAGGGATTTGACATAGTTCAACAAGGGTAAAGTTACAAGTTTATTAACTACAGCAGCTGGTATTGAAGGATTTGCAATTTTTTTATGTGACATAGAGTTGGTGCATGTAAGCACACAAGGGACATGAAAAAATGTTGTGAAAGAGCAACAAAACGAGAACTCATTAAAAATAATTGGAAGAATGTGAAGTGTAAGGGGGTGTAATAAATTAAACGAACAGCAGAGGTCCTTGTTAAACAGCCTGCAGCCATACAAAGATGAAGAGACGCAATAAAGGATCATTTATTTAGTTCGCCGGCAAGGATTTTTACGAGCTTTTCTGAACTACAAAATCTTTTAAAATTATGCCACTTGTAATTAAATCCATCTCCTTTGAACTGAATGGAACACAGGCCCTGTAGAGCTGTCCCCAGCTCACACATCTCCACAGCAGAGGTCCTGCAGTGAGGCTGAGCTGGAATTTGGCAACACTGGGGAAGGACTGCTCTCCAGACATGCTCGTGAGCCCATCCTCAAAGCTATTAAGAAAACATTTGAAAGGTGATTAACTTATATTTAAGGAATTTTATTAATTAACAAGGTGGATATAAAGGAGTTGCATCTTTAGATTTCACAACTATATTTATCTGAAATAACACCAAAATGCCTCATCACACCTATTAGTTTCTTTTTTTTTTCCTTGAGTTCTTGAGAAAAGGGGTATGTAGGGTGGTTTTGTTTCAGAGTAGGCAGAGTTTTTCAATTAATAGCTTTTAGGAACAGCAGGCCTTGCTGAGAGATACTACTGTGCAGATGGTGGCATTCAAAATGTAATTTAAGTTAAATGTAAAGGCAAAAAAGAAGAGCATGGGTTTGTTGATACTACATAAACTAGATTGTATTCCATCTGTCTACATTGCATGCATATGCAGATAGATCACTTTTTCATGGAAAATTATATATAGATAAATATATTCCTGGCATAAAAGTGTCTAAGAGTAGCAAAGTACAGCAAATACAAGAAAATAACTTAGATGAAGTGTATAAAAAAACTATGTCAGCAGGCTGGAAGCCCAGACTACTACCAGCCTAAGCTTCAAGTTTTGCAGCCTGCATTTTACTTTATGGCACTCCCAAGCCATCACCATTTGAGGTTCAAATTTTACACACTTTAGGATTTATCCCTCCCAGCCTTTACCAGCCCAAGAGGAGAAACAAATAATACTCAGTTCTGGTAAATTCTGGCAATGTTTTCTGCAAAATCTGGAAGTTTAGAGCACACATCATAGATGGCAGTGACAGTACAGCTTGTCTGTTAGTAATTTCTTTTCCTACCCAGTGAAAATCTGACCAAATTCAGTCAAGTTACAGACCCTTCAAAAGTACAGTCTGTGCATGTTCAATAGAAGCCATGTTTACCTTTGCAGCTGAAGAATGTGAAGACCACACAGTGAGGCATAAAACTGCACTATTGAGCTGCTCTAGGGTTGGCCCAGGAACCACAGCTGAGAGGCAGATTTCTATATGTTTTTCATTGGTCCTTCTGCTGGATCTACGTAGAGAAGAAGAAAATGCTTAACTCCATGATGCAAAGACTATCCATGTCTGACCAGCCACTCAGAATCACAGACATTTCCATCTCAACCTCTTGTGGCTATTTCACATTTTACAGAGCTGGTTCATCTAGCCAAGTCATTACAAAAACACAGTTACTAACTCTGAAAAACCCAGATTCTTGAGTAATGAGTGTTACAGAAAGCCCTGGAGAAATAAAAGGCTTGATAAATCTACAGCATGCATTTCAATGGTGTAGGAACAAGTGCAGTGACTTCTATTATGGTGGTGTTCTTGATGGGCTAAGTAGGTGCAGAGCTGCATTGTGCTGAGTTCTGTGGGTGAGGTCCCCCCTCCCAGCCAGAGGTATCCATATGTCAATTTATAAACTGCTCATAATCCCGATTCCCCAAGAAAGTGCTGCCCCAGTCCATTCAGACAAATTTATGCCTGCTTGGGAAATTATGCAGACCCAGTTCTGAAAAGTACAGTTCCATATAGGAATTTGCCCACCCATGCTTTCAGGCATGTTCTGTGATGTTGCACTTCCGAATCACAGGCAATAACAAACATTGCAGCAGCTTTTAGTAGTCAAATAAGCTCAGGAAACCACCTTTAGCAAAGGTGGTTTTGTGTACCAGAATATGAAATAGTTGCAAATCAGTTTAGCTTTCTTTTTGTTTCATATCACTGTAGACAGAGAGAGAAGAGGCATGTTAAGAGTTGGAGTGACATTACACAGCTCCTACAAAAAGTGTCAGTGACATTCTCAACAATGCCACTTACCATGCCTAAGTCTGCAGAGTGGTTTACATTCACCCACAGTGTGTGCTTTCCAGCATAGGAGTTAAAATGAGCTGTCTCTCTGAAGCACCAGCCTCATTGATTACCCAGTCAAATGAGGTTTGATTCAGCACATCTCCAGTATAACTGTATCTCTAGTAAGCAAAACTATGTAATGATACTCCATCTTTCCACTCAGTTTGCATATGCTAAGGTCTGCCATCTTTTTTCAGTCACTTCTATTTTCTGTTTCCAAAAATTATGTCACTCTGCTTTTATATTAAAACCTCACTTAGAAGATTTCTCAAGATTCAGAGTCCTCCCCCGACAATATGCAAACACAGAATTCCCACATGAGAGCACTTCCAGTGAGTTTAGCCAGGAACATGTCAAACAGGATGCAGAGCAAATACCTGAAAACAATCTCCTGTCTATCAGTGTTTTATATAACCAAATGATCCACCAATTTTCCAGCAAGAAGCCAAAGACCAGTGGGTGAAGTGATGACCTTTGGTTCATACCCCACGCCTTCAGCAATGACTTACCACCCCTATACCAATGTATGCTCTGCCAACTAATCACACAGTGATTTGTGGTTGTTACATTTAAATCTTGGAAACTTGCCACATATGTTAGGAAATTACAAAGGAAATTACAAACAGCTTCCCATATACATTAGTGTCTATTCTCCCAAGCAGTTTGGGATTCTTGAGTTTGGAGACAGCTGAAAACTTCCAAATTTTTCCCATACACTAAGGCCTTGCAGAAAAATTTCATTTGCAAGAAATAGCTTTTCTTTTGGATTTCAGTATTATCTAGCAGAGGTAGACAGATTTATACACTATATCATTTTCTGTATCCTTATTTATTCCTGAATGTTAAACATCACTCTAGCACCTCCCTCACTTGATGTGGTGTCACTTTTCCTGTTTCCAGGGTGACTGCTGGAGTTTTCCCGCAGCTGAACCAAGCGGAGGTGATGCATGCACCCTTCCGGGAATTGAATTCCATCCTCCAAAACATTCACTGCTCTTTGTTCCACATTCACTGCTCTTTGTTTTGCATGTATGGCATCCTCCAGCCAGGGCTCTCTCCTGTAACTATATAACTGCCTCAAAAATCAAGGCATGAAGATCTTCTTCATTCAAGAGATTGTGTTTGTTGCCAAGGAGGATCCCACACAAAGGCAGAGAATTTCCCTTGGCTTGTTTTGGTTTTGTTTTTTTATTTTTAACCAGGCTGTACTGCCACAGACAACAATAGCAAGAGCTGAATCTGAATTTCTTCTCATTGTCATTTTCACCCTTAAAAAATAGTCATCTGATCCATGAGTTCAAGGAGAACAGAATTTGATTGCACCAGAGGATTGATGGGAGACTATAATGTTTAACTAAACCCCAGAAAATTAAGGGGGGAAGCTTTTTTTATCAAATGGCATCTCTCTCTTTCAAGCAATATTGGTATGGCTGCTTTTTCTGAACTTAATTAAACCAACAAGATCCCATATAAGCTTGCACAGCTGTATTGCCTTCCTGCAGTTTCAAGTATTTTTATAATCTTGGGTGGAGCGTGGGATACCAGGTGCTTCAGAAACTAACTCTGAAAACAGATGATTTTTTTTAAACTATGTTGTACTCCCAAAGTGGAAATAAACATCTCTGCATTCCCATGACTAAAGAATCCTCTTTTATTCTTTACCAAGCAGCAATCAGAATACAGACTATCAACAAAATAAAACAAAACAAAATGCACTGCAGGGTAGGATAAGGAATTTTTAATGTTTCCTGGAAATAAAGAAGATAACATTTCTTCCTTTCTTTTCCCTATGTGAATAAGAAGAATGCTGAAATTAAAAACTTTATCATACAGCAGCTTCTCCCTCAATGTTAAGAAGTGACACAGGCCTTTTAAAGCAGGTAAATATGCTATCATTTTTAAGTAGATCACTCTTTGAAGTATTTTGGGAAGGGAGAGCAGGAGAAACAATTGAAAGATGGGGGAAAATGTTAAATTATTTTCAAGCTGTTTAAACCTAAAAGTTAATCACATATGCCCAGATGGGTTGTAAAACCAGACAATGCAGTGGTAAAGCACCTCTAGAACTTTTTTTCTCTTCTTGTCATTTTCTCAACAACTGAACGTTAAATATAAACGAGTAGCCAAAAACAAATGAAAAGAGCTGCCAGGCACCAAATAGCTTTTTGCACAGCGTGTGGTGGAGTGGGATTACTGTGATGATTGAAGAGCAGATGAAACCTTTGGTAACTACAACAAATCTCTGTTGTGAATTAGCGCGTCTTTGCTACAGGTTTGATTCTCCCCCCAGTCAGATCTGTGACCATGCTCCCAAGGACTCCCACAGTGCAGCATGCAGACCTTGTGCCTAAGAATGTCCCTTCTGAGCAACTTTTAGGGACCTGAAGCTCAGCTACCAAAAGCTGCTCCTACAGTATTGTGCTGGGACACCAACAGAGTCCTCCATAATTTCTTTTCCTATTATTCTTATCACCCATCTTTGACATTTTCTGTCTCAGGGTCAAGCAAGACCTCTCATTACATGAACACTCACCTTTGCAATCAGAGGCAGGCTGCAGGTGAAAAAGAAGGCATGTCCTGCCCATGGAGGAGCAGGAGAATGGATTGCTCCTGCAGGCTGGATTTGCAGATCAGCAGCCTGTGCTGGCTCAATGGCTTGGCTCTCACATGCTGCAGAAAGCCAGACATTTGGTACAAGCTATGGCTGTGCACCTCCAGGCCAGCCTAAGAGGGTTTATAGTCTCATTTGAAGAAGCCACCAGTCACTGGTGATTCCAAGTTCCACAGTTGCCATCAGCCCTCAGCCTTCGTCCACCTCCAAATACCCACAGGAAAATTAGTACTAAAGCACTGCCAAAACCAAATCCTCACAGACTGCTGCCATCAAAGCCGAGCAGTGGAAACTGCTGAGGGAGGCAACACTCTACGTGTCTTGGTGCCAAAATTCAAGTGTGTAATAACTAGGATTGGGAATGTAGTCTCCATTTTCTGCCATGTCTCAGAATTGGGCATCTCAGAAGAGCAACCCCAAGCACCTATGTACCCCTGCCTGGAGAGGATGCCTACCCAAGGACTGCAGTTTGCATTGTACTGTCTCATTGTAGGTGAACAGAGATGAGAGGAAGGAGAATATATGACCACATAAAAACCATTCAGCAGATTTCCTTTCCCACTTAGCCCCCAAAGTTATACCCTGCCAGGGACTTCTCCTTTTGGCTTTATGCATCCTCCCTTGCCTTCTGTATAAACATACAGAGCGTAGAATATGCAGTTCAGCTCTGGAAAACCATGCACCAAAAATGCCACACATCAGAAATGCCACAGCATGGATATAGGACCTTGCCACTTATGCTGCACTCCACTTCTTCCTCCCTCAGCATGAGGAGAATATTGCAGCTCCTGCAAGAGAGAGGCTATGGGGTAATGGCTATTTGTATTAACAGCTAAAAAAGCAAACTCGTGAGACTTTGCTTTGGCTCATATAGGGTTTTCCTCAATGTGTTCCCTTGTTGCAGAGAAGGTCAGCTGCTGTCACTAAGAAATTAGCTATACCACATTTTCAGCTCCAGGTTGTGGCCTAAAAGTAACCGCCGTAATTACGTTGGCTGAGATATTCTTATTCTTCAGTTCTGCTATTCTAGATGTATGGCTGGCGCATCTTTCTATGCCTGTGCTGGGAATGTCCACAAAGAGTTTTATGTCCAGAAAACTTGAAACCATTTAATTTTATCACAGTTTATATTTACTTAAGTTTGCTTCACCCATTCACTTTTTTATCTTTATATTGCCGTGGGGTTTTTTTGTTTCAAATTAGAAAATGGCTGTTTCCCAGAACATTTTCAGCATCACATCAGACCATGATGGAATATTTTCTAGTTGCCACAGGATATGAATTATAAATCACAGGATTATTAAGTTTTCACCCACCTATGCATTTAGATTCCACCTTGACTAGTATTAGCTCCCATTACTACTCTTTTGCCAGGTCCTCTGGACACCAGTGGAACAGTAATACCTTGCTTTAACCACAGGAAAGCATGATTTGGGGAAGAAAAAGGCAATTGTTCAAACATCACCAGGAGGCTTATGTCAGCTCTAAACCAGAGGTAAAACAGCTGACAGAACAAGGAGTGTTTACTTTAGGAATCTATTCAGATCTCTCCTGAATCTGTTCACTTCTAGCTCTTTGCTAAGACTGCTGGACAGCTGGCATCAGTATTTGACTCTTTCCTCAATATGTACAAATATATACATAAAAGTCAGAGGATGGTGCTTTCAGAGATGTTTCTAAATCCATTCCTTTTGTATTTACCAGCCTGGGACATCTTGCAAACATATTTCCTGGTATGAAACACAATTTACTTGTATATGGGAACTGCTAGCTATAAACAACTTGATGTGACTGAAAAGCAGCTGGTTTTCATTACCAAGATAAACCTGATAAACACTCCAGTTAAACCTAGCACATATGATCTCTATAGGTCACAGTAGTTACCAGTGGTCTTTTTCATTTACAGGAAAAATATTTGCACTGGCCTACCCATAATGCAAAGGGTAGGTTGGGAAAAGAAATCTTCAGAAAAAAACTACTGAACTGTTGCTCTCAAAACTGAATCTCTTGTGTGTTTTAGAACTTTAAAAAAAGGAAAGATATTATACTCATTTGTAATGAATAGCTGTCTCACTTTAAGTAAAAGGTGTTATCTCAGAGATGGGGACATGAAGATGCACAAGCTACACTGAAACAGCCATTTAAGACAGCAAAGTCAAACGTGAGTCACCTGAATTTGGCACATTTCTACCCATCAATTAGGACACTGCTTCTAATTACAGAAATGGATAACAAGCTTGTCTGTGCTCTTCCAGTGCACTAGAGGATGGTGTTCATTTAATGAGCATCCCACTGATAATTTGTTTTCTTCTCATTATTCACTATCTGGGCCTCAGACTCATGTACAGCATGCTGTTCAGTTGTTCATTTTCCCAATGGGTTTTTCCACAGGCTTGGCACAGTATGAGAGTGATTCATGAGCGGCATCCTTACATGTTGTGAGAACGTGGCTGTATTTTACAAGCAGGAATCTGAAACAGGGAGATAGCCACAGGAAAATTGCCCACTGATTTTGCAACACTTGTGATTGGAAAGTAGTTGCATAAATAAATTCTTAAAGAAGAAACACCCTAGGAATCAGGAGGCATCAAATGTCCCTGGCTGGTGGCAGCAGTCCTTTGGAACAGGGCACTCGGGAAGCAAATAATTGAGACAAGTTCAAAATTTGACCAGAAAAACACAAGGAAAAACAATCCATTGAGGATTTTATGATATAAAGATGACAACACTGGCTCAGAAGACTGTTCAGCATTAATTTTTGGAGTCAAGAAAAACACCACAGAGAAGTATTACTGTGTGACACTCTTGTTCCTGTATGCTTTCCAGCAAGCCTGCTCTCAGCCACTGCCAGAGACAGGATGCAGAGGGAGATGGATTATTGGTTCTGGTCTGGCACAGTCACTCCTATCTCTGCTGTTAAAAAAAAACTGGCTAAACAACAGTTCTGAGTTTGGCCTAAGACTCTGCATGGCTCCACAGAGCTTTATCAACTATTAGGATGTTCTTAGTATACCCAGTATACTGAAAATACATATACTACCAGTAGCAATATGTTTGGCAGAAGGTGAATGGTGTATTTTAAGATGTCGCTGGATTCAAAGAGGCAACCAGGTACTTCTGGTTGATAAGACCTTGACCTAAATGATGCAGGTGATTAACAGGCTTTGGCTTTCAGAACTGTTTCCTCGTTTCCTCAGTGACACCCCTGCTCTTGAAAATATTGGCCTTTGACTTCCTACAAAGTCCCATAAAAATGCAGTAGCTGCTGATCACGTAATTGGACAGTTGAACAAGAAAAGGTATACATTAAATCATTGCATTTTCATGCAACCTGACACATCCTTTCAGTACTCCTAATAACAAAATTAATGGAGTTAACATATGTACCTTCTTTTAGGTAGGCCAGGTTAATCTCAGATTTTTCCTGTCAGAACTAGATTTTTTTATTATTATTATTTTATTTCTCCCCTGGTATGCAGCAAAGATTTGACATCTAACTGTCATCATAAATTACACAAAGAATTGAGAATCCATCACCACATACTGGCAGTGGGATCTGTTGCCATTTTCTTGGAATGTCAGTGTGTCACCTTGTATTTAGGGAAAGATGATTTTGGTGCTATATCTCCTGTTCCACTCTAAAGCATATTTACTTAGGAAAAGTATCTTTACCTTTCTTTGTCATACATTCTTAGAGCCTTTGAAAAACAAGAACATCAACAATATTTTCTACACATAGTTCTTCACTCATTGCATCTGTGAGTACAACGCAATAAAAGTCTGACCTGAAGGGATTTTCTAATGAGTCAGTGCTGCCTCTTTCATTGTTGAGAAGCACCATCATCAAACACAAGTTGATGTAAGGATTTGCTTTGAAAAAAAGGTTAATCAGAAAAAGTTTGTAACATTCAGAATTGGATTGTAGGTCTGAGAAGTCTCCATTCCAGAATAATACTCTCCTGAGAGTGAGGAGAGTAAAGAGTAACATGAAGGGTCCCTTAGCCTGGGTAAGATCTTGGATGTGACTACTGTGAACCCTTCTCTCCATACAGCAGCTCCATATTGTAGAAATCATTAAATATGCATGAAGATGAGGAGGTAAACAGACTTTACAGCTTGCTGGTCCCAGTTCGGAAAATCCATAGCAAGTTCTAAATCCTTATCACAAGGAGAAAGCTAGAACAAGGTCCTAAACCTGGCATTTAGATGTTCCAGATGAGTGTCCTGACCAACGAATTGTTGTTTCCTTGGGATGATCTGGGTAAGGCAGAGAGGTTTTGTGGAAAGGGCCTTGGGAAAAGTTGATTTCTTCTAACTTTTGAAAATCTCTGAAATGTTTCAATTTTCCTCTGAAAGGCAAAAGTTCAGAAACCACAGTAAGCCCTGCAAGATGAGAGAAGTATCCCCTTCTGCCAAATTTCCCCTTCTCTCCTGGGGTCCAGCAGGACATGGCAGCTCCATGCAAGTTTATACCTACAGAAACATCTTGCCTGGAGTTCTAATGCATGGACACACACACTCCTTCCAGGTCAGATTCTGAAATAACACATAACCCAGCCTGGTATCTTCCACATGATTTCCACCTGACTGAGGGACTGATTGAGACATGCCTTTCTCCACCAGTAGGGAGTCTCACCTTCTCATGTTATAGCCAGCAACCCTTTCATGTAAGGGGCTTTGGGACAAAGGCAAGAAGCCAGGTCTCTTCAGCTGGGAGCACCATCCCCTAAGGACTCATCTGTACCAGTAAGCACATAGGGCATGAACCCAGTCTCTGTAGCATAATCATTCATTTTCTTAAATTATTATCATGGTTCATGGCCCGGTTTTGGCTCTTCTTGCCATGGTTTGGAGAATAGCACAAGATACAGACATATTTCAACTGGATTTTATGCAACCTTCTTACTTAAAGGGAAAAGATAAGTCCATGATTACAAATTCTTTATTGTGCAACTTTGCTTAAGGGACAGGACTAAGCCTAGAAATCTTCCTTTTTGTTTTTTTTTCTATTTCTCTTTTTCTTTTTTTTTCTTTTTCTTTCTCTCTTTTTTTTTTTTTA